>OZ020189.1:114123250-114440750 GCA_963971165.1 Philopedon plagiatum
GTGAGTTATTTTTGAAATTTTTAACGCGCAATATAGAGGTTACGTTAGTTATAGGAGATTTTATATAAATTCTATTGGCAATAGACTTTGCCTCCTGCTTATAATACAAATTTTATAGTATATAGTATTTATAGTATATAATATAGGGTCTATATAAACAAGGGGAACAAATATCACCCTGACCATGCTTTTGATGTTTAATTGCTGATGCTACCGCCGAATTAAACAATAATTTTCCGATCACTAACAGTACAATAACTTGTTAATGCTCGTCCTCAAAACCCAACGTGTCAAGTTTCGATATAAAAATTGTCCGTCACGTTAAGACAAACAACAACAAGCTAAAATGTGGTGCAATCCAGCGCGGCATAGTCTGATATAGTCAAAGGCCTACTGGCTATTCTCCCAACTTGTCACTGAATTCCTTGGAAACCCGTTAGTAGTCAAACACCATTACTTTTTGGAAGATACACGTAGCGAGGTATCAAGAAAGGGAAACAGTGTTTATGAACTTACCCGTTTATAGTGGAGTTCAATTTATCCTTTTTTCACGAAATCGCTTGTAACTAGTGATTGCAATCCCGCAGGGTTTTAAATCCTGCAGGGCATTTGCGGGATTGGTTCTAATCCCGCGGGATCCCGCATAAGTTTTTTAATTTAATAAAATTTGATAAATTAACGTTTATTTAATTAATTATTGAACCAACTTTAATTTTTTATTATAAAAATCAACAATTAACAGTATTTCAGTTATAAAAATTATATTAATTTAAAGTCTAGCATCTCTTAAATATACTACTATGCCTATAAATCAATCAAATCTCTTATTAATTAAAGTAACAAGTAACTTTGGGCAAATAAAGACAAATGTTTATACGCGGGATCCCGCATAGGTTTTTTAATTTTATAAAATTCGATAAATTAACGTTTATTTAATTAATTATTAAACCAACTTTAATTTTTTATTATAAATATTAAATATCAAAAATTAACAGTATTTCAGTCAGCAAAATTATGTAATTTAAAGTCTAGCCTCTCTTAACTATACTACTATGACTATAAATCAGTCAAATTTCTTATCAATCAAATTAACAAGTAACTTTGGGCAAATGAACTTTAAATGTTTATTATTTTTCTATCTGAGATAATAACTCTTACTAGTTTTTATAGAAAATCAAATCACATTAGTTTGATTGTAAGGTAAGTAATATTAAAAGTAATCAATTTTATACCTTTAATTTTTATAGTTTTATACACATTTTATATTCAGGAAACGACGTAAAATAAAGTATATTATTCAGATTACCGGTGAAAATCTAGACAAGTATCCAGCTTAAGAATTAATATGAAAAATTTTAAAAATAAGAAAAGGAATAAATCATTTATGTCAATGTCACTACCTGATAATAATAATCAAGAAGAAGTTGTCAACCTAAATTTTAATGGTTATCAAATAAAGGTAAACAATCAAGATTTTAATACCATAAATGATCAACAAAAAACATGCCAAGAATATGTTGAGAGATAATGGTAATTATTGATATTACTGGAAACAGCGAATTTTTTCATGAAATTTTGCACAGACCCTAATTTTGGGTCGTAGAACACGAATCCGAAGTCAGTTTTTGGCGGTCTCGAATGGTTTTTCCGCAAAAATTTTTTTTAACTTTTAGGTTACCTTTTTTTATAGATTCCTTTAAGTTTCGACACTTTCACTTAAACATATCTGTAAACTTATAATTTTTATTTTATTTCGTCACACAAAACACCACATTTAGCCAAAAATAGCTAAGAAAATTGCTTTTTCCTATATAAAATTCCATTGTATTTGGTAGTAGACGCCATTACGTTCCCAGCTGTCAAATGTCCGGCGTTGCCAGGTTTACTTATTTTTCAAGACAAAGTTGTAAATTAGGAATAATAAAAAGTTGGCGGGAAAATGCGAAAATGAACCAAATTTAACCAAAAGGGCAAAAAGATGACCCCAACCAACACCCTGGGGCACCGATCCCTCTTCGCCTGCGAGGAAAGAGACTGGTCAGGGCCCCTAACCAGGTGCTAACCCTGTTCCGACCTTAGGGTGCCCTCCGATCCACCGTTCGTATCAAAAACTTTTCTAAGTCGGTGAATTAGGTGACAGATCTAATATTTTCGATATAACGGTGGTATAACGGTGGATCGGAGGGCACCCTAAGGTCGGAGCAGGGTTAGCACCTGGTTAGGGGCCCTGACCAGTCTCTTTCCTCGCAGGCGAAGAGGGATCGGTGCCCCAGGGTGTTGGTTGGGGTCATCTTTTTGCCCTTTTAGGGAAAATAAAATGCTATCTGTCTTATTTTACTCTCATATTGCCATCTCTTTTTTTGGATTTATTTATGGCCGGAAATTGTTAAAATTTGCGAGAAAAATGCTTTGTAAACGTGGCAACGCCGGAAAATTGACAGCTGGCAAAATAATGACGTCTGTAGCGATAAAATGGAATTTTCTATAGAAAACAGCAATTTTCTTAGCTATTTTTGCCTAAATGTGGTGTTTTGTGTGACGAAAACTAATAAAAATTATAAGTTTACAGATATGTTGAAGTGAAAGTGTCGAAACTTAAAGGAATCTATAACAAAAAGGTAACCTAAAAGTTAACCTAAAAGTTTTCCAAAAACAATTTTTTTTTGGAAAAACCATACGAGACCGCCAAAAGCTGACTTCGGATTCGTGTTCTACGACCCAAAATTAGGGTATGTGCAAAATTTCATGAAAAAATTCGCTGTTTCCAGTAATATCAATAATTACCAAAATTCTGATAAGAGTATATATAATTCTCCTAAATATCCATCAGATAATAAAAATAAACAATACTTTGAAGATTTTACTATTAATACACAAGATGAAATTGAAGCTAGTACATCTAAAGAAAGAAAAAATGATAGTTGTAAATTATGTAATGTTAATATTAATAATAAAAAAGGATATTCTATTTTTTGTTGTATTTGCAAAAGTTGGCTTTGTTTAAACTGTTCATTTTTATCTAAAAAAGAGGCAAATGAAATAAAAAAAACTGAAAAATGAATGGTGTTGCTCAAAATGTAGTGATTATCATAAACCAGATCATGATAAAATTAATAAAGATGGTTATCCTTATTTACTAAGAAATAACAAAAAAATAAAATATGACCTAAAAATTTCTAGTTCACCTACTTTTAATGAAGAATCTTACAAGAAACTAATTTATGAACAAAAAGAAATTATTGAAAATAAAAGTAAAGAAATTAATATGATATTGACAAGGAATAAATTATTACAAGATAAAATTAATGATCTTGAAATTTTAAAAAATATTTTAGAAGAAAGAGTACAAGATCTGACTGAAACAAAAAACAACATGATTACCTCTATTGAAGTTTTAAGCGCAGAGAATGAATCACTTATTAATGATATGAATAAAAAAAAATATCAAGAAATTACAGTAAATAAGGAACAAATTATGGACACGATAGTAACAAGTGTTAAAAAACAACAATTATTAATTTTAGGTGATTATTGTGCTAAAGGTTGTGGATTACTATTCAAAAACACTACTATAAATAATTTTGACATACATTTTCAATGCAAATATAAAATATTATGGGAAGAAGCTATCAATGAACTACTGCTAATTAGCAATAAATTAACATGTGATGATTGGATAATTCTCTTTGTTGGACTTGAAAATGCAAAGAAAGGTATTCAGATTGATGAAAAAACTCTTCAACAATTAGATGAAATAAAGTCAAAAATAATTTTTATATCTCCTCCATACTTTAGAGATAGACCAAATATAAATAAATTTATTTTTCAACAAAATCAAATAATTAGTTCAAGTTTAAAAAATTTAAATAAATGTGTTATACACTTTAATTCTGATGAATTCTATAGTAGTATAAATGGTTGCTTAACATATAGTCAGAAATACAAATTAATTAAATTTATCAGTAATAACACAATTATGAATAAAAAAGATATATGTACAAAAGTAAATCAAGACAATATAAATGGAAGTAACATTAAAATTACTGAAACCAACCCGAAATATCAAGATAGTAAAAATGGAGGTATAAGTATATCTTCATTTAATGAAAAATATGTCTACAGCCGAAATTATAATGAAAATGAAACAAATTATATTGCTACAATTATTGATAGTAATTCAAGCAGTTCAATGACAATGGAATTTGAACCATCCAAATTAAATTTTTGGATTCCTTCAATTACGAAAAAAAAATTATAGAAAAAAACAATGTTTCTTTATTATTGCTTAATATTCAATCACTCAAGAATAAGACTGATGAGTTAAATATATTTCTGAATCAACAAGAATTTCCTAATTTCGTTTTACTAACCGAACACTGGCTGAAAGAAAATGAAATAATCAACATTGAAGAATATAATATTATATCTAGTTTTTGTAGAAAAAGATCTATTCATGGAGGTACTATGATATTAGTCAGTAAATTTTTTTTAATTTACAATCATCTTGAACTCATTAACAAATTTGATAAATTTTTAATTGAAGGTATTTTTGAATTCTCTGTTGTTTTTTCCTCTAATCAAAATTTATATGTTATTTGCATTTACAGATCACCGTCTTCAGATATTAATATTTTTTTTAATGGTCTTGATAACCTGCTCTCTTTAATTCCTATTTCTGCAAATACTATTTTATCTGGAGATTTTAATATTAATTTTGAGGACAAAAATTCACATTCAACCTTAAGACTAAAAAACTTATTGGTATCTCATAACCTTGAAATGCATATTACAACACCAACACGCTTTTCAAAACATTCTGCTACTTTAATTGATTATGTTTGTTCTAATTTAGGAAATAAAAAAATTAAATGTTCAGTGATTAATGCTGCTTTATCTGATCATAATGCTGTAAATTGTCATATTCTAATCAATAATTCAATAAAATCTGCTCCCAGATATAAATTTGGTAGAATATTTAGTAATAATAATTATAATAAATTTTTTCAATTTTGCAACAGTACTTCTTGGGAAAATGTCCTCATCTCTCAGGATCCGATTGGAACCTTCTATTAATATATACTTGCTATTTTTAATGATGTTTTCTATATAAAAAAAATTAAATTAAAAAAGAAATCACCTTGGTTTACTACAGGTCTAAAAACCTCATCAATTAACCTGCGGTCTCTTCATACAATTAGAAAATATACTGATAATTTACATTTTCATAATTATTTCTGTAAATATAGGGAAATTTATAGAAAATTAATAAAAAAGGCAAAAAACAATTATTATTATAATAGACTAAATAATGCTTACAACAAACAAAAAACAAGCTGGTCAATAGTTAATAATATATGTAATAGTAATACATTTTCTCAAAAAATAAATGAGCCAAATTTATCACCTAATACACTTAATGATTTTTATTGCACAATAGCTGAAAAAATGACAGAAAATATTACCTCTCTAGAAAATCCACTTAAATATATGACTAAATCAGTACTAAATTCATTTTACTTTATCCCAACTGATTTATTAGAATTAAAAGAAATTATTTCAGCAATTAAAAATAAAAATTCGTCTGGTGAAGATGGATTATCTGCAAAAATTTTTCTTAATATACCAGATAGAGTACTCTGTATTTTGGCACAAGCAATTAACTTATCTTGGGAATCAGGATCATTTCCATCGTACTTAAAATTAGCTAAAGTGATTCCTGTTCATAAAGGAGGAGTACTAAATGAACCTTCAAATTTTAGACCAATAAGTTTGTTATCTACACTATCAAAAATTATTGAAAAATTAGTTAAAGTTAGAATGACTTCGTTTATAAATGATAATAATATTTTAGTTAAAAGTCAATTTGGGTTTATAAAAAATAATAGTACCAGTGATGCTATATTTAGATTATTAGAAAACTTATATTCACATATTAATGATGGTGGAATTGCTGCTGCAGCCTTTTGTGACTTGTCTAAAGCGTTCGATTGTGTAAGTCATGAAATTTTGCTCCAGAAACTTTATTTTTATGGTTTTAGAGGCGTTTCATATTCTTGGTTCCAATCTTATCTTGCTGAACGTGAACAAAGAGTATTTATAGGTGATACTTATTCTTCTTTTCAAAATATAAAAAGGGGTGTACCTCAGGGTTCAGTATTAGGACCTATATTATTTCTACTCTTTATAAATGATTTAGCCAATTTATATATTAATGGCCAATTCACACTTTTTGCAGACGATACAACTGTATTATGGCACAGTACTGATCATAATTTATTAAAAAAATATATTTATCATGACCTTGCTAAAATTAAAGCCTGGTGCGATACAAATAGTTTAGTATTAAACTTTAATAAAACAAATATTCTTGGTTTTAAATGTAATATTGAGGATTTGGTAATTGGAGATGTAAGTATTGAGAGCCGCTTAAATACTAAATTTCTTGGTTTAATTATAGATAAAGAACTGAAGTTTGACTCTCACATTATTACGTTGTCTAAAAAAATATCTTCAGGTTGTTATGCAGTAAGAGTTATAGTTAATGAACTTGGTTTTTCAATTGGTAAAACTGTTTATTATGCTTTAATAGAATCCCATCTTAGATATGGAATTTGCTTTTGGGGAATGTCAAATTACTATTTAATAAACACATTATTTATAATTCAAAAACGTGCTATTAGATATCTATGTAAAGCTAAATCAAGAGATCATTGTAAGCTATTATTTATTAGATTAAAAATTTTAACAGTTTATAGCTTATTCATCTTAGAAACAGTATGTCTTGTGTTTAAAAATCGTCAGAATTTCAATTCTGCAAATACATATTATAATACTCGTCAATCTATAAACATACAATTACCAAAACCCACTCTTGCTCTATCCAAGAGGTCTGTTATATATGAGAACTTGAAAATTTACAATCACCTACCTAATAATTTAAAAACATGCCCATCAGAAAAAATTTTTAAAAAGAAAGTTCGTAAATTATTGATTGATAAAGCTTATTATAATCTACAATAATTTTTTGATGACAACCTATCAAATATTTAATAATATTCTGCTCTATTTTTATTTAATCAGTGGATTTAATTAATCTTTCTATTGACTGTATAATGTATTGTGTATGCTAACAGTAGACACTATAATAAAAATGTTTTATTTTAATTGGAATTCATTTCATACAAAATGAAGCAATGCATGTGCATATGATAAATATTTAAATTCTGTTTAAATATGTATATGTATGTATGTGTGTGTGTGTATGTATGTATATGTGTGTATATGTGTATGTATGTATGTATATGTATATGTATGTATGTATATGTGTGTATATATATATGTATGTATATGTATGTATGTATATATATATATGTATGTATGTGTGTATATATGTGTATATGTGTGTGTATATGTATATATATATATATATATATATATATATATATATATATATATATATATATATATATATATATATATATATATATTTATATATCAACTTTTTAAATTGATTTATAGTGTAAACTATTATTATGTGTATTTAATTAACGATTTAGATTTGGAAATGAGCAATATGAAAAATCTTATTATAAATTTGACAAGTTATAAAATATCTAATGGCTACTTTAGAGGAGATATTACAATATCCATAGTACCTCGTTTTGAATTTTTAATTTTATGAAGTGAATTGTATTTATTTATTAGTTATAAGTTATTTAAGGTTGCTTTGTTAACGAGAATTCTTATTCTTATACAATAAAGCTTATTTTGACTTTGACTTTGACTTTATACTTATAATACCTAAGCAGTCTCATTAATTTTCATATTATAATACCACGGATATTTCGCAGATACACATTTTCGCGATATTTTTTAAGAGTTTACGGCTTTTTTATGGCTATGCGGATCCGCATAGCTGGTGCGGGATCCCCCAGGCCGTCAAATGATGCGGAATTCCGCGGGATTGCGGGATCCCACTTTGCGGGATTGCAATCCCTAGTTGTAACGCTATCGAAGACACGTAGTTGTGCTGATATCTCCTTAATCAAATGATGATGTTGTCAATTGATATTATCCTCATGGTGTTTGGAATAATATATCTTTTTTGCTATTTTATGTGAATTCGATATTTAGGTGGGAAAATTCAATTATTCCAAACGTCCTTTTCGTTAAAAAGTTGGCGAAGCTAACAAATCAATGGACACTAGATGCCACAACCAGTTAACCATTTTGTATTGTTCAAGTTTGCTCAGAAATTTAATCAAATACAAACCCTTTCAATTACCACCAATAATTGCCAATACACTAGTTTGTAAGTCCAGTACAAAATTTATATAAAAAAATAATTACTACCAATGAATATTATCTAAGACAGTCATTTAAACTGATAGTAGGAGATTTCTTAAATTTATTCATTCATTTACTTTATGACATCAAATATGTTCTGTTCTTGTCACATTGAATATGAAAAAAGGGACGTACAGAGCGACGAAGTTAATCGCTGAATGTACCTTGCCTATAAATAGAGCCTATAAGTCTTAATGCCAATTGATTCATAGCTGGTATTGGTAACTTGCACTTACGAGTTATTTTCAGGCAAAACTGGTCAAGATGATGTGTGTTATGTTGTGGCCAAGTATGATTATGAACATCAAGGACCTCAAGAGTTAGATCTCCGCAAAAATGAGCGATATGTTCTCCTTGATGATTCAAAGCATTGGTGGAAAGTGCAGAATTCCCGAAATCAAGCCGGTTATGTCCCAAGCAACTATGTTAAGAAAGAAAAACCGTCTCTCTTTGATAGCATCAAAAAGAAGGTAGGAAAATTACAGATTTTTTAAGGAATATGACAATACTTCTAATTTACAGGATATAATAAGAACGAATCTTTAAAATATTTATAGTTTTTTTTATCTTCCAAAACCTAATCCTGCCAATTTTAGTATTAATATGTTGATAGAGGAGGCATGTTAGATCTGGAGAGTCGAAATAAGCAAAAAAAATTATGCAGTGAATGAAACCAATTGGAATGGGCCCCTAAAGGTGTTCGGATGAACTTATTAAACTCTTTATAAAAATATTTTGTTGCTAGTTTTTTTTATTAACTATTGCAAAAAGTGTTTTTTTTTCGTTTTCCGCCATATCTCAGTTATTTATTAAAATAGCGGAACGCACCATCGCAAAGGTCAGAAAATTTTACACAATTTTGCTACTAAGCACTTTTTTCTTTGACCAATGGATTCGTCAGTATTTAATAAATAAAAACCTCTCAAAAACGCAGCGGATGCAGCGGTATATCATCAGCGTCGCGCGCTATAAACAAGTGCTAATAACTTTTGATCAATTAAAGATATTTGGATAAAACAAAATAGCACGTATAATTAATCGCCAAGACAATCAATTAATCATATTTTAAAAGTATTTCGAATGTTTGGGTTTCCGGTATTGTTCGTGTGACATGAAAAAACACGTTTTTTGGAAGAAAAACGAAATTTATGAAAATATATGCACAAATCATATCTATGGTTAAATGTCAATAGAAGATATATTTGGGTAATTTTCATTTTCCTTGCAGATAACTTTGTCCCTTGCAAATAAATTTGTCGCGTCACAACAATCCTAATTTTTACCTAAATGTATTTGATTTTTGATGCAGTTTACATATGATTTGTTTCATTATTAATGTTTTTTTTTTGTAATTATGAAGCTATTTTTGCAAATCGTAATTTATATTGTTTTAAGAATCTGGTAACATAGTGGTAAGCAGTGGTAACAGAGTTGTTTCCCATAAAAAATGAACACTGTCCCCCAGCTAATGCTATGCAATGCTGACGTAAGTAATTCAACAAAATATTGGTGTATGGTACGTAAAAGTAGTGTAGGAACTGTATTTTGACTAAAACATTACAAAATGTAATAATTACAATTTTGTAATGTTGACAACACTGCACTGCATTAGCTCGGGGACAGTATTTATTTTTATGAAAAACAACTTTGTTGCCACTATGTTACCAGATTTTTTTGAAAGATAAATTAAGATTTGCAAAAATAGCTTCATAATTACAAAAACATTTAATAATTAACCAAATCCTATGTAAACTGCATCCAAAATTAAAGGTTTAGGTGAAAATTCGGATTGTTGTGACGGGACAAGGTTACCTGCGAGGAAAATGAAATTGACCCATTTATCTACAACTTTAACCAGTTTCAGGCGATTATCTTTTTTCATTATCTTTTTATAACAATCTACAGCGATATGTTCAACTTTTTCCAGATATCTTCAACTTTATGTTAATAAAACTCACTGAAAAATTAAAGTTTTAGTGAAACCAATTACTTACACCATCTGAAAGTAAATATTTTACCTCATTGATAACTACTGTATTATTTTTAAAATTGAAAAATTACAAATAGTAGTGATAGTGATTGGTTTTCCTAAGCGGCGAACGCGCAAAAATGCAGAGTTTCATATATTCATCTGGACACCTTTAGGGACCCATTCCAATTGGTTTTATCCATTGCATAATTGTTTTGCTTATTTCGATTCTCCAGATCTAACTTGCCTCCTCTGTGAAGGGTTTTTAAATTACTGCAAATTTAAAAAATTGCATTTATTCCACTTTATGGCCAATTAGTTATGGAGCACCCTACCCTGTATCTGTGAATACTTTATTTTTATAGATATTTCATACCTATAAAATCGAATTATAGTAGTTAACTATTTTTATTAATTTCATCATGTGAATTCTTGTTTGGGTACATAGCCAAAGGTCAAAAAAATATTAATTAGATAAAACGACGCTCGCTTGACTGAAAAAAAATACCTATTTTAAACGGATTCTTTATAAAAATTTATCATAAAAGTAAAACAACAGGATGTTGGAAATCTAATTTCGTTTAATTATAATAGGTTATGTATAAATAAAAATAAATAAATTACGAGCAATTTACATGGATAAATAGAAACTTATTAACTTTATTTAATTGTTTAAGAGACTTTCTAACTCAAGTATAAAATTATATATATTTTTTAACAAAATATCCTACTTTTGAAACCAATTTTTGTTTTTTTTTATTATAGCCAAGTTTGCCTAGTTCTCTCAGTTGAAACGGAGTAGGCGATGCAAAGGAATGTGATATTACAGACGCATGACTTTTGAAGTACTAGAATTTGGAGATATATTCGAGCAGCTTTGCTTATTACGGGTCCAATATTTCTTACTATTTTACCTGTCATTTTGAGAATCTCTGTGTTGGATGCGTTTTATTTGCTAATTATATCTGTCGTTCATCTTTATAAAAATGGAGCAAAATTGTGTAAATTCCATAATTTACTTCTGATATGCTTTAATAATGGACATTAATGATAAGTAATTAATAAACGTGGCAACAGATAAATATTTGAAGAGCATAACCACGTGCACATGTTGAAAACAGAAAGTTCTAAAACAAGAATTCCTGCACTACAATGATCAACAACTTAACGTGTTAATCGAATTCGGTTTTCCGGTATGTCAATTGCCACCAAAAAGCTTATCTTGAAAGAGGAACAAAAAACTTCGATACATCTAACAACTTATATGGTGCAACAAAACAAGTGTTAGCTTTTGAATAAGATAACCTTGAATCTTTTTAATTCCTTAAAGTTGATGTGTAAAATCCTATATAATTCAAATAAGCAAGTATTCACCTATTGTCTATTCTATCGTATCCCAAACAAGGTGTTTTATCCAAATTCGCAGTCTCAATGACGAGCTGCTAGGAAACTGTTCCTAATGATGTTGTGTATATATATATATAATGTAATTAATAAATATTTTTTTGAAAGTACTTTAAGATGCGCTTAGGGCAAATAGCAAATATGTATATTGAAATTTGGGTAAATACCCAAGGGTATATACCCGAGATATACTCAAGTATAGCATTTCTTGTAATATTATGGTATTTTAACAATTATTGTAGTTCGATTCGGTTGATTAAAAACTAAAAATGATTTACCTTTAAATAAGCCATTAACACAGAAAATATTTAATAAATAGAAATAAAAATGCCGCATCAAACAAAAATAAAAATTTTAATTCCAAAAATCCCATGAGCATAATTGCATAAATATATAATTTTTAACAAAATTAACATTTGTATTAAAATTTTTGCCGGCTTGTCGCTGCAACAACTGTGCTGTTTCGCAAAGAAATAGTAATAATAAATAATACTAATAATAAATATCGGAAATAAACCATGTATATATTGGGTACAAACCAGGTATATATCCAATATTCCTCAATGGGTATATGCCTCCCTTCGGTATATACCCGACCCTGTCGGTATACGCCGAAATTTTATTTACCCACCCGTTAGGTATTTACCCACTGTCCATCACTGCTTGTGACTACTTTTAAGAAGTCGTCATATGTCTATATGATTCTATGATATTGTTTCTAGGTAAAGAAAGGATCAGGATCCAAAACTTTGCCCTCGAACAATTCTCCGTCTCGGACAGTCGAATCTCCGAATATGGCTAGGCGGGCCGCAGCTGACCCGTCTGAGGCTATAGGCATAGCTGTTGTAAAGTATAATTATCAGGCACAACAACCTGATGAATTATCTTTGGTTAAAGGGTCCAGAATTCTGATACTGGAAAAAAGTAATGATGGTTAGTTTCATTTCAGATAATTTTAATTTTAAAATTACATGATCTTAAGTAACAAATCATTTTCATATATACCTTCGTATCTAATCGTTAATAGTAATATTTGAAATATATATCAAATAAATGAGCAGTTGAAAACCAGAGTGGGTCAAGTCAATCAATTTATATTTTATGATACATAGGTACTCTTCAAGTTAAAATGTTACTGAACAATCCGGAAAATAAATTTTTAAAACGTAATTTACGGATTTTAGATATAATTGAACTTACTTTTTATAGTTTTGCGACTTTAGCTTTCAGAATTTCGATGAAAAATTTTGACAGATAATATATTATTTGTAGTACAGTTATTTATTATTTAAACTTATAAAAAAATAAAAGAGAATTGATTATTTCTAGTTGAGTAAACAAAATCAACATATTAAAAAATAATCATTTTCCTTAAGTGGACCAATATCTTTGAAACTTTGGTTCCCCGTGATGCCTTTAAAATATTCCTGGTCTAAAGGCTCTACTTCGGATTCATTTAAACACATTTTGACACCAGCTTTTATTGGCAAAAACAAAAGATAACCAAACGTTTAATTCCAAAGTGATCTAAGTCACACTTGTACCATTCAGGGTTTTGACACTGTTGGAAATTCCTTCAAAAGTAAAACTACTAGCGACATCTTTGCCTCAAATACTGAACAAACCTGTTTTACATTTTTTAGGAAGTAGATCTCTATAATATAAAGAAAATTAAGGGACGGTAAGTAGACAAAACGTGACTTTGTGGCAGACCACTCTGGTTTTCAATGGCTAAAATTTTAATATAAACCACTGAGTGCCTTATAAAGTTACGCGGGCATGATTTCTCACGGTCTAACATTTCTAGACATTGATAATGTTCGATAAAATGGCAAATTTTAATTCTTTGGCATTAGTATAAACACTGTCACATATCCTACCGACTGCTCCAGGGAATATATAGAGGTATTAAAAGAACTTTTTGAGGCATAACTGAATACTTTACAAATAACAACCGGGTGGCTTATAAAGATATCCACGCAAGTCAGTGCTGTATCCAATAAACTTGATGATTTTTTTAATACTTATTATATATGGTTAAATATGTTATTTAAATTAGAATAAATTATGACCTACTTTGTCTATCTAAAAACGGTCTTCTAAAAGCGCATGCTTTCAGGTTGGTGGAGAGGTCAAAGTAGTAATATCACTGGATGGTTTCCTTCAAATTATACTCAAGAAGAAGGCGATCTAGATGATACCATGCATACTTACGCAATGGCCGAGAATGTTTTAGATATTGTAGTAGCATTGTATTCGTTTTCTTCTTCCAATGAGCAGGAGTTGTCTTTTGAAAAGGGGGATCGCTTAGAAATTTTAGACAGGCCTCCAAGTGATCCAGAATGGTATTTATTTTTTTTTCTATATTCAAATCGATTGTATGACATTTTGAAAATTTTATTCCTGCCATTAGAGGATACAAAATTACTCCTTAATAATGAAATCACAAAGTTTTTGACTGAAAGTCTTATTAGTTTTGCATTTTAAGGTATAAGGCGAGAAATGCTCAGGGTCAGCTAGGCCTAGTCCCTAGAAATTATCTTCAGGAATTGTCAGACTATATGGATAGGCCATATCAAGAAAAAAATAAACCCGAGCGTATAGATTCATCTATGGTTAGCTCACAGGTAGTGTACACAATAATAGAGTAACCAAATACTTGCAGTTGTACTTATAAAGCACAAACAGTGCATACTATTCAGTGTGTCCCCAGATGAATTTTACAAGAGGACACATGGATAAAAAATTTCGTTTTTTATTAAACAGGTTCTTTGCATAACTTGGCCCAATAAGGAATAGGCACATATTTTTTTATTGATAAATCGTTTAAGGAAGTCATTAGAAACCCAAAAAAAAATATTTTGGAGAAAATTACTAGGATAATTTAGCTACAAAAAATGTTTACTTTTCGGTATAATTTATTACAATTTAAAAAGCAGCCACATTTGTCCTTGAAAAGTGACGTCAGGAGATCAGCAAAAATCTACATGTTAAGGTAAAGCTTAACCTAAAGTCGAACAGGTTTGATTTTCTCGAAAACACTCGGAGCGAGAGAAATCGAATTTTTTTGGGTTGATAGAGGAATAGTTCAACTAGCTTCGGTAAAAAATTCAGTTATACAGGATGTTTGGTTTCGGAACTATTAAGGTGCACGCTCACTTAGGCGAAGCGTCGCGAAGAGAAGAGAATTTTATCCATCCAAGAACTTTACATGCAATCAAATGGGAGCCCGCACACTGAATCATCGAGAGGCGTTGTGCGGGCTTCCATTTGATTGCACGTAAGTTTCTCGGACGGCTAAAATTCTCTTCTCTTCGCTTCGCGACGCTTCGCCTAAGTGGGCGCTCAGCTTTAAACGTCAAAGTCGAAATTTCCGCGATTTCCGTTGAAATCGGGTACAGGTTGCAAATATGAATTAAATCGATGTAAATTTTCGGAGGTTGTAGGGGACCCGGAGCTTCAGAACTCCACTGAAACTGGTGAGGATCAGAAAATGGCAAGTAATTCTTTTGAATTTTTTTAGGGCGAAAAATGCCATTTCCAGAGCCCTCTTTGGTACCTAATAACTCGAAAACAAAACGTCAGATCGAAAAACGGATTTACAAGGGAAACTTTAAAATCTGAAATACTTTTTTGCAATACACTTACCTAAACCTAAAATCACTGGAAAATGGAAATTTTTGGAAAATCTGGAAATTTCGATTTTTGACCCAAATATTTCGCAGTTTTTAATTTTTTGTGGGGTCAAAATGGTTCAAATTAAAATCCCATGTACGTCATCGGAAAGAGCTCGTCAAAGTACGTGTTATCCATATTTTTTAATTTCTTCATTTTCTATAGGAAGGGCGCAATTGCCGATTAAATTTCAATTTTTTTACTTTTTGTGCCCTAGACATCGGTACATTTGCATCACTCTGTATTTTTCCTATCTATTTTTTCCACAATTTTTCAACACTGTCTTATAAAGGGATAATCACACTGTAAAACGAATACCGAATGGGTCATCCAGGAGCGTATTTAGGGGGTAAAAATCGAATTTTCTTAATTTTTTCCGACAAATCCTATTTTTAACCGACATTATTCCACACTATTTACCCTATTTAGTGATTCTTTTTGGGTTTATTTTATCCATTAATTATCTAAGAATACCTCCCACTAATTTAAATGGCTTATTTTTGCGGTAAAGTTATAAATAAAAAGATTTATTTGCATCGGGGACATCTAAAACTTGAAAATTTTTGAATTTTCCAAGATTGCATGAAAATAGAGAATTCCAGTTTATTCACTTGAAATTATTAAGATGATAATATGTCAAAAATGCCAATGTTTGTTGCAAAATTGAAAGGTTCCTGGACCGATTTCGGCTTAAAGTATACATGAATAAGATTTTAGGAACCTTCTACTTTAAGTGCAGGGATATTTCATTGGATGAGTTACGCATTAAATGCCATTTTTATTGAGTTTCCGATGACTACAACACTGGAATTCGCCATGTACTCATGATGAGTCATAAGTTCAGTTTTGACGACACAGCCAATGGGATCACGTTTTACAAGTTTCGAAATTCGCGCGAAAATTTGCAGTTTTAAATCCTTTTTTTTTTTTTTTGTTAATAAAGACCAAAATAAATGGATAACAGCAACCGCCATGAACATTTAATTTATGCAGAGAATATAAAAAATATATTTCAGATTTATCTGGGTTATATGCCTATTCCCTATTATAGAAAAACAAAATCACATAAATATTTCATATTAGGACGAAAGGACCTTAGACCACAACAGTAGATTTATAGGTTCGCAGCTCTAGTTAACATATTCTTAAAAAGTTCATAAACAGTTAATCGGCGAGCCGACCGTTTTGAATTTAAATTTGGCCCGTTCACCCTCTTGTAAAGTCTATCTGGGGACATACTGTATGACAAAACATTAAATACATATCTGACATAGGGATAATTAAACAATAAGATACACTTAAAAAATATATCATAATTGAGGAGCCCCTTTCAGTAAGGGCACATGCGCTCGGCCCGGCCCGGCCGGATCCAACCCAACCCTGAATGTATGAAATCCAACCTGTGTGCGTAGCGTTTTAGAAACAATTAAAAAACAATACCTTAACGTTGATTCTCAGCAAACTTCCAGTGGGAAAGTTGTTCCTTATAGTCTAAAGAACAATCGTGCGAAGGCACGAGATATTTTGACAAAAAATAAACAAATTAGAGCAGGTTTAATCCAGCATGCGCGCCGCGTGTATATTTCGATGCGGGCGTAGTAATGTTTGAACATTACAGAAGATAATTTGACGTTTAAAATATGACACAATAATTGTAAAAAAGTGTTACAAGAATAAAAATTGATTTATTAAAATTATATTATCAAATATAAATTTTTGTTAACACAAAGCGTTTTAGGATTTTTTATGAAACATTATAGCATTAATTTTTAAAACGTAGGAAAAGCATGCATCATAATCATTTCACTTTTTTGGGCTTACTGCCTTTAACAGCTATGTTTTGAAAAAGGGTTTCATAAAATTTGCAACCTTCAGGACTAAGATATTTAACTAAAGTTTTCAAATCATTCAGTTTTTCGCGAGAAATTCCGACACTTTTAGCAAGCGACGATTTTTCTAAAATTTCAAAAGTGGTGAAAATTAATTATTTTGCAAATGGCTACATTGACGTCTTTTACAGTTATAATGAAAAGCCTACGACTATTATTCTCGAGAAAGTAACCACTTTTGAAAATTTAGAAAAATCGTCGCTTGCTAAAGATGTCGGAATTTCTCGCGAAAAACTGAATGATTTGAAAACTTTTGTTAAATCTCTTAGTCCTGAAGGTTGCAGATTTTATGAAAACCTTTTTTAAAACACAGCTGTTAAAGGCAGTAAGCCCAAAAAGTGAAATGATTATGATGCATGCTTTTCCTACGATTTAAAAATTAATGCTATAATGTTTCATATTAAAAATCCTTTGTATTAAAATGCTTTGTGTTAACAAAAATTTAGATTTGATAATATAATTTTAATAAAACAATGTTTATTCTTGTAACACTTTTTTACAATTATTAGTGTGTCATATTTTAAACGTCAAATTATCTTCTGTACTGTTCAAACATTACTACGGACGCATCGAAATGTACACGCGGCGCGCAACGCTGGATTAAACTTGCTCTAATTTGTATATTTTTTGTCAAAATATCTCGTGCCTTCGCACGATTGTTCTTTAGACTAGAATTAACAACTTTCCCACTGGAAGTTTGCTGAGAATCAACGTTAAGGTATTATTTTTTAATTGTTTCTAAAACGCTACGCACAAAGGTTGAATTACATACATTCAGGGTTGGGTTGGGTCCGGCCGGGCCGGGCGGAGCGCATGTCCCCTTATTGAATGGGGCTCCTCAATTAATGATATTTGATGTAACAATAACCAACCGTAATCTTATTTACAGGCCTCTGTGATCGAGAAACCGCACCTTATTGATAGACCTTGGTACTATGGAAGCATCACTAGAAATGTATGTGATAATTTACTAAATCAGTTTGGACATGATGGTGATTTCTTGATTCGAGATAGTGAAACCAATGTAAGTTTATATTATCAGGCTACAAAAACGCATATTTGCTATTTTTAATTTAAATTATTAATTTTTTTAAATATGGAAGATATTTGCCTTTCTGGTCCTTCCCTGTATGGCCAAAAGTAGGAGGTGGGCTCTTCTAGTTTTCAAAACACCTTATGAATGAATATGATTTTTTTTTCTGTAAAAAATGTCAGTCAAAATATGGCAAATTAAGTTGCACATTACCTTTTCCTCGTATATTAATAATGTAATATTTTTATGTCAGATATTTGACAAAAAATGTAAGGGTATACAATACTGTCACTCTTTAGGTTTGTTCTTTTGTGTTGCGCGAAACTGCACTAACCTGCCCTGATTTTTTTTCTTATGGGTGTCTTCTACAAATAATAATAATAAAGTTTATTTAAATTAATTACAATTTAAATATGTTATATATATGTATATTATAAATAAACTTGATAAATCCCCCGAAGACTTACTTGTTGGGGGCAAATCTTATATTTAACATTACATTACTTAATTATATAAATTACTCAATTGAAAAAAATATATATATGCAAATACATACATACAATTTCTTCTTTAGGACAAGAGAGATCCTTAGAGAAAAATAAATAAATAATTTTTATATTATACAAAATAATATCAAAGTAATTCCAAAAATTTCTTTAAATCGTTTGTTGTTAATATCCAAGCTTTTATTTCAATTTTATATTTTTTTAATGACATAATTCTTTTAATATTTACTGGTAAATAATCGTCTAAATAAAAACATAAATATTTGTAATTCTTTTGTGCTATAAACTTATGTATTTTTGGTTTAATGGAAATTTCATTTTTATGACGCGTGTCCTGGTTATGTTTTTTAAATTGTATTAGATTTTTATTTTTAAAAACGTATACTAAAATATTATAAATATATATTTGCCTAACGTCCATTTTTTTTGTTTCTGAATATAATTCCTTTCAAGGATAAAAATAGTCTTTATTAAACATAATTTTTAGAAATATTTTTTGTAATACTTCTATTTTTTTCACTAAAATTCTACTTATTCCTCCCCAACCTAAAATCCCATAATTCAAATGAGTTTTAACTAAGGCATAATACAATGTTTCTAAGTGTTTTATATCCAAAAAGGTTTTAACTTTTTTGAATATTGGTAGCAACATTCTTAATTTGTTAATTATGTAATCTATATGTAAATCCCAATTTAATTTACTGTCAAAAATTATTCCCAAGTATTTAACACTGTTAGCTTTTAAAATTTGAATATCATCGTCTATTTTAATACTATCCACATTTGAGGTGTAGGTTAGTGCAGTTTGGTGCAAGACAAAAGAAGGAACCTAAAGTCACACATGAAAGTTTTTCGATCCTTATTTGTCATATATCAAAAACATTGGATAGCTACATTATTGCAGATCAGGTTATAAAGAGAATTTTTCTGAATCAACTGAAGTGGTGTCAATGAGCAATATTGTAACACTGATACCAAACTAATAATAATTAGGCATTTTTAATAGAAAAAAAAACTAGTAGAAGAGGATACAAGTCAGGTTTTGTGTACGGAGTTTTCCATTGATTTTGACATCCACCTACAACCTTAAATATAGGGAATAGAAAAAAGCTTTAAATAAATAAGTTCTCTCTTATTATCTTTTGGAACAATAAAAGTTTAAAATATGTCATAAAGTCAGCGAAGTTGATATATTATTAAAGATGTAGATTTTTATATTCAACCATTCTACATGGGATATAGTTCATGCCTATGTAGGTAGAGAGCGCAGGAGCGCTGCTTATCCATATTGTAAATTATAAAAAAAATCGGTCAAGTGCAAGCTATACTTGCACAGTTAGTGTTCTGTGGCATCCGCCAATCTGCCACGCTGCTCGCTGGCGACGGCAGACATTTCAACTTTTTCGCAAATTACAAAATATTTTTCTTCTTTACCAAAACATGCCTAGTAGGCTTGCTATTAAAACCCCTGAACTTGTCATGGGTCCCGTAAGTAGCAACAGAGATATACAACTTTAAAATTTCTGTATCCGCCCCTGTCCATTACAAACTTTGAACACCCATTTTACTCCCTTAGGGGTTGATTTATTAAAACGTGCTTAAACATTTACTTTTTAGAGTACTTCTATGAAGTTTCAAGTTAATAGGACCATCTAATATTTTTAAGTTTGAACCCCTGTTCCACCCCCTTAGGGGTTGAATTTTTAAAAAACCCTTCCGTAGTAGATGCAGGGGTTGAATTTTTAAAAACACTTCCGTAGTAGATGCCTATATTATGTAAGAAACCTCTGTGCAAAATTTCAAGTTTCTAGACCCAGCGGTGTGGACTGTGCGTTGATATGTCAGTCAGACAGTCTGTCTGTTTCTTCTTTTATATGTAGAGATAAAAAAATACATGTTATATGTATAGTTTTGCAGTTTTTTGTACGGCCACTCATTTTATTCACATAAGAAAACTTAAACTGTTTTGAACAGAATTTACAAGAAACAATTGTCATCGTTTGTCTTCCACAATTTCCAAATAGTGTTTTGTTACGTGGCATATCGGTTCAATAACGGGTACTTTTTAAAAAACAAATTAAACTAATAAACACGATTATACATACACAAAAACGATAATTATTGGGTATTTTAACCTAACTCGTGATGCGACATCTCGAATGAATAATAATCGATCATTCGATTATTGAAATCACTCGAGATATCTCGAGAGGTCAACGCGATCATTCGAATGATTTAGCCGAGAGGTTATATTATCGCCTTTCGCCTTGTCGCATGACGGGACGAAATGACGAAGCCGCCAACTCGACACTCGACGTTGCATATAGTATTATTTCGAATAATATTTCGATTCGTCATTCGAGTTATTGGAGACTGCGGTATTCTTTCGAATGATTATTCGAAATCGATCGAGCATTATTTCATCTCCCGACTCCACATAATGTTAGTGGCATGTTTTTTTGATTCGAATGATCATTCGATTATTAAAATCATTCGAGAGCTAATCTTTCGATTATTTAATTCATTCGATTATTTCCAACACTAAACCTCACTTTTCCATATAAAGGGAAATAAAAGTGCTTCTGTTTCTGCAGCATACAATTAATTTAAATGGCAATGCAGGTTGCTTTCTACAGCAGCGGCAAAGCTGCGTTGGAAGTGTCTACAAGTGCTGCATCGATTATTTTGACAATAAAACGCTTTTCAAGGAAAAAACCCGGTTGGGTTTGCTTGGGTTTGATTTACCCGGTAAATACCCGGTATTTACATTTTTTCCCGTTGAGTAAATACCAACGTCCCATCACTAATCATCATGTACGAATTATAGTTCACAATAATAACAAAGCCAACTCTGGACCAGCGAAAAACTCGTAGGTCGTCAACAAGTAATTTAACTGCGGATTGCATATTTTACGCGCGGCGTTGACACTTCCTGGGTGACTATTGGTTGGCACAGTGGCAAGTTGGCAAGTGGCAAGACCGCAACCTTAAAGTTTTTTTGTCTATCTCCTATAGTTAAGGCTGTAGGTGGGTGTCAAAATATAATGGAAAACCCTGTACATATACATACGTTTTTTTTTAGGTTGGGGATTATTCTGTGTCTCTAAAAGCTCCAGGACGTAATAAACATTTCCGCGTGCACGTCGAAGGTGCCCTTTACTGTATAGGACAACGAAAATTTCATACTCTCGATCAGTTGGTTGATCATTATCAGAGAGCACCAATTTACACCAACAAGCAAGGCGAAAAACTGTATTTGGTACGGCCCTTACCCAAAACAAAATAAGAAGTTCTGTAAATTAATTATAATTTGTGTGAGTGTTTTTATTGCATTGCGAGTGGCTTTAGAATATTGATAGTTAAATTGCAATGAAAATGCCAAAGAATATAGAGGTATACGCGTAAAGATGAAATAGTTGTGCAATATGTTTTCTTAACGTAATGGTTATGTTTTGTCAGAGGTTATAACTGGTTTTGTTTTTAACCAGGTTTTTAAGACACTCATAAAAATGATTTGGAAAAAATTTCTACTTAAATTAGACTGCGCAATGCATAACTGGACCACGTGACGTTTTTATTAATTTATGGTCCCTAAAAATTAACCGCCGAAGTTTTTTTAATACAAACTTGGCCTAATTATAGAAACAAAATCACAAATATTGCATTTTAGGATGGAAAGATTTTGGACCATATCAGTAGGTTTATAGGTTGACGGCTCTAGTTAACATATTCTTAAAAAGTTCGTAAACATTTAGTTGGAGGGCTGACCGTCAAATTTCCAATGTATACAACACACAAAAGACCTTGTGCGAGTTAGCATTAAAATAGTGGAACACGGAGCCACCCTTATAATGCTTATTTAGCCAGAACATAGAATTTGGACATCACTTCCTGTTATATTTTTGACTGCCTTTTTATGTCATGGACCAATAAAATGAAATTGTCGAAATGTCTCAAAAATGTGCAAGAGCTTACCCTGCCTCAACCACTTGGTAGCCCTAATATAAAATTATGACTACCAAGGGGTTGCGGCAGAGCTAGATCTGGCACTCTGTGATCATGTACTAGTACTCTGAGATCAACATTTTGACGTCAGGTTTATTCGTGTAGTCCGAGACAGTCAAAAATGTAACCGGAAGTGACGTCATAGTTATATCTTCTGGCTAAATTAGCATCATCATAACGGTGGCTCCGTGTTCGTCTATGTCAATGATACCTTAGACATAAAAAGTTTGTTGTGAGATGCGTAGGAAATTTAATGGTCCGCTCTTGCACTAATTTTTATATTTCATTTTATTCCGAGAATAGCATTTTTCTTTCTTTACGTAACAAGTGGGAGTATTTTTACATTATTAAGATAATATTAAAGAAATGTTCTAAAGTGGTTTATAGTTCTCTAAGATAATTTTATGCTAAGTTTATTAAATTCTTTTGAGTTTTACTTTTAGTGCATATTTCCTACTTCATAACTACGTTCATAATCGTTAAATTGCGTTAGAGTGTCCGTTAAATTAGATTTTCCAAAAATGACTATTCTCGAACAAACACATCGCTCTAACTTGAAGAAATATTCGCTTTTTAAATTACTATTTATCTGTTACAGGTGATTTGAAAGAAACTGCGCATACGCGTTTGGTTATTTTCTTTAATTCGTAATTTTCGTGAAATTGGATAAACCCGGCGTTGATACGATAGAACAAAATACTTAAATATACAGGGTGTTCGGAAAATGCGTCAGAATACTTGGACAGGTGATTCTACGTGGTAAAATAGGTAGTAAGCCATGTAATAAAAATTCGAAATCTCATTATTTTCCGAATTACAGCCTATCAAAGTTCAATTTTGTTTTATTACTTTTAACATATTTCAATTATTTCTTAACTAATCAAATTAATATTTGGCACATAGACTCAGCTTGGTAATTTATATCATTTTGTTATAAAAATGTTTCTCTACTGTGCCACCACAGGGTACTTTACCTGAAACCTAAATTTTATTTTTATTATATCTTTTGTTTTGACATATATTTCAAAAACGAGCATGTCATTTTAAAGATAATAAAATACTAAACAAAGAAGGTGCTTTTCTCCGAGTCGATAAACCTTGTGTGGGAGATAAACCTTACCGTGTAGTTGCAAATTAGAATTAAAAATTTTATTATCATTAAATCAGTTTTTCCACAGTTTAAAGAATATATAAATATATCAGTTGCCTCACTCCATCGAAAATTCAAAACTACCTACCCCTTGCATCGCCTGACCTGCTAGCAGCAGTGTATCGACGTCAGTCGAACAGTACAGAGTAGACCAGTAAGAGCGGAAAATTAAATTACGGCAAAGTTTATAGGGTGTCTTGCAAAAGTTATTATTATAAAATGTCCGGTAATAATATTTGTTCAGTGGACGGCTGCGAAAGTCGAGTGAAAGGCGATGGTGAACTATCGTTTTTTAGATGCCCAAAAGAGAAAGGAAGGTAGGAAATTATGTATATTTTGAAATATTAATTACACTTTAAAGGTTTTTTTTAATTTGAACGAATAAAAATATTCGTTAATACAATAAATATAATCTAATAAATATTATTTTGCAGGTGCCAAAGTTGGCAAAATGCTCTAGGATTTATGGGGTCCCATAGATATGCTAATATTCCTCCTGAACAATGTCACAGCCGCATTCGGATTTGTGCTTTACATTTCGACGAAGATAGCTTTGCAAATTCTTCTAGGAGTCGTATCCATAGTTATGCCATTCCATCTTTAAGATTGGCGACTGAATCGTATAGAAAACGCGGTGCCGATGGTGATAGCTTCAGTGCCGACCAAACGTCACATGGGGCGAAGAAGTTTAAATTAAATGAAGCTTATGTACAAACAGATGAATTTACAGATTGCGCCGAGATGCCACACAAAGATGCATGTACTCAGACACCATTAAAGCTGTCAGCGACGTCGCCGAGAAAATATGCATTAAATGAGTCTATTAAAACACTACAAAAGACAATTAGTACTCACAAATGTTAAAGAAGGCTGGAAACAGGGGTGACCATGGAAGACGTTTTCATGTTTTTAGAACAAAATTTTCCAGAAGAATCATACAAATTTTTAAAGACCCGAATGATTTTACTAAATAAAGCACCAAAAGGTTCCCGGTATACCAATGAGTTTAAGCAGTTTGCTTTAGGTGTGTATTTCCTTGGCCCAAAGGCATATAAAAAATTTTCAACCCAGTTTCGACTATCATCAAAATCTACACTGGAACGCTTTACAAAACGATGGGTTGTAAATCCAGGGTTTAATGATTTTATTTTTGGAGTCATTCAATGTAGAGGTAGACTTTTAAAAGAAAAACAAAAATACTGTATTTTATGCCTGAACGTTACATAAAAAAATAAATTTTTTTAGCAATTCCTCACCGTTTACTCACAATCGTCCACCCCATCTTGGTTGCACCACCCTGTATTATGACTTGTTTAGAATTTGTTAATTTTTTTTGTTTACTGTACCTTATTGTCGTTAAAATAGTAATATAAAAAGTTGTTTTTAAAACAAACATTACAATTTTGCATTTTAATTTTGCCCCCCCTCCCCCCCCCGGATTCTTTGCCGATTTTGTTTTATATTTATCTGTATAGTTACCAATTTCCAAAAGTGTTTCATTTTTTTACCTTGATAAGGTAATATCTTTTTGTATTTTTTTAAATGGTTGTAAACCTACCTAACATTTTTAAATTGATAATTAATTTATATTTCACTAATTATATGCATACCTCTTTTTTATTAAATTAAACTAGTTTGCTTAAAACAACACAGAAAAATTTGTTTATACAAATTAAAAATCTCATGCTGCACTTTTGGAAAACCCCAGATATACAAATATTCCACATGCGAAAACAAACTATCTTTAATAAGCCCCCGTAACAACGGGGTTTTACGACCGACGCAGGTGGGCAGCGGCACGCTTGTGATCTCCATACATCAAGGTTCCGACGGAGAGTGAAGTAACTATTATATATTCTGTAAACTTTGTTACGGCCTATCAAAGTTCAATTTTGTTTTATTATTTTTAACATATTTCAGATATTTCTTAACTAATCAAATAATTAATATTTGGCATAGAGACTCAGCTTGGTGATTTATATCATGCTGTTATAAAAATGTTTCTCTACTGTGCCACCAGAGGGTACTTTACCTGAATCCCAAATTTTATTTTTATTATATCTGTCATTTTAAAGATAATAAAATACTAAACAAAGAAGGTGCTTTTCTCCGAGTCGATAAACCTGTGTATGAGATAAACCTTACCGTTTAGTTGCAAATTAAAATTAAAGATTTTATTATCATTAAATCAGTTTTTCAAATGAAAGCAAAAAATATATTACCATGGTTTAAATTTAGTTAAATCTGACAGTAACCTAATCGAAATGTTATTAAAAATTATAAGATATCTAGAAGGCTATGGGACAATTAAATAACACCGATAACAATTTTTTTATTCCTAATTTTATTTAATTAAATGAAAGTGTTAACACTAAATTTATATTTTAAAAAAGGAAAAAAATGGTTGCTATTATTTTTTATTCTTTATCTGTCAAATAACATTTCGATTAGGTTTTGTTCATGGTAACTTGATTTTTTGCTTCCATTTGAAAATCTGATTTAATGATAATAAAATCTCTAATTCTAAATTGCGACTAAACCGTGAGATTTATCGACTCGGATGAAAAATACCTTTTTTGTGTAGTATTTTATTTTCTTTAAAATGGCATGCTCGTTTTTGCAATATCTGTCAAAACAAAAAATATAAGGGAAAATAAAATTTGGGATTCAGGTAAAGTACCCTCTGGTGGCACAGTAGACAAACATTTTTGTAACATAATGATATAAATCACCAAGCTGAGTCTCTGTGGCAAATATCAATTGGAGTAGTTAAGAACTAACCGAAATACGTTATGTTAAAAATAAGAACAAAAAATTGAACTTTGATAGGCTGTAACTCGGAAAATATTGAGTTTTAGAAGTTTTGTTAAATGACTTACCACATCTATTTTACCACGTAGAATCATCTGTCCAAATATCCTGATGCATTTTCCGAACACCCTGTATATACACTAAGCAGTTTGTTATTACTGAACATTACTTTCAAATGGACACTTTTTGTTTGAGCCTGAGACAAAATTTAAAAAAGCGTGGCCAGGCATTTTTGGTGCGTGAATGCCTACGAGGCATATCTTAATGGGTATGTTTCTATCAAAATAAGCCAAATTTTTCTTGCAACTATTCCATGACTCGATACTGAGCGAGGCACTTGTTCATAAAATTAAACCACCCCGTTACATTTTATACCAATGAAATAATTAACCAATTTCTGTTGATGCCAAATTTTCCGATCGCAGATAAGATACAAAGGTTGAACGGCGAGGGTAGGAATTTTACAACAACGCCTTTTATTCTTGGAATACGATAGTTTTGTATCGGCCTAACCGAGAAGGAGGCGAAAACGGAAGTTTCCTGTTTTAAAATCATCTGACTAGTTGTATTTCAAAAATACAAATTTAGCATTCTTGTTTTTCGTATTTCATCATATATTAAAGCAGTAAATATTTTCTCTGACAAGAGTACACGTTAAAATGTAAAAAGTTCAGTTAAACCTCCGTTTGGAATTAGTCATTTTAATGCTTGGCCAACTATTAACGGGATGAATTGTGAAAGACTTTCGCGGCCATCGTCCAATATTTGTGTGGTTTCTGGGTTGTTAGGCCGTCGTCTGTTGTCTCTTACTCTTGACGTTTCGCCAACACAAGCGGTTGGTATCTTCAGAATCCAAGCGCACTTTCTGAAGATGCCAACCTCTCCCGTTGGCGAGACGTCAAGAATAAGAGACAACCGTGGCGACGCGACGGCCTACTAGCCCAGAAACCACACAAATATTAACGGGATATTTTGTAAAAATCATTTCTAGTCAATATTGACGCACTGTAACTGTAAAAATACCAGTCTTACCGAAAAAAGTTTCAAATAGTTCTTGAAGAAAATTTTATGCTGTGCAAAAATAGTAATAACTATTTTAGCCTTAGGATTAAGTGCCAGTAAAATATTTGGCAAAAATAGTTTTCAAGATGGCGGACAGACAACGCACTCTCCGTATCGTCAGATTGCCCTTACACTTTGGAAACACTCTTAAACTCTTAACTCGGAGCATGCAATGCTTAAATTAAAATTACAAACTGGAAAATTTTGAAAAATCAACTATTTAATGATGTACTAAGTTTGTTCCTCAGATGACTTGCCATAAGTTATATTTTTAGTAATGATTTTTAAAGATATGACATTTTAAGCGAACAAAAGTTTATTTAAATAGGATAAATTTGATTAGATATTTTTTTTGGATGACATTATTTCCAATCATAAACTAGATGCAAAGAATTCCTTGTTTTGTGGCCAAATAGTCATGTTTCCTAGTGCCATTTTTCACCAATTCCGCTTATCAGTGTGCTAAGAAAATACTGATAATCTTTGGCATTTTCGAAAATATGTGTATATTATCTGGTCATACCCGTAATAACTTTTTTGTTATTTTTGTACATATTTTATAAGTTATTAAATAGTATAAGCATTTTATATAAATTTATAAAGAATTTGAATTATTGTAGCTTTAGGCAAAGTTTGAAGGATTTTTCAAATTAAGCTAATGTAAAATGTTTGCAATTAAATGTGTGGATAATCAAGAAGAAAAAATATCCTACTAATTTTACGAATGAAAATTATTTAAGGGAAGTAACGTTTTTATAAAATATTTTCTTTGAAGAACCATCACCGTAGACTGGTTTAATGTATTCAGATTAAGTTGTTCTCATATTTATATGATGCGTTAGTTTATGTTATTTATGTTAACAGGCTTTGTACATCCGAAACAGTTTTATTTAGAGTTGTTTAAAAACGCAGCAACACCTTACCTTCCATGCAAATGAAGTCGCGAGCTAGACTTATACAGAGTGACTTTAAAATAATATCTCAAAATCAACCGATATTTTAGTTTCAGTTTTTCGGGAAAATTAATGTTGAGGCACAGATTACTCCTACCAGATGCGAATCTCTTAATAAATTTCCTATATCAAGATTCCGCGGTCTTTGCCATACGGACAGTGCGGCCAGTCGCTTCGAGCGTCGATGGCGAGAATGGAATTTTCCACGCGTTGGGTAGGTTTTAATTCAGAGAAATTATGGATTATATTTTAAAATATTAAAACATGATATTGTGTGGCATTTTATATAAAAATATACCATTAACAAATACAAAAACGTATATCGTTTATTAAAATTACACTACAACCTAGTACAACCACAATTTAAACCATAAAATCAACGCAACAAAACTGATGTAATAACATTTGCCTGCTATCTATTCCATCAAGCCGTTCGCACACGCTCGCACCGACAAATTCAACGTTTGGCAACAGAGTAAATACCTTACAAGTTCTCTAAATCGGGGCACCGTCGAAAGCGTAAGATTCGCATCTGGTAGGAGTAATCTGTGGTTGAGGTGTAAATATTTTAGCTTTTTTTGTTTATATACTTATATTTATATGTAACCCTGCCGATTGTAAGAGGCATGGAGCAATTTTAAAATTTTCATGCGACGACCCAATTTTTTCTCGTTTTCACTTTTCTGGGCTATTCTCTGTTTAGTGATATACACTCTGTGTTTTGAATTAAAACAAAAAATTTTGTTTGACTTTCTTGAAATTTGCTTTTACTTCCGTTTTTCATTTTCTACCTAAAATGTCAATTTTTAACTGTAACTAAAAATATCAATTTGTCGATATCTCAGAAGCAGCTTAACTTACAATTAAGTAAAGGGTGTGTACAGTGTAAACATATCGCTTGTTGAATGCAGTAGTGCAGGGGCGGCTGGTACATAAGGGCTGCAGAACCACCAAAAATTTCAAGCCACTACACTAATTTTTTCTTACTTTGCAGTAAATAATTAAATATTCCATAAAATAAAAATACGTAAAATTAAAACATCAAAATTTCGGCCGAGAATGGTATAATAGGCCAGCGCTCAACACAGGCCGCGCCGCCCGACACCGACTTACAGTTGACCAAGTAAAGTTAATATAATTTTCCCGGGACATTACTCGAGTGCCTAGCTGAACTGCTTTTATTCGTGCACAGCACTTTTCAACCTAATCTGCTTTCTGTGTGTAATTTTCGAAGGCGATAAAACATGGTCGCAGATAGGTGTAAGAAACTTAGTATATTTGACGGAAAAGTAAAGAATCATGAAAATTCAAGAAATTATCTTCATAATGCTATGGAATACTCTTTATTAGGGGCAGTTGACAACAGTGCTCAGTTGGACACCGCATATTGGAGAAACATTCAACTACACAATTATAGCGTGACAAAAATAGATATGCGCTATCCAAAATTATAAATTGCATTAAATTTTGCGATGCATTCGAATTAGCGCTTAGAGGGCATGACAAAACTGTGACGCCTACAAATTCTGGAATATTTTAGGGATTGATAAATTTTACTGCTGAGCTAGATGCAACAGTAAGTGAACATTCAGAAAAAGCCTGTGTTTAAAGGATGTTCAAAAGAAATACAAAATGATCTCTTAGACTGCATGCTTGCAGAGATAGTTAAGGAAATTAATGATGCATCCTATCTGGCAGTTATAGCCGATGAAACAACAGATGTGGCTGCAAGATCTCAACTTTTTGTAGTTTTGAGGTACACTAGTAATGAAGAACCCATAGAAATATTTTGGACATATTTATATCTTACCAAATGTAATGCCGAAACTATTAGTTTAAATATTTTAAGTGTTTTAGATCATTTAATTGAGAACACGCCCCCACAAGTTAATTGCGCAGAGTTACTATGGAGCGGCGGTTATGAGTGGCCAACACGCCGGAGTTCAAGAGAAAAATATCCGTTTGCCTATTTTGTGCATCGCTATGCACCAGTTGAACCTTGTAATGTCCAAAGCTGCTTACATGAATAGTCGAGTGCGCGTGTTTTTTGGAAATCTGAAAGAATACATTTTTTAATAACTCTCCGCAAGTGTAGAAGTGTTACACAAAGTAGTTGGCAGAAAAATTCCCCAAGAGGCTACAACTCGTTGGACTCTTCTCACATCAAACCCAACCAGTGTATGGAAGAAATTCAAGAAACTTATAAATGCCACCATCTGCAGTGCATCTTCCAGTATCCATCGTATGTTACAAGATCCTATTTTTGTGTTTTGGTTGCCTCACGTTCATCAAGCAACTACAAAAAAGAAAAACTGATCCCACAGAGGTAAAAACTGCTATTGATAATTTTGAAAGGACGTTAACAGCACTAGAAATAAAGTTGATGAGGTTGTCAATGAAACTTCAAATATGTCCAGTGACAATGGGGAAAAGAAAAGGCCCGAATAACAGATTTGATCACCGTGTTGCTGCTTTGGAGGTTTGTGATGCCATTCTAAAAAAGCAAAAGACAGATTCGTTTTTAAAGATCATTTTCAAGCTGCGTCTCTTTTTGCGTCTGAACATTTTGCCAAGAATTGTACTCAATTTCCTGATGAACAATTGAATGCTACTTGCTTAGCTTATCCGGCGATTGATAGAGAACGGCTTAAAACTGAGCTATTCATTATTTAATCAAGGGAAGACTGCAGAGGATTAAACGGTCGCTTGCCACTTCTGAAATTTTTATTAAAAATTATTTTTAAAACACATTAAAAATATATAGACATTTTAAAAACAACTCCCATGTCAACGTCGGAGGCCAAAAGGTATTTTCCCCCCGTCAAGGGATCAAGATCTTTCTCCGAAATTCAATGACTCAGGATCGTTTAAGTACGTTAGGAATGCTTTCCTTTCCTAAAAAAGTTCATATCAAAAATTACAGACTTTAATGAAAGGTATTGGCAAATTTGCTTTAAGTAAGGATCGCAGGATCTGCTTGATATATAATAAATAAGTTAAAATTCCAATAATAATTTTATAGACATATCTTAATCCCATTAGTATTTAAAAAAAATTAAGTACGCCTTATTATTGATAAAATGCGTCCTAAAAAATTAGACGCTATTTTTGTCGGTAGTTTAATTTTATTGCAGAACACATAATATTTTTCCCACGAGTCGCCACTAGTGGCACAATTCAAAATTTATCATTTTTAAGTTATCACTGTAAATGATTTTTAAATGAATCAAGAATCTAAGTTACAAAATCGTTTTTAATAAAAATGCCAATTCAAAAAATTTAAAATTTGTTTTATTCAACAAAGCAAATGTGGCGCAATATAAAAGTATTTTTTAATTTGTTTAAAAATGAAAAATACTATTTTTTAATTAAAATATGAATCTACAGTGATAACAGTTAGACTAAAAAATATACGATAGCACAGCAAGTTTTACTATTACTGTTCTACACTTTTAATAACAAAAACATGTGCTTCCTCATTTTTCATTAACTTCTTCATTTAACTATTTATTGACTTGTGCCAGTACTGCATTCAGCAAGTGATACATAGGATTGTCCAGAATATAAAAGATTGAGTCATTTATGAAGTTCTGAAGCTGTTCCTAACCCTCACAGTGAGGAGAGAATACGCTTCAAACGGTCCTTTTCATCATTTTGCGTTTAAGAAAAAAAATGTAACTAAGATCGTAATAATTATGTGAGTTTAGGTTTTTATACATTACTATTATAGATTTAATATTTATACATATTTTCATGGTATGTATGCCTTGTTTCACAGAAATAGAGGATTTTTTTTGTTTATAATATTTCAGTATGAACAGAATACATTCTTGAATATTATATAATTTATTTGTATAAAATTCGTTGTTCGTTTGTTTGTGCCATAAAATTGCGCACCAAATCAAATGTTAATTTTCTTAAAATATATATCAAGCAATTTTTATACTTGACTGGTTTCATTAAAAGTGGAATTTTTGAATACATAATTTTGTTGAAAAAATTAAATAACCACCCCTATTTGCATAAAAATAAGTGTTTTGCTGTGCAATTCATCCTTTAGCGTGTCGCAAAAAGTTGGATGCAAATTTAAACATATGTATTTTTAGTTTCATAAAAAATCACTCCTAATAAAAATTTCTGCAAAAATAAGATTGCAATAAATTTTATTATACAGGCATATAATAACATGTCTATGATCAGGGAAAACAATTTTTCAAAATTTACTTCTAAAATATGCAGGGCAAACCTTAACCCTCTTAAAACATAAGACAGATAAGAGTTTTTCTAAAAATACACCGCTGTAAAAAATAACCCCAAAAATTTGGAAACTAACTAAAACAAGAATTTATTCCAGTTTGGATGGTTCTTTTCAGCGGTGCATTTTTGAACAAACTTATTTACGTTTATCATTTCATTAACTGGATTTTTGTTATATGTTTCTTTATTGTCATCTAAGCAAACCTGTATATAATCACATATTATATTATGTTTTAATGCCAATCTTATTTCTAAACCAAACCAAGTGGAACTGTTTACGACAGGTGACTGATGAACGAAAAATATTTTTTTTCCTCTATATCCAACTTTTTGAAATACGCTGTAGAGGTAAAATACAGTGTTGCGATATTCGATCGACAAAATTTATCCGGTGATTCTCTGGCCAACAAGTTCGATATGTCCAGAAAGCCTGTTTCCAATAAAGGGATTAATATTTTCTTCTCCCATATTTGACACGTTTAAAGATTTATTATAATAATATTTATATTTGGTACATATACCAATTTTTAGAGTACCTAAAGTCTGAAAAATCTAGGTAGTCCAAAAAGTGTAGGGGAAAGTGGGGTAACTGTGCGCATTTTCACTTTTTGGTAAAAATATTGCTTAGTTTTATTTTAAAATGAAAACGAAGTAACTCATTAAATAGATGGAAGTTTTTTCTTCAACAGTATACCTAAAATTTGCCCATAAAAAGCATCGAAAAAATATATTTTTTAAAATGTCCACAATCTGCACATTTACCCCCACGGGCGGATTTTGAAATTTTAAAGTTGTATATCTCTGTTGCTACTAACGGGATCCGTGCCAAATTCAGGGGTTTTAATAGTGAGCCTACTAGGAATGTTTTGGCAAAGAAAAAAAAACATTTTGTAATTTGCGAAAAAAAGTTGAAATTTTGCTGCGTCCCCCCTAGGAAAAAATTAACACGTTTAGGTATTGTATTTATTATATTTTTAAAACAATTTTTACAACATTTTGTCGAGAATTTTTAAATTTTAAACGTGTTAGTAGCAGAGTTGGGCAAACTACTTGGGCGCACCTACTCACCTAATTTGATTAATAAACTAGAAACATATAAAATAAGTGCAAAAGACCAGGAAAAAACTGCAATTTTAAAAATCCTTATCTTGGAACAAAGCGCGTCAGGGCGTACGTTGATTCAAATAATCACCTGTAAAATTTTTCTGTCAAATATTGCAACTTATATATTAAAATAACCCGTCCATAAAAGAACAACTTTAAATATTTTTAGGAAAATAAAGTTTTTAATGCTACGAGATTAAAACAAGGAGCAGTTAATACCTACATATACTGAAGTAAATATTGTCTTCCTTAAAAACTATAAATATTGATGGTGATGGAATGAACAAAAAATAATTCATATTCTTTACAACAAATATATAGTCAAAAGGCACAAAAATATGTACCTTTTAAAAACAAGTATGTGTGACTTTATAAAGTAATGCAGCTTATTTAAGACTCAATACTCATAATGTAGACACGAGTATGAAATGACCCTAAATTAAAAATCTTATATTATGATTTTTTCTTTATCTAAATAAAACAATAGAACAAATCATTAAAGCCTTTTCATTTTACATCATATTACTCTGTGATATATATTTAGATGGGTGAGGTACAATGTGTAAATTTGAAAAAGTAAAATAGTTTGCGGACTATTTTTTAAAAAATTGGAACATACATTATATTCATCTAGAATAGACGGTGAAGGCTTACGCCTAAGTACTACTGTGCTTGCTTAGCGCAGAGAAAACCGGATGTTCTGGGCCACATATATGGATGAGACGCGCTTCCCGTTCTTCTGAGGAATATCCAGTGGGGGGAATAATATACATCAAATCAGTTCTGAGAAGCTGTGAAAACATCTGTAGAAGAGGAACATCACTCATTGCACTTAGATGGGAGTGTTTTTTTGTAGGCACTGGGTAATAAAATCGATAATCCTAAGTGTCGAAGGATGTGCCGTTCCCCAGATGAGTGAACAACACTTTAGGCTTTATTCGGGAGACGTAGAGGGTATGTATACCAAATGGAAGAAGAAAAGTATTTATAGGGTCGAAAAAAAAAAACAAACGGATTTAGCGGCTGATGCGGTCATTATAACGAGTGATTTTTAAATTATTTTGCTCAAGGGCGGCTGTGTTCGGAAACACGTGGTGTAACAGTACCGCGTAGATTAGACCATAATGCGTTTGCGAGAAAGCAGCGTTGTCACGTTGAAAATTTGTAATAGTGTTTTTCTAAGGAATAAAATCATGATTTACTTTGTTTTAATAGCCTACTTTATATGGCCGCCTCCTTCTAGACACCTTCTGATTCTTCTTACCCCCAAAAAACATTTACTAGTAAGTTTAGAGAATTGTTAATTTCGGCAATTTTTTCGGAAATTCTTTGTTTAAGATCATTTATATCCTTAATTGAAGTCCGACATTTTAATCTTGAAAATTGTTTAAAAACCATTCACAAAAAGTTAGTCTTGGGGGAACATCATTAGGAAGGAGTTCATGAATAGCCGTCACTCGATAAGGGTATAGATGCAGGTCCTTTTTTAGACGTTTCTCACTTGTACTATAGCATAAATCTGTTTGCTGAATTTGCTAAAAAAGATGACTAATTGAAGTTGAATAGTGTCACAAATTAGGACCTAGATGAAGAATATGGTAGCGTGAATTAATTAATCCTGATCGTAACATAAAAAGGGTACGTCGATCTACCTACATATCTTAATCGCAATTATGAAGGTAAGAAACTCTGGAAGGTCTTGCGGTCTCGAAGGCAAATAATAAAGTTAATAAAGAGTTTCAGTAAATATGAAACTCTTACCAAACCAAACTTGACCAAATAATGATGTTTAGTCTCGTCAGCAACTCTGGTAGATCTCGTCAGGAACTGGAACGCGCGACCCACGATTCACGACCCGTGAGATAACCCGAGATATCCGTTTCACCTTTAATGAATCTTAGCTCTTAGATAATGCGTGTTATGAATTCTAGCCTCTGTCGTTTAGCAAATAAAACAGTTGTGTTTCAGAACACTTAAACTCTTAACAAAATTAAATAAAAGTTGACTTTACAAAGGTAAACTTAAAACTAATGTACAATAAAATAATTAATTTGGTTTAAATTAGAACAGGAGAAGAGACAGACAGGCGTTTACTTGAATGAACATGAAACAATGAATTTTAGTAATTGTAATGTAGATAAAATTATAGGTCGAAAGAGAAATAAAACTTTATAGAAAATTTAGGCTTTTTCGATAATCCCACGTATTATAAAGATTGAAAATCCCCCACTCGGGTTGGTCACATCAAACACAAATTAATGATTGTCTTACCCAAAAATATTCACTGCATTTTAAAATAGATTATATTAAATTTGGAAGAAAAAGAACTAAGAGCCAGTTAAAACACTAAAGAAAATATAGAGATATGTAGTTAACACACGAACGTCGATTCGGAACTGCCTTTGAATATCCCCGTTAACTTAGAGGAAGGCTCCTAGTACCACCCAATTCTTAATTCATCCCCTTATAATCTATTCTTTTTATCCTATGGCCAATGATAGCTCTCGTTATTCCTCTGAGAGTACGTCTCTTAAGTGTCTGACCAATTAAAAGAAGCGTCCTTAAATTGTAAGTCAGGTATTTAGCAACAGATGTCGCGATGAGTTTCTAATGTTGATTAAATTACAGAGATTCCCTAATTATATTATTTTGCGATCTCTCTCCGGAAATAATAGATATAAAGGTATGAAATATCTATATTACTAGCTTAACTATACTTTCAAAGTGATAAAAAAAACTATTCATCGTTATTTAAGCTACTTGTCTGTTTTCTTTATACGTGTATTTTGATATGTGTGAAATAGGAAAAAACCACTTTGATTACAAATGTTTTTGAGCGAATATATTACAATTTTCACGATATAATCGGCATTTCCCCTATTTTCCTTCCATTAGACAAACGGATCGGTAATTACATTTGTACATGTGGCGGCATAATCGTCGTTGGTGGTTTTGCCACCCACAGTTGTTTTTTTCTGCATTTTCGGGTCTAGCCATATAATCCCTAAGTTTTTGTTTGTTTCCCTTGTAGTAAAGTTTATGAGATAAGGATTTTAAATTCTTAAAAGGTCTTAATTTTGTTCTTATGTGAGTTTTGAAACCAAATATTTATATCTGTTATTTGGCCATCTTATTGCCCTTTTCTGGTATTTTAGATCTCTCCTATCCCCGGATGTTGAACCACATGTTCGATTTCCGTGAGAAACTAAATATTGAACATTATGGCTTATTCTTTTTTCAGAATTTTAGACTATTTTCGTAAAAATATCTATCGAGTAAGATATAATATTAATTATATTATATTAATATTAATAAGTAACTTTTAATAATCCATTTTATTACAATAGTTATTTTTCAAAATTTGCCGCGCTTCTTCAATAACCTGATTTGAACGTTTCGTTGGTCTTCCAGACCCTTTTTTTATGTTGAACAGAATCAGTTTCACGAAATTTATCAGGTACCCAGGCGACCCAGTGCGAAAATTATGAAAGGTCACCGCAACATCAGGAAACTCGTTTCGAAATTTATCAACGCAGTCGTGAATAGAATAAACACGCACCGTCTATTTTGGTTCCATTTCGAAAAAAATCCACGATAAAAAAAATTTGAGCTTCGCTGAACATTTTCACTGCACCCTCAATCAGGCAACAGAGCTTTTTCAAAACTAGTACCGCTGATAAATGTCAAAAGATAACAAGAAATTAAATCATATCCCGCGAAAATCACTATAGCAATCAAAAGACGTTTTCGCGAAAAAAAAATTGTAATTTACCGTCGTCAAACAACTGCGAAAATTACTTCGTTTTTTATACTTTACGAATACACCAATTCAAATCAAACGCAAATGTCACAAATAATTATGTCAGTATCTATGCACAACGGCCATGCGATTTTGAAAATGCAAACCCACCTTCGAGCAAAATAATTAAAAATCACTCGTTAGTAATGTCCTTGTAGCAGCTCAAATTATGTATTGAAAACAATGCCAACGAGATCAAACGATAATTTATTTTGTAGGACTAGTCCATTTATGAGGGTGGGATGCGTATTGATGGACTTTTTATTCTACAAAGAACAAGATGGGGTGCTGGACGCACTGAAATGGATTAGGGTTTTGGCACCCCATTTTTAAAGTTAAATTCGAGATACTGAGGAAGGGATGAGTATTCTCCGCCCCTTACCCAGTTTGAGGTAGTGCTGAGGAAATGGATATTGGATGGAGAATACAATCGTACTAACCTATGGATGGGTGTCTTCTACTAATAAAAAGTATATGTTAGTACAGTTTCGTGCAACACAAACAAGCACACCTAAAAGTAAGTAAGTAAGCTTTTTCTTAAACGAAATCCGTATTATCTGTCGTGGATAATCTTGTGTTTTAAGAATTTTAAATCTTCTACTAAATTTATCTGTTGCATCTATCGCTCCCCATCAGACAAATCCTACAATGAGTTCTTTGACTTTCTCTCGGCAAAAATCGACCATCTTATCTCTGAATTTCCCTCCGCTGAAGTTATCGTCCTGGGCGACTTCCACGTCCATAGCAAGGAATGGTTAGGATCCACAAAAACTGACCCAGAAGGCAGAGCAGCAGAAAACTTCGCAATCGGCAACTCACTCACCAATTTGATCAGAGAGCCAACATACTTTCCCCGCGTTTCTACCCGTAATCCAAATCCACTAGATCTTTTTCTTACCACCCATCCTGAGCCATACTTAACATCTGTATGCGCTCCCCTTGATCGTTCAGATCATGGCCTCATTACCGTCTCTTGTCCCATACATCCCGAGTTTGCTGAAATCATGCCAGAACGCACGATCTGGCACTACAATTCTGCTGACTGGGATGGTCTTCGAAACTTCTTCTCTGCTTTCCCTTGGAACCCTGTCTGTTTCTCCACTCCCGATCCCTCCGAAATTTGCTCTCATATCATAGACATTATTCAAGCAGGTATTGAAGGTTTCATTCCACATACCCGCAAGAAACCCAAACTCCACCATCAAAAGCCATGGTTCTCCAAGGCCTGTGATAAAGCCAGGCTTAAAAAAGTCCAAGCTCACAAAAGATATCTTCAAAATCCTATACCCGAAAATCGTCAAATTTTCACCGAGGCAAGAAATCAATACAACCAAACTATCTTGGAGTCCAAAAATGCTTTTAACAACCGCATAAAAGATAATGTGCATTCCTGCCCCAACGGCAGCAAATCTTTCTGGTCCCTTGCCAAAAACATTGGTCAAAACTTCTGTAGCACTTTTCCTCCCCTGACCTCTGTCAACGAAATTATCTCCACCTCTAAAGGGAAAGCTGAACTATTCGCCAAACAATTTGCTGCCAATTCCACCCTGATCCCCCCCCCCCATTTCGCTCTTCCAACCACCAAGTCTGTACCCCACAAAATGCCCGATATAATACTTAAGGTCAAGCAAGTTCAAAAAATTCTTCTATCCCTCGACACCAAAAAGTCCTCCGGTCTGGATGGCATACCAGCAATTCTCTTTAAAAATGCGCTCCAGAACTTGCACCCATCTTAACTCGTCTTTTCCAGATCTCTTATGGCAAGGGTAATGGGTATCTTCCCAGATAGCTGGAAGACTGCTCGTGTGCAGCCTGTCCCGAAGGAAGGTTCCAAGTCCCTTCCATTCAATTCTATCTCCTCTCTGTTGTCAGCAAAGTTATGGAGAAAGCGACCAACTTGCAAATTCTAAAATAGCTAGAAAATCACAAAATCATTCATGACAGACAATACGGATTTCGTCACCAAAGATCCACAGCTGATCTCCTTAGCTTCGTCACACATAACTGGAACAAGTCTCTCGAATTTTATGGCGAATCTCAGATTGTTGCTCTCGATATTTCCAAGGCCTTAGACCAAGTATGGCATGCCGCACTCCTCAACAAACTACCTTCTTACGGTCTTCCTACCAAACTATGTACCTGGATCGGTAGCTTCCTCTCCAATCGGCGCTATCTGTTTTGTGGTTGACAGTCACTCATCTAACTTCCGTCCTATCAATGCTGGCGTCCCCCAAGGTTCAGTCCTGGCACCAACTCTATTTATTCTTCACATTAATGACCTGCTCTCTTCAACTACCAATCCCATCCACAGTTATGCTGACGATAGTACTCTTCACTCCAATATTCATTTTTCCAGACAAGTTTCGACTCATGAGTTGGATAACAGACGCAGATCTATGTACCTATCCCTTTCCCAAGATCTCCAATTAATCTTAGACTGGGGTGCCAAGAACCTTGTTCAGTTCAATGCCTCCAAAACCCAGTCTTGCTCCTTGTCACGCAAAAAATCTGGCAACGCTTACCCCATTCACATGAATGGCCACGCCCTACAAAACAATGAAACATTCGATCTTGTTGGAGTCGCTTTTGAATACTCTCTATGTTTCCCAAATAAGACCTAACCTAGAGTACTGCTCCCACGTCTGGGGAGCGGCATCACCTTCGACACTTAACATCCTTGATTCTATCCAAAAGAGAGCCATTCGACTTATCAATGACCCAGCCCTCACGAGAAAACTCCCTTCTCTCGCTCATCGCCGCGCTGTTGGGGATTTATCCCTTTTCTACCCCTACTTCCACGGATTTTGCTCTGAAGAAATAGCCGGTATTATTCCCCCTAGCAAAAGCCTAGAACAGAACACTTCTCTGCTCATTCATACCTAGGGTCTCCAGATTATGGAACAAATTGCCTGCAGATGTTTTCCCTTCCCGCCCAACCTCCAATCCTTCAAATCCCGTGTCAATAGACTACATTTCCCTTCTCTTCAGGCGCCCACGGTACGTTAGTACTTAGGCTTGACGTCTACGTGGGATGCAAAAAAAAATTATCGGAAAAACGGGTTAGATGTTAAAAATATAATTCAGAGATATTCAATGTTTTTGGAGTATCAAGTGTATAATTTTCCTTATAAAGATCTAATAATTTATTTTTATGTTATTAATTGTTACTTAGCCCGTTATGTATGTTAAAGGTGATGAACTGATGACATAGCTCACTTTAATGTAATAAAAACAAGTTTCACATTTTTGACACTCGGTCCGTTAAACTCTTTAATTAATATCGGATTTCTGCTGACGACTTTTTCTACCTTTCAGATAAGACACCTCTGGAAATTAGGAAAAGACGAGTTAAAAATATTAAATACAGAAAAAAATAAAACAAGATTTTTTAACATAATTTGGGTTTATTCAGGTTTCTATAGGGTTTCCTATTCATTGAATCAACATTATTACATTGTATCCTAAAATATGCCAAAACCTATAAAGATAGACAAATAAAATAAAATCAACTGTGAAATATCATTAATGAAATACACATAACGAATATCTGCTGAAAATATCCACATATTATTAATACAAGAGTAGGATTTCAAAAAATAAAATTAATCATATTTTTCGCAATCTATTTCCGGTTCAATTGTGTCTTGACGGAACATTTCCACATCAGCCTGACTGTCTGCCTGAACCAAATGCCCTTTTCCTCCCGGCTACAAATAAAAATTATTAATGTATTAAGTTACATGTAAAACATAGTGATTTATACAGCGAACTTCATATTTAAAAGAAAATTTTTTTGACATAACTGCATCATCCACGAATGCTATCTTTATTTATCTTAAATGAAGTCTGTAAATTTTCCAGTTTTTAAAATATATATTGTGCTATACAGGACGTTATGAAATTCACTGCATACATTGAAATCGGAAAATCCTGAAATGAATTTAGATTGAAGAAAAATAATCATAAATGGCGCTTCGCAATGATAAGCCGGTAATCGACCTTTAAACTTTCTCTAACCAGCGGTACCCGCCACTGGCAAGAAACACATGATACCGAATAAGTCTGGTTCATGTAAACGCGAATCGCGAAATGCCGAAATGTGAATATTGTTCTAGTCGGTCAGATTCAAATTTTAATGATAAATTGGCCAATGAGGAGAATATTCGCATTTTGCGATTCGCGTTTATATGAAACAGGACTAAGTGGTCAATTCTATCAATAATTTTTTTATGTAACAAGTCAGCATAATAAATAATGTTATTGGTGCCTTTGTAGTAAAATCCCTTTAAGATAAAGTACGTACAAAATAAGAACGAAAAAGTCTTCCTCCCAAAAAATCATGTAAAAAATATAATAAAGGAGCCGAAAATGCCACCTGCAAATATTGCACAGGAGTGTATTCAGTGTATTCATTAATAGTTTATTTTATTGGCTATGAAATGGTGAACACAATTATTTTTTGATAGAAAATAAATAAAAGTGCAAATATTTCTTAAATAATCACATTAATCATTTTCGGACTAAGAGGTGCTGTCCTCATCGACATGTATAATTAGTGGTTTTACATTTTGACTAAGGCACCTGTATTCATTTTCTATTTTTACAGCATGCTGAACACATGCATCGTGGCCAGTATTTCTCTACTTGTTTTTCACTTCCTCGTATTAAATCAAAAACACTCACTAAATTTGGGTTCCTTGTTATTTTTTCTAACATAGTCTTTTATAAAGTGCCACATCTGTTCAATCGGGTTCAAAACACAATAATATGGGGGAAGCCGTAAAACCTTAAATCCTTTAAGCTCAGCGAGCTGATCTATATAATATGTTTTTTGTATGGTGTGTTGTTTAATCAGATCGAGCATGTTTTTAATTGTCTTGCAGTTTCCTGGTAAGGGCCCAATGTTTTCTTGAAAAAATTTTGAGATGTCTGCTTTTCGCCATGATTTATTGGGAACTTTTTTTAACCGCCTGGAGTGATAAGGGGCATTATCTAATACAATTATGCGGTTTTTTTCCAGGTTAGGTATTAGATTTCCTTCAAACCATTTTTCAAATAATGTCGAGTCCATGTCCTGGTGGTAATCTGCGCTAGATTTTGCAATATTTTTAGCTGATAATTTTAAACAATTCTTTATAAAACCGTGTTCATTTCCAGCGTGAATTAGGATTATTCGCTTTCCGCGCGATGGTGGAACGTCCATGGCAGTTTTCATTTTCCCGTCCGACCATCCTTTCGTTTTCACATCGTGGGTACCATACCACGTTTCGTCTAGCCATACGATTGGTCTACCTTCTCGAAATTTAGAAATTTGATTTAAATATTCTACTCTCATCTTTACTAATCTTGTAGAGCCCATTATACGTTGACGTCTGTCTAGGTTTCTGTAAGAAAATTTTAATTTATTTAGTAAAACTTTTAGGGTAGATTTTGATTTATAAGGAAAGCATATTTGCTTTTCTCGAATTTTCTTTGGTATGTCCTCTAATGTCGGAGAAATATTTTTCTTAAAAAAATCGTCAACAATATTCTTGATTTGCATTTTGGTACCCTCCGAAGCCCACTTTAGCATCTGTTTTGATCTCTTTCTTGGTTTATTGTGAACACCTTTAGATACAATTTTAGTAACTGTCGCAAGATTTACTTTTGTCAATTCACATACTCGATTTATCAATTTGGCCTTTTTATTATCTACCAGGTTGCTGCTTTCGCTTTTTAATTTTTCAAACACATTTAGTACTATTTGCTGTGTTTCACTAGACAAATGTTTTTTGTATAAATTAACCGAGCACTGTCCTTGATTATTATTGTCTTTTTCAATGTCTTGAGGTACAAACGCATTGCACTTGTTAAAGGTTCTCCAGATTTGAACTGTAGCATGTTCAATAAATGGTCGCCACAATCTAGGCTACTCCGCTACTTCCTCAAAGGGTCTCCAAATAGTTGCATGGTCGGCCATTATTTAAAAGTATTCAAAGGTTTTTAAACACTGATAACTCTCAGTTAGTCTAAACTTACACTAACAAAACAAATACATAGGTATAGCTACTTTTTTCTCTATGATCAGGTACACACTATTATTTTAAATATATTTTGATAATTTCACAGGGATATTTAATAATAATAAAGATGTTTATTTATGCCAATAAAAATAATTTAAATATAAATATAAAATTGATAAAAGTAAAAAAGAAAACCAAAAAATGACAGTAGTATACTAGTTGGCATAAATAGGTAGGATTTTGATTTATAAGAAATCATTCTTCCAATCCTACCCAGCGACATACATACTTTGGACTAGCAACGCTTGAACCAAGAATGACTCCTTCTCCGACCGCGCGCAGTGCCACAGGAACGCATGCGCAGTTAAAAGGTTACAGGACGGGACTTAATATTTGTGTATGGTGGTAGGTATATCAGTTCACATAGAACACATATTTATGAAAGATTTAGTAAATTTTTAGTTTAATACGCCGATGTCCATGTAGAAATACTTATTGTAATAGGCTGAAAACTTAAAAAATATTTTTCATAAAGATATGGATGTTACACGCGTAAATTGAAACTATGAAAGCCTGCTGTATGGATCCGGCAATCGCAAAGCGAAATAAAGGTTGCTAGCAGATTTCCATCAGCGAAAAGGTCGACACACCGCAAGAACCCTTTTACAGTCTAGATTCAACAAAGTAAATATGTTTACGTGGAAATACGGCGACACGGTTGCTTCGTGACGCCAAATTGAGACATGCCTTCGATGCACCCTTTACCAACTCCAGAATGATACTAAAAACGACATGAGCACGAGCGCACGAGCCACGCCGTAGCATTTAGCGCAGTGTTGCCAAACCGACAGGGAATAAAAGCCGTGAAAGCTGTGGCGGAGGTAGACATTTGTTTATTCACGGTTTAAATATTTAAACACGTATTTTTGGTCGACTCAGCGGCAGTTAAAATACCTTTGTCATTTTTAGCATATTCATAAAACCGTTGACAGCTTTCCTTAAAATTAAAATATATTAACACTTCTGAATGAATCAAATCATTCAAATCCCTCCATTTTTTAAAATGCTACTCATTTTTTTACCATCATATTTAGCCCGTTTCGTGAATTAATGGCCAAGTATGCGTTTGGAGTTTTTAAACGAAAAAGTCGTATTTCTATATGAGCGGCAGTACAGTAAACCCGTGGCCGTACCTTCGGTTTGAAAAGCCGTAAAAACACGTCAATTGCCGTGTCGTGGCAACACTGCTTTAGGGAGACGAGCTGACGCTATCTGCAGTGTTGCCAGAAGTCATTAAAAAAAAACTTGAGAGTGCTTGCGACGTAACCGCCGAAATTCGTGATAAATCTCGAGCCTGTAATGATTGCACCGGAAGTAAAAATAACAGGATTAAATAATCTTATTCTACTATCATTTATTTTAATAAAACTGAAAAAAAATTTACGATATCAAAATATTATTAAACAAATTTACAAACTTAAACAAATATCTATCACTTTGTGCTATAAAAAACGAAATATTTTTTTTATAAATAAAAGTGTAAAACTAACACAAAACAAAGAAAAAGAAAGAAGTTATTCATCTGTATCACTGGAGTTTCCATCTTATTTTTATCTGAATAAAATACGTGACCACAACCTAATCTTTTAATCGTATTATTTGTGATACAAAAATCGTAGCAATTTTTGTCTCGTGACAAACTTTTGGTATATAAAATGCCTTCTATTGTTTTCACGTTAGGTTTGTTGCGTAGTTGAGTTTTGATTAAACAAATTTGAAAAAATGTTCTCTCTACTGCTGCTTTCGAGTGTGGTAAGCACAAAATCTGAAAAACAAATCTAAAGACCCGCAAATTTTGGGGAGTCATCTGCTATTTTTACTAATGAATTTTTTTTCCAAAACACCAAGGTATCGTTATCAAAATTATTTAGTGGGATCTTGACATTCGTCATTCGTTATTCAGATTTTGGATTAGGTATAATTGGAACTATTTGAACTACGTATATTGAGAAAGTGCAATGTGAAAATAGAAACAGAGTTTCAAACCTCAATTGCAATCAAATTGCAATTTGCAAAGATCAATGTCGTGAGATTCGCTGATTGATATTTCTATAAAGGTAAAAATCGTGAGATTTGGTACTTCATTCATGGGATCGGGAGAAATAACCGAAATCTGGCAACACTGGCCCACGCAAGCAGCCCGTACGAAGCTAACCGAAGCAGACCGAGAACGGACTTCGGCTGCTGCTCCGTTCCTGAACCTAGATTTGTTCGTTGCATAGATAAAGCTGTGTTGATTTGAATTTACCGGCGGACGAACCCGTCTCGTGGTTAAGAATACTATCCTTTTTTAACTACGTTATCTAAACAAGGAGAGTGCGCTGACCGACTGGAATCGGTTTGTCGTTGATGAATTCGGGAAAAAGACTATTCGTATACTGCGCATGCGTTCCTGTGGCAGAGATTTCGCCCATAGTGGAGTTAAATAGTTCTGCGCAACCTATGTATTTTACGAAATATCAGCAGTCCACGCTGATCCTACCCCTACTAAATAATTTTTTATATTATTTTTAAAAGTTATATAGCTTAAGCCCCTTAGACTAGAAGGAATATTATTAAAAATTACAGAAGATGTATATTTAAACGAAGACTTATATTTTTCAGTATGATGTTGAGGTATTTCTATTGCGTTCTGATTTCTAGTATTATCATTACGAATATTATTCCTGAATTCAATTTTTTCAAATAAATATCAAGGTTTCTGAGTTAAAATTATTTTATATATAAAACAGGATAAGTGAATTTCGCGTCTTTTTTCTAATTTAATTATATTATGTTTGTTAAAGGTAGGTGATCATATTTTTTTAGTCCTATTTAGTTATAGTTTATTTAAAGACATAAGCTAAAATCAAGCTGAACAACAAAAAAGCATACCTATTACAAAATTTCCTTCCAAAATATGAAATTGTCGAGTTTTTGTTAAACCTAGTTTGAAGGTGGCATTTTTCTCTTATAAGATCAAACCGCCGTGTTTTATTATTAGATCATTATTTTAAAGGTGGTGCTTTAGAGTCCTTTCACACTATCAGGTTCGCCGGTCAGGTTTTGAACCTGACGGAATCCTGAAGTAAAATAAAAATATCCGGACGCGATCAGGTTTTCAACAGATCAGGTTTTATGTTTATTAAAAAACTTTAGTCTGCGTTTCGATGTTTTCGGTGATGGATCGTAATGGTGTTATAGCTTTGTGGTGTTTGTACAGAAAGCGTAAAAAGCGACGTAATCGTAATAGTATACTTTGGGTACTCTCTTTACTTCAAACACGTGATGGGACTGGTGCCTTTAAAAGTCTTTATGATGAACTAAGAAGTGACGAAAAAAAATTTGCCACCTTGTGAGCCCTTGAGCTTGTGCCACTCTTTGTATTTGCAACAAAACTAAATTACAATCTTAAATATGTTGTTTTTTCTTTATCATTTGAATCATTAAAATCTTCTTTTAAGACGCTACACACCTCCTTCCATCCCATGTTTGTCTTATTTTTATCTTTATACTCTTCACTTGATTTATCCCAAAGACACGGTCGGGCCTCCACCGCCGAAATTAACAATTCAATATCAATTTCGCTGGACATTGTCTTGCAAATCACCTTCGCATCTTCCTCGTCAGAGTTGAAGCAAAGACTAAACCAAAACCGCAGACTAAACCTGAAGACAAAAACCGGACAAGTGTGAAAGCGCGCGTTGGCTGCAATGCCCCACCACCACTTTATCCGGCGTCAGGGAACCTGATGCTCCAGTCGACCCATCCGGCTGTAGCCGGTCGCCGAGCCTGAACCTGATAGTGTGAAAGGCCAGATTTAATCACATGCTCCATTACTTATCCGGTTCTCTTCAGGTTTGAAACCGGACCGGCCAAACCTGATAGTGTGACAGGAGTCTTAATGTTTTGCAAAAAAAAGTCAAATGGTTGGAATTGATGAAGTCGGTATTTAGGTTGTTTTTAAATAACTATATCTAAATATCACTGTGAAATTATCAAAATACAATATTTAAAATAATAGGGGGTACTGATCATACTAATTTAGTAACAAACTGACACTTTTATAACAAAAAACAAGATGCACAAATAACAATAAACGACGAGAAAAAAGTACAAATTGAACTATTAAAATACTGTGCAGAACTATTTTAAGTACCTCTCTGATAGTCAACGTGGACTGCAAGAGGTTTCCTTTAATACTCTATAGCAAAGAGTACATTGGCCATCAAAGCCTATTCTCCGCGCCTGATTGGCTAAACCTGTAAAAAATTCGCCCAATCCACCACATTGAAGCAACACGAGCAGCAAAATGACCGTAGGGTATCGCTCTGTTCTTATCTTCTTTAGGTCAAAAAGAGAGTGATGCAAGGTGGCGCGCGTCTGCCGTTGAATCACGCTCAGTGCTCTATAAATAGTGTTAAATCTACTGCAGAGCGTAAAGTCATGCAAAAAAGTATTTGGACGTTGTTATATTATTGTTTAATTAGTCATTATATGGAAAATTTGTCATATTTATATAGTAATTTACTAATTTGTCATATTTCGTAGTACTATTATATTTGAATTAAATATTTTCCTTTAAAAAAGTACATTTTTATACCGGTCTAAGCCTAAACTGAAGCAAGTAAGAAAATCGTGACTTTTTCTGTTAAGTGTACAAAACATAAAGGATCCGACAATTTTGTTTTTATATTGTAAGTACTTTACACTTATTTTGAAAATGTTTAAGGTCAAGAAATACCAATATACCAAAAAACACTGACAACACAGTACAGCTATTAATTTAATGCAAAAAACTAACTTTTGGTAAATAATGAACACTAAAAAAAGTTCCAGTAACGAATTAAACACAAAATTTAAAAGATTCCGCGGTATTTTGTCACTGCCCGCACTTTTAAAAACTCAAAACTAATCTTTTTCCTACTTTTAAAGTAAAATCTCTGTAAAATTCACTTCCCCGAGAAAGATGTTTACATCTAACTTAACACATTTATTTATGCAATACTAACAAAACAATAGGTATAGCCATTAATGAAAAAAACATTCCACTAACTAATTAAATACAATGCTTAACAGAATCCACGGTATTTTGTACTATCAGCACTACTGAAAAACTGAAAACCAAAAATTTATTTATTAAAAAGGACAAGCCCAATTTTAATAAACATGACATTCGCGAGGAAGTATAGGCAACCTAAATAACACTTCATAGTGAGTTTTGCAACTAGCAATTGCAGACACGCTAACCCATAAACGAAAAAATTTATTAATTTTCCATCACGATTTTTAAAAAAAACCTAAAAATAAAAAAAAATCTAAACCTTTGGTAGGCTCATTTAGCAAATGAGGTGAAAACTCCAGATTAAAATGCCACTCTAAATTTTATCGTTTATAGGTTAGCGTGTCTGCAATTTCTTCTTGCAAAATCTCCCCAATCACAGCGCAATGTTCTTAATTTAAATGGCCAATAGGATTTCGATTTCAAAATCGGCATTGAAACAAGAAAAAAGAAATGGGGGACAGGGAAGAAAGAGCGAGATAAGATGTATGTTGCACCAATTTTTTATAGCGTTTAATATAGGAATTTAGTAACATATAAATTTAATAAGCAGCTAACGAAATTATAGCAATTTTTACCTTGGGATGCATTAATACAAAGGGCAATTCTGCAGATAGTTCACCTCCAAGAGCGCCGAGATATAGTTTAACTTTAACAGCATATGAAACAATTATTCCAAATGCGTCACGTTGATCGGGAGAAGCCAATCTGAAATATTAATTCAAAAATAATACTAATATTTAGTTTATCTCGCTTTTCATGTATACCCTCTCATCTGTTATTAGCAAATAATGTCTTGTGATTGTGGCCTATTCATAATGAAGGGATCCTGCTGTTGAGGAAAAATTAATATATTGTTACAGACTTCGCTGAAGTTTATAGGCTTTTTAGCTTTAGTTGATGTTTGTATGTTGAGATTTTAGGTTTGTTTTATATTAGTTTCTAATTTAATTTTCACATGTTACGCCTATGAAAGAAGGTATAGATCTTTACAGAATATCCGATTATTTTATTTTCTGCATGTAACGCCTATGACAGAACGCCTAAAATTTACCAGTCTTCTATTTTCTTCTTTAAATGTTCCTTGAATCCTTCGAAAATGTTTCATAATTCTCTAGAACCAGCAAAAGGGTATATAAAGAGTCCAGACCGGTTTTCGTTGTTGATTTTCAGTGTCATCTTAGATACGCACCATGATACAATAAATAGAAGGCAATGATACCAAACCGCGTCAAATACGTCCGGGTTCGCGCATGACGTCACGCCGTGAGTTATTTTTGAAATTTATAAGGCGCAATATAGAGTTTACGCTAGTTAAAGGCGATTTTATATAAATTCTATTGGCAATATACTTTGCCTCCTGCTTATAATACAAATTTTATAGTATCTGATTTAAAATAATCATATAAATAAAGGGATAAATACATACATTGATTACATTGATTGATTGATTGTCCACATCACAACCATACACAGCACACCTCATTTTTACTTTTAAACTCCTAAAAGTAATATAAAAACACCAAAAAATAGTTGAAAACACAACGCGATCTTAAAAAAGACGTGTTTCGTTTACAAAATATCGCGGAATTACTCGCGGCGTCATGTAAACGGCCACGCCTACCTATGAGTGTATCATATCTTCTTTTATTTGTATCATGGATACGCACTAGTTTGTCATTAAAAAGGTTATTGTGACATTGACAGAGAAAAGAAGGTTTATTGTCAGTGAATAAAGATTAGAAAACCGGAAGTTTATTTAGTATTTCGGCCGTCCGGTACAATTGGTGTCAGAAGTGTGGGATTTGAACAGAACCCAGAAGTGAAAGTTTTGTTATTTTGTGTTGCATGAAACTGCATAAATCTGCACTGATTTTTTGCTTATGGGTATATTCCACGAATAAAAAAAAATGCATGTTAGTGCAGTTTGGTGCAGCACAAAAGAACAAACCTAAAGTAAATAGTGTATGCCAGTGAAAACAAGAAATCAAAAATCAAATATGGAAGAAGAGTTAAAAGCTATTGTAAACCAGTTAATGATGATGGAGACAAGAATGAAAGAAGAATTAAAGAATAGCCAACAAAAATTTAAGAATAGACAGGAAATTTTGAAACAAGAACTCAAAGATAACCAAGAAGCATGAAAAAAGAATGAGGACCTAAAGAATGGCCAAGAAATCATGACAATAATTCAAGGACAACCAAAAAGATATGAAGAGGAAATATGAAAAATCCAAGAAGAAATGGAACAGAACCAAGAAAACATAAGAACACAATTATGATTTGAATTAAAACTTACCAAAAAGGAAATGGCTGAAGTATATGAGAAAATTCAGGGGGTTCAAGAACAAATAAAAGACGTCCGTGGGCAAATACAGCAGGAAGTGGCAAAATAAATGGCTGAAGCAGACTAGAAGATGCAGCGGGTACAAGAAAATGTTCAAGGTCAGGTGCAGAAACTGTGGTTTCAGGTTGAAAGGATGGCTAGCACAGGTGTAATGAAAGTAGAAATATAGAGCAAGATATATGAGACTGTGTACATGAAAAGCGGGACGCACTGTAAATATATTTTTACAAATAATTTTTTTCCTTGGTTGCCGAATTTATGTTTGAGTACTAGGACTAGATATTTCCAACCACATAAAAGTATTATTGAGTTTGGACTACAGGTAGTTTTATAAAATGGAACCCAAAAATCATTTCAAATTATTTTTTATACTTACAACGTAGTTGACGCCAAATTTGTGTCTTGCTTGTTCACCTGACCATCCAGGGCAATTCCTCGGCGCTCTTTATTTGAAGACAACAATGGTACCAAATAAACTACTTTTTGCAAACTTGAGCCGGGGTTTATAGGACAGCCTTCCCTAAAAATAACACAACATACTGATGACACTTTTATCCCTTATTTTTTATATTAAAAGAAATGTATATAAACGGAAAAAATTATTCATATTCACAATTATTCTGCATTCTTTCACAAGTAAAAAGTAGCGGGAATCCAAAAAACTATTACGAGTAAGACAAAGAATATGGCGATGCTATTAGAAAAGAAAACATGTAATAAAAAGTTTTGTCCCCTTGATGGAGCCTTGTTGGCCCTACCAAATGGGCGTTGGCCCACTTGAGTTTAAAATGGGCGGGCGCTTCGCTGCTGTCATTGATATAGTGGATTTAGGTCAAATGGGGGCATCTTCGAGGGGACAAAATTGAATGATGCTTCTTATGGTGTATGCTATTATCTTTGGTTAGAGTAAATAACATACTAACTGTGTTTCAACGCTGGCCACCGTAGTTCGATATTGTCCATTTTGAAATAAAACCACATCTACTCCTTGCTGAACCATCGCCTTTATTTTTTTCACTACCTTGTTGCTATTATTGCGGATGCAAATATTAACAGCGATTTTTTCACCATGATGATATAACTAGAAAAATAATAATATACTTTACTGATGTACAGTTATGATCATATTTTTTTTTCACTATGAGTGAGGTAGGTAGACTGCATATTAAAAAATGAATAGGTTTTAAATTTAATTTGCTTAGTTTTGTCACATCCTATATATTTTGATAAAGTCAATTTTATTTCAATTTTTTTTATATGTTTTTAAGGTAATTTTTTTTATAAAACAAATAATAAAGTCTTTACCCATCATCAGGCAGGTTTACACCCAGCCTCTTGCTATCGCGATTTGTGGGCCCCTCCTCTTCATCAGACCGGGTTACACCCGAAGTGGCAGCCTGTCTGATGAATGACAAGGGCCCAGATCGCGATAGCAGAAAGACACCCGGCCCAGAATCAAAGTTCTTTTTCCTCGGGGTTTTTTGACCCACCAGCGAATCCTATGAATTTTAAGTCTTACTTGCTTATCCAAAGTAACTTCCAACTCTAGTTCTCCTGGACTCATCATAAAATCTTTTCTTACAACCGTACAAGGTTGTCGACCTTGCTTCGAAGGAGAGTACTGAACTTTTCTTATCGCCATAGATACTGTACTTCGTTTATGCGTTCTGTCAGTTTCATTTTCACCAACGAACAATTTCACGTAATAGTGGACACCACAAGGTTGGCCGTCGTCATCTCGCCCTGTAAATGATAGTTATGGTAGTTAGATTCACTTATAAACAAAATAAAAATTGAAAAAAAGGCTCTGTAATAATTTGACTGTAAATTACTTTTACAGTTGCTATCGATACCTCGGTACGACTGGAAAGCCAAATGTCATAAATCATGGATTTTTTGGGTTCTCAAGTGGCTCGTGATCGACAGCGCTGGGTCCACATAAACACGGCACTTGGCCTGAAGGCATCTCTCAGATGACGACTCTGTATTTGATTCCGTTATTTCACATTTTCTATTATAACTCTATTTAAAAAATATGTGTATTTATTTAGTAAATTTTAGTTTACTTAAATCTCAAAATCAGTTTGACAATAGAGTCTTACTTGGCGTCCGATTGGTGAACTATTATCTTGAATTATTTTAATTCTTCTTGTTACTTATGATTAAGCATGCAAAATTATAAATTTGACAACCAAACCAAATAACGGTGTAAAAAATATCAATGATAAAACTGCTTACATTTTACATAAAATGAAATGCTAATGATAGCTTAATGGATTAGGCCGCATATGTTATTAGAAAACAATCTCTCTGCATGTAAGAAGTAATATCGCTTTGCTGAATGCAGTTGTGCAGTAGCACAACTCAAAATTTATCATTTTTGAGTCATCACTGTAAATGAATTTTAAATGAGTCAAAAATTCAAGTTACAAAGTCGTTTTTACTAAAAATGCCAATTTAAAATGTTAAAATCAGGGTTGGCAAAAATCATGATTTTTTTTAAAAAATCAAAAAAATCAGATTTTTTTGATTTAAATCAGATTTTTTTGATTTTTTTAGGTTTGTATTATTTCATTATTGTTTGTTCAGATGTAACACAGTTACAATAGTAAATAATTTAAATGCAGTAAATATTAAAATAATGGAGTAGAAAATATAAATTTAATAATATTAATTCAAACTTCAGCAAACGAAACAGAAAACGGTAATTTTAAAAACACAAACAAAAAACAATAGGTACATATTATATAGCTACCTATACCCTATACCAGTGGTTCCCAAATGGTGGTCCGCGGACCCCTAGGGGTCCGCAGGTTATTTTGCGGGGGTCCGACAACCTTTGCTTTGAAACACTACTTGATGCCCTTTTGCACGACGTATGTGTGCACAAACTTTCTCTGAATACATTCTGCTAAAATCCAAACAAAGAAATCGGCTGGAGCTTGCTTCAGATCTAAGATTAAAAATTTCCGTTCAGATTTACTAAGAAGGTTTAAGATTTAGTACTGGTTTAAATGGAAATCTTCTAGTTGGTCAGTTATGTTTTGACAGGTTTTTGTCCTGTCATTGTTAATATGTCATTATTACAAACTTATGAATTATTCTGATATTTCACCGATTTGCTTGGTTTCCAAATCATTTTCATCTTGGAACGAGTTGCTGTAATGAAGTTAGTTCTATTTTTGTCAAAAGTACTTACTAAAATTGCCCTTTTCTTTACAAATTTGTGAGAAAGCTCAAAAATAAGTTCATAGCATAAAACTTAATTGTCTTATTCTTACACTTGTCAGTTTAAAACTTTTGGTTGTCAAATTAGACCGCACTACGTTGGAGAATCTGGCTGTTCAAATCTTAGACCAGATTTAGAAAGAACTATGACAGGAAAAACAGTATTTCATTCTTCTCATTAAATATATTATAATATATTATATTTTTTCTGCTAGAAAAGAGAATATATTTTGTTCAGTTTAGTTCAGTTTTTCAGTTACTTTTATAGGATGCCGTTTTTATTTATAAATAGCATGATGCCTTTTGGTGCAAATTGCCAAGCCATATTAAAGGCATTGAATAAATCGGCACTTTTGAAATAAATATTTTTTTAACAAAGGTTGTTTCTTTTATTATTTTTGAAGCTAAACTGTTCATGGGGGTCCGCATGTTACTAATTTCTAATTTTGGGGGTCCAGAATTTCGAGACATTTGGGAACCACTGCCTACCAATACCTATTATAATGGTAGATAATAAAATCAAGTCGAGTTAAAATAAAATAATCATTCTCGTAATTATTATGTAATAATAAAATATCATTATGAAGAACAATGATTTAAATCATTGATTTTTTTCAAAAAAATCACTTGATTTAAATCACGATTTAAATCATGATTTAAATCATTTATTTGATTTAAATCAAGCCAACCCTGGTTAAAATTGATTTTATTCAGCACACCAAATGTGGCGCACCATAAAAGTATTTTTTAATTACAGTTTGAAAATTTAAAATACTATTTTTAAAATTAAAATATAAATCTGCAGTGAAAACAACTTGACTAAAAACTTTGTAATTCCACATAACAAGTTTTAATAATTTACTGTTCTGTTATTTTAATAACAAAAATATGTAACGTCCTCATTTTTCATTAATTTCTCCATTGAAGCGATATAGTTATTTATCATTTTTGAGTCATCGTAAATGAATTTTAAATGAGTCAAAAATCCAAGTTACAAAGTCGTTTTTACTAAAAATACCAATTTAAAATGTTAAAATTGATTTTATTCAGCACACCAAATGTGGCGCAACATAAAAGTATTTTTTAATTACAGTTTGAAAATTTAAAATGCCATTTTTAAAATTAAAATATAAATCTGCAGTGAAAACAACTTAACTAAAAACTATGTAATTCCTCATAGCAAGTTTTAATAATTTACTGTTCTGTTATTGTAATAACAAAAATATGTAATGTCAACATTTTTCATTAATTTCTCCATTGAACTATTTTTGACTTGTGCCAGTATTGCATTCAACAAACGATATAGTTAAAAAAGCAGTGAAATGATTCAGAAAATGTATACCTTTTTATAAGACCTATTTTAGAATGATCGTAGTGTGTTTAAAATCCTTATTATGTAACGGATTCAGAAGCCTTGGAAATAGTTCAAAGAAATATTACAAAGTTCCTTTAGAACTTAGAAACTTTTTATATGAAGAACGATTAAATAGATTAAAAGTCATAATTCTTAACGATTATTATTCTGTTAAGATTGATATATATATATATATATATATATATATATATATATATATATATATATATATATATATATATATATATATATATATATATATATATATATATATATATATATATACAGTGACCGGCAAAAAGTTCGCAACATATGGGAAAAATTTTTATTAGGAGAGTATCGGAAAAACTTTCCCAGGGGATCGGTTCTGCATGTCCGATAACCTAAAAATCGATTTTGACATACGTCACGTGACCACTGGTATAGCGTCAAATTAAAAAAAAAATTGTTAATTTACAAAAAGTGAGGTTAGTTGACGAGATATCAAAAAAAGTTATTTGAAAAAATTGCTTAGAATTAAATTCTAGGTCCTTGTGCAAAATTTTAAGATTTTATTTAAAAAAATTGGAAAACTCAATTTTTTTTAAATATTTTTTTATCGATTTACAAATTTCCGGTTTTTTTCGTTTAGATAGCTTGGCTAATGTAAAGCCCATGTATCTGGATGAAAATAAACGAATGTAGTAGTTTTTTCTACAATTGACAGGACAAAATTTAAAAAAACAGGGTTTCGCCGGACGCTAGCTGTTGCAATGATTTGTATCTAGCAGCAGTGTCAAAATTTTAGAGACATTTCAATGAGATTACATTGAGAAAACCTTAATCGTCTTAAATATATCTGAAGTTCGACTTTTTGTAAAGTTAAGGGGATTAAAATAGATAATAAACAAAAAATTACCTGTTTATTTAATCGAAATTTTATAAACGAAAACCAATGTAAGAAAAACTTAAAAGTAGTCAAATTCTGTACTAACAACACAAAAAATCATTGTTTTTCCTTGGGTGCACAAAATTTAAAACTCAGTATGACCACCATTTCTCTCCATACATACTGTTGTTCTCGAGCGCAACTCTCGATTAACATTTCGGAGCATTTTACGATTTATTTGCAATACACAATTTATAATGACATTCTCTAAATTTTGTATATTCCTAAAGGGTCGATGTTTGTACACAGGGTTCTTTAGGTATCCCCACATAAAAAAATCTAACGGAGTCAGATCTACAATTCTACAATTGACAGGACAAAATCGAAAAAATAGGTGTTCGCCGGACGCTCGCTGTTGCAATGGTTTGAATCTAATGAAATGACTGTATCAAGATTTTATTAAGATTTTTCGCACATAAATTTAACAACCAGGTCTATTTAGTTGTACTTAAAACTACCAAAGCACGCTCTGAAATTAAAACAACCAAATAATCTAGTAGGTTAAAAACAACAGAAAAATGTCAAACAAATTATAATTTGTTTGATTTCAACCTATGTCATTGGTTTATGTCTCGCATCTTACTAAGTTTGATATTTTACATAAGTTTATTAATATTTTATTCCTTAAAATGGCACCCACACTACTTCTTCAGGAAAAGATAGAAATTATTTTAATTTCTGGAGATAATTACAAAAGCCATAGAGAAACAGCAGCAATTTTTAATGAGAGGCACCCCGATAAATCCCTCCATTATTCCACAGTATCTCGTCTAGTCAATAAATTTAAAGAAACGGGATCGGTAGAAAATCAGTATAAAGTTTCCCATGAAAAACCGGTAACAGGTGACGAAGGTTCTCTGGATGTGTGTTTGTCGATCACAGAAACACCCCAATTAGCAGTTAGTCAAATATCGGAGATCACTAACATTCACGAAAGATCTGTGCGGAGGATATTAAAAAGAAACAAATTTCATCCGTACAAACCTAAATTTGTACAAGTATTAAAAGATAGGGATTATGACGCCCGCTTCGATTTTTGTGCCTGGTTCCAGGGTATGATTGAGGAAGATTTTAATTTCCCAAAGAACGTTCTTTTCTCGGATGAAGCTACATTTACCTCTAACGGAACCGTCAGTTCACAAAACTGTAGATGGTGGGCCACCGAAAACCCAGACTTTGTAATTCAGAGTAAAGACCAATATAGTTTTAAGGTTAATGTGTGGTGCGGAATTTTCAACCTCAGAATAGTGGGACCTTTTTTCTTTAGAGACAATTTAAATTCAGAACGATATTTAGAATTTCTACAAACTGAGATATCTGACTTTTTAGACAATTTGTCATTAGCCGAAAGAAGAAATTTATACTTTCAACAAGACGGAGCTAGCATTCATTCCACAAATGAGGTGAAGAGATGGCTGGATCAAGAATTTGGAAACCAGTGGATAGGACGGTTTTCTGAAAATCCGTGGCCTGCGAGATCACCAGATCTGACTCCGTTAGATTTCTTTATGTGGAGATACCTAAAGAACTCTGTGTACAAACATCGACCCTTTAGAAATATACAAAATTTAGAGAATGTCATTAGAAATTGTGTATTGCAAATAAATCGTAAAATGCTCCGAAATGTTAATCGAGAGTTGCGCTCGAGAACAATAGTATGTATGGAGAGAAATGGTGGTCATACTGAGTTTTAAATTTTGTGCACCCAAGGAAAAACAATGATTTTTTATGTTGTTAGTACAGAATTTGACTACTTTTAAGTTTGTCTTACATTGGTTTTCGTTTATGAAATTTCGATTAAATAAACAGGTAATTTTTTGTTTATTATCTATTTTACTCCCCTTAACTTTACAAAAAGTCGAACTTCAGATATATTTAAGACGATTAAGGTTTTCTCAATGTAATCTCATTGAAATGTCTCTAAAATTTTGACACTGCTGCTAGATACAAATCATTGCAACAGCTAGCGTCCGGCGAAACCCTGTTTTTTTTAATTTTGTCCTGTCAATTGTAGAAAAAACTACTACATTCGTTTATTTTCATCCAGATACATGGGCTTTACATTAGCCAAGCTATCTAAACGAAAAAAACTGGAAATTTGTAAATCGATAAAAAAATATTTAAAAAAAATTGAGTTTTCCAATTTTTTTAAATAAAATCTTAAAATTTTGCACAAGGACCTAGAATTTAATTCTAAGCCATTTTTTCAAATAACTTTTTTTGATATCTCGTCAACTAACCTCACTTTTTGTAAATTAACAATTTTTTTTTAATTTGACGCTATACCAGTGGTCACGTGACGTATGTCAAAATCGATTTTTAGGTTATCGGACATGCAGAACCGATCCCCCGGAAAAGTTTTTCCAATACTCACCTAATAAAAATTTTTCCCATATGTTGCGAACTTTTTGCCGGTCACTGTATATATATATATATATATATATATATATATATATATATATATATATATATATATATATATATATATATATATACATATATATACATATATATATATATATATATATATATATATATATATATATATATATATATATATATATATATATATATATATATATATATATATACGTATAAACCATACCAACTGCCCTCTAAAATACGTAAATACTTAACGAAGTGCCCTCATATATTACGTAGTTCCCTCCGGTTCCGGAGGGAAGTACGTATCGCATGATTCCTTTTGCTGATGTGCACTAGAGGTTATGTACTGTTCAATTCCGAAAATTTGTGGGGAGGTCACTTTGACCATATATACCTCCCATTTCGGTCCTCTAGTTCAAGCGTTCGCCGTTAGCGCCCGAGTCGTTTTTGGCTTCGTTTAATTTCGTACGTATTTCCCTCTGCTTCGTTTATATAAATTTGTATAAACGAATCGTACGTTCTTCCCTCCGACATTTGACAACATTGTTTTCAAGACCTTGGTAAAAATTCGAATTAAGTGAGTTAAATCTCAGTTATTTTATTAACGGTTGAATTTAGTGGTGCAGTGGTAGATATTTTAAATCTTTTTTGTGGTTTTACCATGGGTTCAAGAACTTTATTAATGCTTAAAATGGTACAGAATCAAGGTGAGTAAGAATTATTTTATTAATTCTGTTTAAAAATTAATATTTTCATAGTTTTTTGTTAAAAGTACAGATCTTCTAATGCGTTTTATTATGATCTAAATATTCTTAATGTCTTAAACAAGTTTTTATGACTTTTAGGCGATTTAAAAAGGAAAGCACAGTACTTGAATTGAATGTATGAACCGAGTTTTCTTGGGAAACAATTTATAGGTTAGAATGCGGGTTTAACTTTCTTTTCTAACGCCCTTTAAATTCCGTGAGACAGCATTTTTCTTTTCTCCAGACACCTAAAGTACTTTGGAACTTAAACCAAAAACTTATAGAGATCCCGCGACAAATTTCTACCCTCATAAAACATCACTATAAAAAAATTGTATGTGATTTAAAATGATAAGAAAAAGAAGTATCGCTGATTTGCCCAAGCAATTAAGACCAAAACAATATTTAATTATGCTAATTATCGAGTCAAGTTAGGTATGTCGGTACTGTTACAAAACAATTTCATGATTGTTTTTAATTATTGTAAAACAAATGAGTAATTTTATAATAACTAGATCTTTCTAACACCATTTGGCCGAAATTGCTTGGCATTCACCCTTGGAGGGGTAAGGTAGTCAGTGTGTCAGCACCCTCATTAAACATTTTTTTAAAGAAAGTTTAAGCTTTCTTATAAATAGAAATATTATTCTGCCGTGGCAAATATTCATGAATATGTCTGGTGAGGTAAAGTAGATACCCTCTTTAAAAAAATGGTCTGGTTCTGGTTTAGTATTTGGTATCTCAGGCATTTCCGGTCATTTCCGCCACGACAGACCAATATTTTTATTCATAAAAAAATCGGTCAAGTGCAAGCTATACTTGCACAATTAGTGTTCCGTGCTATCAACCTCCCACTTAATATGAGCAAATCTCGGCCGCCCGATCGCCGTTCATCTGCCGCGCTACCCGCCGCCGACGGCACTAAAGCCGTATCACATCGCGTATGCGCGGAGCTGACTGGGCCAAATTAAAAATTTTGAAAAACGTGTAAGGACAAAAGTTGTTCCTTACATCGTGAAAAATATTTTTTGTCAAAAAACTTTTTCTCTAAAACCAATAGTTCAGCAGTTATAAGGAAGTAAACAATTAAATTGTTTAAAACAATTGACCGCGCAGGAATTTTTCAATCTTGATAATTTTTCCGCCATCTACACCTAATTCTCAATGTTCATGAAAAGGCTTGAATTGTGGTTGTGTGTTGTGAATAGAAGGTGTGAATTGGATGCACATTTTTTGGTTGTGTCTGTACCTCTTTGTAATCAAAACGATTTATTTTTAGGTTGGAAGACTGAAGAACTAACACTGAAAAAAAAAACATTTCAAATACTTTATAAAACAAGATACTTATCCAACTTCTACTCAGATAAGAAGTTTTGTGGATCTTACAAATATAAAAAGAAATACACCCGCAATAAGATCAAAAATTCAGCATTTAATAAAGAAAAATCAAGACGACTAGTTGTCTCTGGGTCTTGTTTGTTTTATTCCTAGTATCTATTACATTTGCAGAAATGTAACAAATACTAGGAACTATTGTGGAATAAAATAAATAAAATCAAAAAAGTTTTATTAATCTTTTTGTAAGTTGCCCTACTACCTACCCCATAAATCCTAATAAAATGGAGTGCACATAACTTATCATAGGAATTATTAGGGGAACTACTATTGATACTACTTATTTTAAACAAAATTTCAGTTAGCTTTTTTATTTATGGTTTTTAATCGTTAGCAAAAGCACGATTCACAAAACATAGTCACATAAACTGGCGGCTTTTCACAATCCAATTCATTGGTAAAAATGGCTAAAATATGTAAAACGCTTTTAAACAAAACTGGACATTTTATAATTTCTATAATTTCCTATTTAGACCACGTGAAACAAAAGATATGTAACATCCCGTCTTTGTTAATAAAAAAGATAGAATTTTAAAATTTGGGGCAGTTGTAAATTGCGTGATTATACCATTTTTTGAATCAGGTATTTTTTGTACCAGGTCTGACCGTGAAGATTCAAACTATGTTATCTTAAATGGTGCCTTGCGTTTTTACCCCCCCCCCCCCCCCCCCCTATTCTTCGTATTAAAAATTATTTTTGCAACAATGTTTTACAAGGCCTGTAATTTTAAAATAATAGCTAAAATCATTTTACAAGTGAAGTCTAGATAGTCATAATATAAACCAAGACAGTATTAATGCCAAGTGTACCTATGTGTTTTTTTTTTAAGTTTTATTCAAAAGCTTAAAAAGATCCCCGATGTCATGAAAGCTAATGTAGCAATCCTATTTTTTATTATTTAAGTACAAAATATTTATCAACTCTAATATAATCAATTTTTTGGTTAAACGTTGTTTTCTAAAATTATTCAGCCGGAAATAAATTGTTGTGTACCATCAGTCATGCTGTTTTCTAAGGATAGTCTTATTTTGAACAAACACTAAGTGCATTATTTACTGTTCGTATTTGTTTTTTTCTCCGTAACTGTATGTGTTTTAAGTTATATATCCAATTAGGCCTAATGCAATTATATTCTTTTTACTGTCATTTTAAAAACAAAAACATTTATATACGCGGTTAACTAAAATTTTAAGGCGAATTAAGATAAAAAATATGTTACAATAAAAAAATTCGGTCAAAGCTATATTTGCACAATTAGTGTTTCGTGCCATCAGCCCCCCCACTTAACCTGAGCAAACCACGGCCGACCGATCTCCGCCCATCTGCCGCGCTACACGCTGCGCTGGCACCAACGCCGTATCACATCGCGTATGCGCGGAGCTGAGTGGCCAAATTAATAAACTTAAAAAAAAGTGTAAGGACAAAAGTTGTTCCTTACATCGTGAGAAATATTATTTGTCAAAAAACTTTTTCCCTAAAACCAATGGTTTAACAGTTATAAGGAAAGAAACAATTAAATTGTTTATAACAATTGATCGCGTTAGAATTTTCCAGTCCTGGCAATTTTCGTTCAACAAACCTAGTTCTCAATTTTCTTAAGTTTTTTTCAGATTTTTCTGAGCGATCCTTCTGATGATGAGGGTGGGGACGGCAATTTTTAAGCGTTTAACCCAAAAATGTTTAAAAAATGCATAAAAAATACAATGCTTCAATAAGCTTCATTTGACCCCCACACGATTCTCTTAATTTGTTTTTGCATTGCCCAATTTACCCCCCGAAACTAACCCCAGAATCAAAATTTACCTCTTTATACCTTACGTCTATAATTGGGCCATCACACTCTATATCTGTGCTAAATTTCAAATTTTTACGTCGAATAGTTTCAGAGAAAATCGCCTGTGACAGACGGACGGGCGCATGAACGGACACCGAAGTGATTTCATAAGTGTTCATAAATATCGAAACATGGATTACTTTTAGTCAAATCAAATGTTAAAGAAAAATTTGTTTAACCTTCTTATTAATTTAAAATAACAAAGTTACTTGGTCTTATTATATATCTCATATGATGTCGCATTTAGTATACTCATAAAATATACTATAAATGAAAACGTAATACTTATGCCAACGATTCGATATATATACATTTTAAATTTTCATTAAAGTACATTAATGTTCAAAAAATAAAGCTGTATAAAACTTATTATAATTGCACCAACCACCCTCCAAAGATTTGACAACCTTGCTGGAGGTATGAGAGTTAAGATTTTACAACTAGAGGCATATATCACCCGGAGGTCATAGGGAACGGTTTTTTTCATACTGCATATATGAGAAAATCGAACTAAAAAATTGTTACCCCTCTTTTGAGAAACCGGTTCTCTGGGTTCCCCTTATCGTATATATGTAGATTTTGTATTATAAATATTACTAGAAAAGGTGGAGGGTGGTCCGTCTGGTTTTGACCCAGAGGGAAGTTAGTAAGTTAAATACATATATATATATATATATATATATATATATATATATATATATTATATATATATATATATATATATATATATATATATATATATACAGTGACCGGCAAAAAGTTCGCAACATATGGGAAAAATTTTTATTAGGCGAGTATTGGAAAAACTTTTCCGGGGGATCGGTTCTGCATGTCCGATAACCTAAAAATCGATTTTGACATACGTCACGTGACCACTGGTATAGCGTCAAATAAAAAAAAAATTGTTAATTTACAAAAAGTGAGGTTAGTTGACGAGATATCAAAAAAAGTTATTTGAAAAAATTGCTTAGAATTAAATTCTAGGTCCTTGTGCAAAATTTTAAGATTTTATTTAAAAAAATTGGAAACTCAATTTTTTTAAATATTTTTTTATCGATTTACAAATTTCCAGTTTTTTTTCGTTTAGATAGCTTGGCTAATGTAAAGCCCATGTATCTGGATGAAATAAACGAATGTAGTAGTTTTTTCTACAATTGACAGGACAAAATTAAAAAAAAACAGGGTTTCGCCGGACGCTAGCTGTTGCAATGATTTGTATCTAGCAGCAGTGTCAAAATTTTAGAGATATTTCAATGAGATTACATTGAGAAAACCTTAATCGTCTTAAATATATCTGAAGTTCGACTTTTTGTAAAGTTAAGGGGAGTAAAATAGATAATAAACAAAAAATTACCTGTTTATTTAATCGAAATTTCATAAACGAAAACCAATGTAAGAAAAACTTAAAAGTAGTCAAATTCTGTACTAACAACATAAAAAATCATTGTTTTTCCTTGGGTGCACAAAATTTAAAACTCAGTATGACCACCATTTCTCTCCATACATACTATTGTTCTCGAGCGCAACTCTCGATTAACATTTCGGAGCATTTTACGATTTATTTGCAATACACAATTTCTAATGACATTCTCTAAATTTTGTATATTCCTAAAGGGTCGATGTTTGTACACAGAGTTCTTTAGGTATCCCCACATAAAGAAATCTAACGGAGTCAGATCTGGTGATCTCGCAGGCCACGGATTTTCAGAAAACCGTCCTATCCACTGGTTTCCAAATTCTTGATCCAGCCATCTCTTCACCTCATTTGTGGAATGAATGCTAGCTCCGTCTTGTTGAAAGTATAAATTTCTTCTTTCGGCTAATGACAAATTGTCTAAAAAGTCAGATATCTCAGTTTGTAGAAATTCTAAATATCGTTCTGAATTTAAATTGTCTCTAAAGAAAAAAGGTCCCACTATTCTGAGGTTGAAAATTCCGCACCACACATTAACCTTAAAACTATATTGGTCTTTACTCTGAATTACAAAGTCTGGATTTTCGGTGGCCCACCATCTACAGTTTTGTGAACTGACGGTTCCGTTAGAGGTAAATGTAGCTTCATCCGAGAAAAGAACGTTCTTTGGGAAATTAAAATCTTCCTCAATCATACCCTGGAACCAGGCACAAAAATCGAAGCGGGCGTCATAATCCCTATCTTTTAATACTTGTACAAATTTAGGTTTGTACGGATGAAATTTGTTTCTTTTTAATATCCTCCGCACAGATCTTTCGTGAATGTTAGGGATCTCCGATATTTGACTAACTGCTAATTGGGGTGTTTCTGTGATCGACAAACACACATCCAGAGAACCTTCGTCACCTGTTACCGGTTTTTCATGGGAAACTTTATACTGATTTTCTACCGATCCCGTTTCTTTAAATTTATTGACTAGACGAGATACTGTGGAATAATGGAGGGATTTATCGGGGTGCCTCTCATTAAAAATTGCTGCTGTTTCTCTATGGCTTTTGTAATTATCTCCAGAAATCAAAATAATTTCTATCTTTTCCTGAAGAAGTAGTGTGGGTGCCATTTTAAGGAATAAAATATTAATAAACTTATGTAAAATATCAAACTTAGTAAGATGCGAGACATAAACCAATGACATAGGTTGAAATCAAACAAATTATAATTTGTTTGACATTTTTCTGTTGTTTTTAACCTACTAGATTATTTGGTTGTTTTAATTTCAGAGCCTGCTTTGGTAGTTTTAAGTACAACTAAATAGACCTGGTTGTTAAATTTATGTGCGAAAAATCTTAATAAAATCTTGATACAGTCATTTCATTAGATTCAAACCATTGCAACAGCGAGCGTCCGGCGAACACCTATTTTTTCGATTTTGTCCTGTCAATTGTAGAATTGTAGATCTGACTCCGTTAGATTTTTTTATGTGGGGATACCTAAAGAACCCTGTGTACAAACATCGACCCTTTAGGAATATACAAAATTTAGAGAATGTCATTATAAATTGTGTATTGCAAATAAATCGTAAAATGCTCCGAAATGTTAATCGAGAGTTGCGCTCGAGAACAACAGTATGTATGGAGAGAAATGGTGGTCATACTGAGTTTTAAATTTTGTGCACCCAAGGAAAAACAATGATTTTTTGTGTTGTTAGTACAGAATTTGACTACTTTTAAGTTTTTCTTACATTGGTTTTCGTTTATAAAATTTCGATTAAATAAACAGGTAATTTTTTGTTTATTATCTATTTTAATCCCCTTAACTTTACAAAAAGTCGAACTTCAGATATATTTAAGACGATTAAGGTTTTCTCAATGTAATCTCATTGAAATGTCTCTAAAATTTTGACACTGCTGCTAGATACAAATCATTGCAACAGCTAGCGTCCGGCGAAACCCTGTTTTTTTAAATTTTGTCCTGTCAATTGTAGAAAAAACTACTACATTCGTTTATTTTCATCCAGATACATGGGCTTTACATTAGCCAAGCTATCTAAACGAAAAAAACCGGAAATTTGTAAATCGATAAAAAAATATTTAAAAAAAATTGAGTTTTCCAATTTTTTTAAATAAAATCTTAAAATTTTGCACAAGGACCTAGAATTTAATTCTAAGCAATTTTTTCAAATAACTTTTTTTGATATCTCGTCAACTAACCTCACTTTTTGTAAATTAACAATTTTTTTTTTAATTTGACGCTATACCAGTGGTCACGTGACGTATGTCAAAATCGATTTTTAGGTTATCGGACATGCAGAACCGATCCCCTGGGAAAGTTTTTCCGATACTCTCCTAATAAAAAATTTTCCCATATGTTGCGAACTTTTTGCCGGTCACTGTATATATATATATATATATATATATATATATATATATATATATATATATATATATATATATATATATATATATGTATAGGAGCAGTAGAACTAAGATCTTATATAAAAAGAAAAATAGTCTAAATTACTAAAAAGACATTTTTAAGTAATCATAGGCTATATATGGAATGATTTAAACATGGATTTATTAAGACTGGATACGGGATGATTTAACATTCTTTGAAGCCACAACAAACCATTCTAAAGACACTGTAAACACAATTTGTAAACATTGGCCACATCTTATTTTACCTTGTATTTTTGTACAAAAAATTCGTTAGAAGCATCACAAGATTTACTAAAAGTAATAAAAGCCCTAAAATATTTTATTTTTCTGCTAAATAATAATAAATTTAAGTTAAAAACGTTTTATTATTTATAGGTTATGTTATTTCTAAAGGTGTTTATTTAAAGTCGCTCCGAGTCATTTATAAATCTATACGTCGCACTTTTTCTTTTCTAGTTCATTAGACAAAGACGTACGTGTAACCGAGTGTTCAGACCGAGGTTCAGCCGTTTTCCCAAACAACCAGCACAGACAGCAATACTTCTGAGCTACAACACTCCAATGCTATTTTATCTCTTTCTACTACCATTGTTGATTCAATTACGTAGTAATTCGTAGTCTTGTCTATGTTCGTAGTTCGTAAACTGTTCCCCCAAGAGAATAACAAACAACAAAATATAAGGCTTCACGTTCGATACGCTCACAATATACGGACATCGAATCCTTATTATAATAAATCCATGGATTTAAAGGATACTATAGTCTGTGCTTCATTAGTGCAATCTTTCAAAAACAGAATGAATAAGGAATTGGACCAGCTTGGTAGAAAACAAACCTGAGGAAAAAATCTTATTTAATTAGCTGTGATAGTTTTATCGCCTACTTGTGTATTAAATAAATAAAAACAAATATTCGCAAACTTCTTGGTATGGCTATATCAAATAATTTTTTGTAATTTGGGTTTTTAATTATTTAAAACTGAAAAGAATCTCCCACGCGCGTGTTGTCTCGGAATAGCAGTTAGAGTGCTCAATGAATTTTGTATATATTCTATAATACGCAATGATTTGAATTTTGTAAGCTTGAGAGTCTATTAAAACCGAATATACTTGAGTTATTGACTTTCGCGAACTGATGTTACCTCTTGTGGATTAAATTTCAAAATGATATATTTTCTAGCTATATGCCCCATCTTGTCAACACTGGCTAGGGTGGTAGTAGAATTCTTGGACAAACAGTATGATATCGGTTGAATTAATAAAAAACCTAGAGTGAACACGGCTTTCCCTATATTTTAAAACAATATAGCGACTAACTTATTTATTGACTAGAGTTAAAAAAGTAACACTTTCACATCTTTAAAGCAAGTCCTTAATATTAAATTACTTCTTTAAAAATATAAATATACTTAAATACGTGGTAAACAATATTGGTCAAGCAACTACACGTGGATTTCTGCAGGTAGCGCGCCAACACAGTCGAGACTACGCAAGCAGTTGGACTGGGAAATGCGACGTGTTGTTCTTCGATGACGGTCCACGTATTTTAGAAAATTTCATCACGCTTAAGAATGATATATAGGAAAGATAAAAAATTTAAGTGACTTCGTGCTACCATAACCACCTACACAAAATTTTCTCATTTGGGTGTGTAAAATAATAAGTGGCAAATACGTACCAGGTTGTAGCATAATAGAGGCAGGAGCACTTGGTGGAAGTACAAAACTAAATGGGTAGCAGTCATCTCCTAATTTTCGCATAAGCCGTTCTTGTAATTTAGTGGGATTGTTTTTTTCTGGAGGAGGATAAACTTGTTCTGATGCAAGAAATAAATCTTTTTGGAAGTTAAGACCCATAACTTCGTCTTCCTCTCGGCCATAACGGAAGCTACAAATTACTTGTCCAAAAATTTTACGGTCTTTATATTCACCATCGATAACTACAACTCCATCTAAAATATTAAAATAACAGGGAAAAGATTAGTACAATATAATACTGTAACATATCGACACCTCCAAGGACAAAAGAAGGAACTCTTAAGAATTAATTCAATTAACGCACATATTGGACTCCAAGAAATCTGGTTTGCACTTTTGGAAAAATGCTTAGGAATATAAACGTAGGTACTTATGTATGAAAATGGAACATGACTTTTAAGGAACCACAGATGGTTATTTCAAAATTCATTTATTTTAATTTTTAATACTTTGGCCAGGTACTGTGCTTTCATATGAATAATCAGAAAATACATAGTATATGATAATTTTAAATCATTTGGCTTTTGGGGTGTCGATATGAGTGTTTTATTTTTCACTGATTGTTTTAACTTGCATACTACCAAAAAGGTTAGATTGTTTGTGATATACTTGGAATCGAAATCATTCTAAAAATGCACAGAAATTAGGTTCTCTCTGTTTTTCTTTCAAATATGAACTGGTACATTTTGTTTTACTATTTTCTGACCGAACAGAAGAATCTAAATTATGTATGTATGTGTACGTGGTACAAATATATACAGTAATTTTTTGCGTAAAAGCCAAACAATATTTTTTAGTTAAAGGCTCTATGTAATATAATTTAAAATTATTTCTTTAATTACATAAGTATTTTTCTGACTATGACTCTTTTAATATATTATTATGTTGTATTGTGTGTAGTATTATTATTGTGAGTTTTTATGTGGTTTTGCATTTTATATTAGATTTTATCGCTGTTTCCTATGAAAATATACTATAAACCTTAAAGTTTAAATTGCTAATAGCTGTACATTGAGAAAAACTTAATCTTTCACACAGGGTTAGGTTACAGATAATTTTACTGAGAATTAAGTCTTACACGTACCTATTGGTTCGACACCAGAAATATGATCCACAAAATCCCTTTTGCCCAAATACATAGTAATTTTGCCATTTGGCGCTTGTTTTTTAAACACACGGAAATTAAACACCATACTTGCGTAGGATATGTATGCTTTCTTCTCAAGAAAAATATAAGCTTCACAATGTTTTCTACTGTTTTATATGGATATTTAAGGTTTCCCTAATCTTATTACATTAATACGTATACTACGGCAATGTCTCACCACATCCCACATAGGGATTATTGCAAATTAAATTACAATTCGTTTGTACTTTACAAACAAATAAATATGAGTTTGAAAATACAAGGCATGTGATAAATAAAATATGTTGCATTTTTATAGACCACCGACGGGCCCCTATCTCCCTCTTTACTGTTCAGCTACCAAAACCTAGAACATTCCATTTTTCTGTTCTGTTATACCTAAACTGTTCAGACTATAAAACCTCTTACCAGAGGAAGTTTGACCCCCTTATTCTCCATCCTCCAGGTACCTCCGATAGATTAGTACTTACTAGGTTGGGGAATAAAGCAAAACGACAAAAAGGTGGTAAATCAAGAAAAAAATTGAAACGTCCCTCCCGAATAAAACTTTCGAAAACGCAATAACCCTATTTTTCAGAAAAAGTTTAGGCAGTAATTTCAGAAAATTTTGAGAGCATATACATTGGTGTTTTATAATCCTTTTAAAGTAATTTTAAGAAGGTGTTTTCCGTCGGTATTGAAAGGTGCACTGGTAGTACCACTCTTTAAGAGTGGGGACCCGGAATTATTTGAAAACTATCACTTCTTCCAATTATTTCAAAAATAGTAGAAAAATGTATTTCAATTCAACTTGTGTCTCATTTTGAGGACAATGGATATTTCAGTAACTGTCAGTTTGGTTTTCGAAAGGGAAAAATACGGTCCTGGGCATAGAAACTCTTGTCTCAGAAATTTTAAATAGCTTTCATAAACTAGGTGGCAGGTGGTTGAGAGTTTCGCATTCCTTAATCTATATCAGACTAATAACATTCCGAACAACCGTAATGTTTTCTTGGATCTGGCGTTTAGCCACTACGATCACTTAAATGTCGGTGTTGCTATTGATGTATTGTTTCCTTCGAGTATTCATCATGTTCCGTATGTTTCTGAATTGCCCATACATGGGTGTGATGACTTGAGGTATAATGAGTAGTCCTGGGATTACAAAAATGCTGATTTCGCGGCTATGAATGGCTTTTTTGCATCGGTTGACTGGAGGGGTATGTTGGACCGGGTTCCTGATGTCAACCGTGCAACAGAGCTAATGTACGATATATTGTATTGTGGTATACAATTGTATGTTCCGCGCAGGCGCTGTGTCTCAACAAGTTTTCCCAAATGGTTTAGTCCGGATTTAAAGAGACTTATAATTGACAAAAAAATAGCACATAAAAATTACAAGCAAACCGGCCTTCCTTGCTATTACAATAGATTCATCTCTTTGAGAGATAGATGTAAATTACTCACTGCAAGATGCTATTCTCATTATTTGTACACGATTGAAATCCTCGTAGCTTTTGGTCATTTATCAATAGCAGACGGGCATCATTTGGCCTACCATCAACTATGTACAGGGACAACACGGTTGCTACTAACGGGCAGGATATTGCTAACCTTTTTGCCGAGTACCTACCTTGCAAGTGTCTTTGGTAAGAGTAAGGTTCCGACGCCCGATTACTATCCAAATACTAAGTGTTTGATTGGGCGTCTCTGCGGCCTATTCTGGTGTCGGAAATATATGATAAAATTGTCCATCTGCCGGATAAACTTTCTAGTGGGCCTGATGAAATGCCGAATTAATTGTTTTCAATAAATCACTAGCTGTGGGGGGTTTTTCCTGCATCGTGGAGGGAAAGTTTTCTTGTTCCAGTACACAAATCTGGTGACAGGGAGAACATTGCGAATTATCGTAGTGTCTGCACCCAAGCTGTTTGATTCGTTGGTGCATGACCAACTCGCTTGGCTCTGTAGGGGTCATTGTTGAGCAGCAGGATGGCGTTTCAAAGAATAAATCAACAACAACTAATTTAATGGTGTATGTATTGGAACTGCTGGATGCTTTGGAGAGTTCTCAGGTAGATGCAATTTACACTGATTTCTCCAGGGCGTTTGACAGAGTCGATCATAGACTTCTACTATTGTCTGCCATGGGCTTCAGTCGTTCCCTTGTTCAGTGGTTGGGTAGTTATTTAAGGGACCGTGTATACAAAGTAAAAGTGGGTAATTTTCTCTCGGAGGGTTATGTAGCGGTGTCAGGAGTCCCCCAGGATGCGCACTGGTCCCCTCTACTGTTTAACTTGTTTGTGAATGATATTGGAGGAGTTCATAGCTGAGAGTGAATTTTAGTTGTGTGAGAAAAAACATACAAACATACACAACAAGTAGTACAAGCAGTCCTCGTTTTGTCACTACTTATGATTCGTTTTACGTCCTATATCTATTATAGGGTAATACACAAAAAAAAACAAGATGCATAGATGTTTAGATGACCTTTTTATTACGCTGACGTGCAATTATAGTATACTAAAATATGTTTAAAATATATTTATATTTTATAACGTTTCTGTTCTCTTAATAAAAACTTTAACTGTTCTTTGATTTCCTTGCTGTAAAAAAATCGCGATGTATTGTTTGCAGAATTTACACAAAGGTCAATATCTGTAGACAATTTCGTGATATCCAAAGAAGATGGGGGAGAATGCAACAGTCCGCCATTCATCATTGGCCAAGGACTATTTTGTGACAGCAACAGCTGAAAAATATTATATTTGAAAATAAAGTGAAAATGTTTAATGGACTGTTCTATCTTTTAAAAATAAATGGAATATTTAAAATAGCAGCAAATTAGTTAATTTAAATAGTTATTAATATAAATAGTTACTAATATAATCTAAACTTAGCGGTTAAATATAAATCTGCCTTATATAGGTAGTATGACATAACAATAATATGATCATTTAAAAGCAACACTTTTATGACACGGTAGAGTTAATCCTTTATATTATCTGTCAAATTTTTCTATTTTGAACAAAGTAGACACCCAGCGTTGACAATTTCGCTTTTTGCTTCATTAAATATTTTATATTCTATGCAATAATTCCTTGATTTATTTGTTGCAAATTAATTCATGCCTATAAACTCTGATATGTTAAGAAATGTGACTCTGTTTGATAAAATTAATTCTTAATAATAGACAAGCCACGTTTAGCAACTAGAAACTCCAGTAGAAACCGTTTCTCTAATAAAAATGAATGGGAGCAAAGAAAAAAATGAACTTTGCAGATTTGTTACGGTCAAAGCGGGTAGGTTTACTAAGGTTTGTTAAATTTGCTCAGGGACTTCTTCTGTAACAAAACAGACAGGATAATATCCTGAGCAAACTCAAACAAACCTGCACAGCATCGCGAACATTGCCCGGGCAATGTCAACTCTGCGTACCGTGTGGCTTTGCCTGTAAGATATTGAAAAAATAAATACAATAAAAAGTAATTTCCTGAAACGTTACTTAAATATTTTCTACACAATGTTCCCTGATCAATACCATGGGGTTGGTTAGGAATTCGTGCTTAAGTAATGTAAACGTACATTTTAAAATAATCACAGCATTATTTAAAGTACAAAATCTTAAAAAAAATAATATTTGGTAAAATTAAATAGTAACCGATGTAGGCGATAGACGATAATAGATATCGTGTTAACAACAAACTTACCCGACAAATAGAATAAACGTTATGATCGCTAACATGGCTACTGCAAATCTCCTCAGTAGAAAAAGCATAATTCTCATCAGCAATATGATAAGTATAATGGTAGGTAACTTCTACAATAGGAAAAAAATGTAGAGATGTTAGAAATTATAAAATTTGTAACATTCTAATATCAAATAATATGTTTGCTGTATTCACGGCAAATTATTTTTGTCTGTAAAACTGACCTTCAAAAATAGTCGAACGAAATTAATGTGCCTTTACAGCTGCAAATATTCGACTATGGATGGCAGCACCAGTTTTACAAGATGGCGGCTACAACTGGGGTAGGTTTTGCTGATATATTAAGTGTTGGTGATTTTCATATACTTACTATATAAATATACTGCGGGTTCCCCATTTACCCAATATGCGGTTTTTGATGCCAACAATGTGAAATGGGGATATATAATCTCGCATAAGTCTATCCTTTAGTCTGATATTTCGTAAACTACGATTGCGCTAAATCTTGTGTTGCTATTGGCCATCTAACGGCGCCACGCTTCATACGTTTCTCGACAGGGCTGGTTTTTTGGTATAATTGAACTAGTTTATTACTTTTTGTACATCAGGGCATAAGTTAGCACACTTCAAAATAAACCACAAGAACACCGAATACAAAATACAACACGACACGAAGAAAAAAGGCGAATGGCGATCCAGCTGTAAACTAGAAAAACCAGAAAGCTGAAAGAAGCCGAAATATACGCACAACAGCCGATGATTAGTACAATTCACCATCTAATTCAGTACAATATCTGACCAATGAAAAAATTCGTATTAACGCATGCGCATATACAGAAATATCAGACTAAAGGATAGACTTATGCGAGATTGTATATCTCTATTTCATAATGTTGGCATCAAGAATTCCAGACAACCCGCAGTATATTTATATAGTAAGTATATGGTGATTTTAAACATTGCGTTAAACGTAGTGGCTATATGTCCGCCGGCGGTAGGTTACAGTTAGACTTAGAATTCCGCCGCAAGGCGGACTCATGCAAATAATAAGAACTTATCCGCCGTAAAAATTATAGTGCGGCGGAATGTAATGGTTGATAATTAATTTTCCGCCTTTCGACGGATTTTACTGCATAGTAGCTAAGATCCGCCGACAAAATTTTGGCAAGCTTTATAATTTATATATCTATATAAATATCACTAAAAATTTATAAGTTGTTTTTCCCACACATTTTTAGATCAGCGTTAAAAGGTGAGGTGAGGAGTTGTGAATTACGTTCTCGGACAGGTTTGCTCAGTTTTAGGTTTCAGCAGTATTTTTTCAAATTTTTTTTATCTATCTTTGTTGAATTTTTTACTGTCAGGTAGTAATGACACGGAAGGTCTACTTCCTTGTCAGGCAGTAATAAGTAACGTTCTCGGACAGGTTTGCTCAGTTTTTGGTTTCATCAGTATCTTATTTAATAAAATGTCAGTTGGATGCGGTGTTGATAAAATTTTATACCAACACGAATCGTGCAGTCGCAGTAAAAAAACTCGACAAAGATAGATACAAAATTTTGAAAAAATACTGCTGGAACCTAAAACTGAGCAAACCTGTCCGAGAACGTATTTCACAACTCCTCACCTCACCTTTTAACGCTGATCTAAAAATTTGTGAGAAAAACAATGTGTAAATTTGGAGTGTTATTTATGGGCATTTCTCTACTAACGTCATTTTGACTGAAAAAATGTCTCAAAGATTTTATTGCTCGAATTATCCAATGAAGTGATTTAAAATAAAGCTAAAAATAAAGCAAATACATTAGTTCATAAGGCTAGTAACAATATGCAGAATATTCTTTATTTTTTGCCATTTTATTGGACCATTTTTTATTCGTTCGTAACGGCGACGTTACCCCCCAACCAGGGGACTGTTTTTTCGGTATTTAGAAAATGAATAAATAATGATTAGAAAAATATTTTCTTAAATTTTATAACATGCACGCATATAATTCATTATACATTTATATCTAAGATTAAAATTGCAATGGTTTTGACAAGTTTCGTAATAAAAATCATGCGAGACACTGATTTGCCCAGTTAGTAGAGAAATGCCCTTATATAAATATATAAATTATAAAGCTTGTCAAAATTTTGTCGGCGGATCTTAGCTACTATGCAGTAAAATCCGCCGAAAGGCGGAAAATGAATTATCAATCATTGCGTTCCGCCGCACTTTAATTTTACGGCGGATAAGTTCTTATTATTCGCGTGAGTCCGCCTTGCGGCGGAATTTTAAGCCTAACTGTAACCTACCGCCGGCGGACATATAGCCACTGCGTAAATTAAATGCTAAACATATAACATCAAATCTATCATAAAGTTATGATCTACGCAGAGTGGTCAAAAAAGTTTGCACCAAATGGATTTTTTTTATTTGACGTTTCTCAAAAAATTGTATTCATAAAAAAGTCGGTGTTTGATAAAAACCTCTAAACAAGATGACAGTTTTTCTAACATTTGCGTACTAAGATCATAAATTACAAAAAAGTGAAAATCGCGGAAGAATAAACTACCTCTATTTTTAAAAATTGACGAACATTATGAAAATTTCCTTAGGATCTCTTAAAGTCCTAAATAGAAAATTTGAAGTTAAAATTGTAAAGAAAAAAGTTTGAAATATTTTTCACAATTTTACATTGCCCGAATACGGCCCTGACTTGTTTTTTTTTTAAATGCGGAACTCTTATCAATGCGACGGTAAAACGTTAAAAGGATAATTAATTTTTGGTAAGTTTTACTAGCTAGTTTTAATGATTTATTTTTTTTCATGAAATTCTACTTGTTTTTTTGTTTCAATGCGAGTTTTCTGGAACAGTGTGCAACAAAAATCTTTGGAAGCTTAACCACAAATTGTATTTTGGATTTTAATGAGATTCTAAACAATTTTCCTTTATAAAGTTTAACTGTCATCGTATTTACAAGCTCCAACTTTTCTCAAGAATACAATTTTCTAAGAAATGTCAAATAAAAAAAAATTCCATTTGGTGCAAACTTTCTTGACCACTGTATGTATATATATATATATATATATATATATATATATATATATATATATATATATATATATATATACATACAGTGGTCAAGAAAGTTTGCACCAAATGGAATTTTTTTTATTTGACATTTCTTAGAAAATTGTATTCTTGAGAAAAGTTGGAGCTTGTAAATACGATGACAGTTAAACTTTATAAAGGAAAATTGTTTAGAATCTCATTAAAATCCAAAATACAATTTGTGGTTAAGCTTCCAAAGATTTTTGTTGCACACTGTTCCAGAAAACTCGCATTGAAACAAAAAAACAAGTAGAATTTCATGAAAAAAAATAAATCATTAAAACTAGCTAGTAAAACTTACCAAAAATTAATATATATATATATATATATATATATATATATATATATATATATATATATATATATATATATATATATATATATATATATATATATACAGTCGCGGTCATATAAATAGCACACTTTTTATTTTAAAGAATTTGGCTTACCTAAAAGAAAATATTTTGTGGTAAATTAGGAATACGTTATATTTGCATCCCTTGTTACCAACATGATAAAAAAAATCTTTTTATTTAAGCCAATAACAAAACATAAAATAAATTCCAAAAAAAATTGTGACATATAAATAGCACACTTTCAAAAAAATCTATTTTGTTCATCAAAATAAAGAACAAGGTTAATATTTTGTTGGATATCCCTTATTTTGAATAACAGCTCTTAGTCTTGATGGAACTGACTCCACTAAAGTTTCACAATACGCAGCAGGAATTTGAGTCCAGGCCTCTTTGACATTTTCCCAGAGATCGGCTAAATTAGATGGATTTTTGTCTGCAAGATTTCTTTTTACGTGTTGCCACAAATTCTCTATAGGATTAATGTCAGGACTTTGGGCCGGCCAGTCCAAAACATTAATCAAGTTGTCCAGAAGCCACTGTTTGACAAGCCTCGAAGAATGCTTGGGGTCATTGTCATGCATAAAAATAAATGAAACGGGCATAAACTCCTCTGCATACTGCTCCATAATATTCTGTAGGATGTCTCTGTATTTAAACTGATCCATGATACCGTCGATTCTGTGAAGCGGTCCAACTCCGCGCCATGACATTGCTCCTCATACCATAATCGCTCCTCCACCATGATTTACGATTTTAATGGTATTCTTGGGATCCAAACATTTAATTGAAGGACGTCGGACATATAATTTGCCATCATTTCCGAACCTGTTGAATTTAGATTCGTCGCTCCAGAGTATTTTTTTCCAGAAATTTACATCTTTATGCAAGTACTTCTTAGCAAATTTTAATCTTTGCAATCGATTCTTTTTTGAGACAAGTGGTTTTTCTCGAGGAACGCATCCTCTAAGGTTTACTTCAGTTAGCCTTCTCCTTACAGTTCTACCTGATATTTGGATACTATATTCGGTCAATATTTTTTGTCTTACTTGTCGGGATTTTTTGTCTTACTTGTCGGGAATTAAGACAAGGGTTGGCAGTGCTAATTTTTTTTATTATTTTATGTTCCCTTCTCGTGGTTTTACGTCTTCTAGGAGCTCTTATCTTATTCATTGTGCTGTTCGTGGTTGTGTAAAGTGCAAGAGCATTATACACAAGTTTCCTTGAACAATTAAGATTTTTTGCAATCGGTGAAACCGACAATCCATCATTTTTTAGCTGAACAATTAGTGCACGTCTTTCTGGACCGCAGTGCTTTTTTCTACCCACTGAAACGATTTTAAATTGTTTAAACAATCACAATTTATTAAAAGAAAACAAACTACTTACTTACTGCCGCAGAAATATCGAACTTCCCAATATTTTTACCGAATATCTAATGTGTGCTATTTATTTGTCCACTGCTAAACAAGTTAAATGTCAATATTTCTCAGGCAATTTGTTTACGATAAATAATCCGCAGATAAATGTTCAAACTTGTTGATAATTAAATTCTTGAATATTACCGTTTTTGTTAGGTTTTTGTAAAATATTTCAAGTGTGCTATTTATATGATCGCGACTGTGTGTGTGTATATATATATATATATATATATATATATATATATATATATATATATATATATATATATATATATATATATATATATATATATATATATATATATATATATATATATATATATATATATATATATATATATATATATATATATATATATATATATATATATATATATATATATATATATATATATATATATATATATATATATATATATATATATATATATATATATATATATATATATATATATATATATATATATATATATATATATATATATATATATATATATATATATATATATATATATATATATATATATATATATATATATATATATATATATATATATATATATACAGTGGTCAAGAAAGTTTGCACCAAATGGAATTTTTTTTTATTTGACATTTCATAGAAAATTGTATTCTTGAGAAAAGTTGGAGCTTGTAAATACGATGACAGTTAAACTTTATAAAGGAAAATTGTTTAGAATCTCATTAAAATCGAAAATACAATTTGTGGTTAAGCTTCCAAAGATTTTTGTTGCACACTGTTCCAGAAAACTCGCATTGAAACAAAAAAACAAGTAGAATTTCATGAAAAAATAAATCAATAAAACTAGCTAGTAAAACTTAACAGAAATTAATTATCCTTTTAACGTTTTACCGTCGCATTGAGAAGAGTTCCGCATTTAAAAAAATAAAACGAGTCGGGGCCGTATTCGGGCAATGTAAAATTGTGAAAAATATTTCAAACTTTTTTCTTTACAATTTTAACTTCAAATTTTCTGTAAAGTAATTCGCATTAGGAAACCGGTTTCTTAATACAAAAAAAAAATATATATATACATATATATATATATATATATATATATATATATATATATATATATATATATATATATATATATATATATATATATATACCGGGTGCCCACGAGTTTACTGGCCAGCTTGCTATTTTGTTAAGAAATAATATTTCGATTTGAAATTTTGGGAACTCGTATGGTTGCTTTAGATGCAGATTTTGAGTGCTAGAACATCTTACTATCGTTTCCGGTTCAACCGGAAATACAGTCAACTTTGTTATTTTAAATGAAACCCCCTGTATATTTTTCAAAATTTGGATTCTACGTAAAATTCTAATTATAAAACATGTATCATATCCCATACCTATCTTTAACAGTTTTCAAGAAAATGACGTTTGAAAATGTCGAAAGAGCCGCAAACTATACTGTTTTAACGTAAAACAAATGAATATGCGAAAAGTTTAATATATTATTCTTACTTCTTTTTAAGGGCCTTGATGACAATCTCATTTCCGGTGCAACCGGAAGTGCTACAAAATATGACATTCAGGCACAAATTACTTCAATGATTTCAATTGAACGGCCTACTTTAAACTCTAAATTCTAATTTATCTGACTTTTCTCTATAATTTTTGTATACACCATCCAAGGTCTAAAGTTGATAGTTCTTGAGATATGGATAGCTAAAAATTTAGATGCATTCCAAATTTCAATCTTTCTAATTTTATCTAGGCGGCTATGGAGATCATTTGTCGCTTGAACTGCTTCATGATCATAACCATGTCAATTTCCAATTATTTAATCAAGATGGCTATGAATACAAGACACTTGTCATATTTTCTGTTAATAATATCACCCCCAAAACAAATGAATAACGTGCTCAGGGAATTTCAAAGAGTTCGTCTGAGAGAAAACGGTCAACAATTCGAACACTTAATTTATGACTAATTTCTTATTTTTTATAATGAAAACCTAATAAAATTATTCTTCAAGCACTACCCTGATATTATTAATTATGTGTATCCTTTCTATTTCTATCTCCATAGCCGCCTAGATAAAATTAGAAAGATTGAAATTTGGAATGCAACTAAATTTTTAGCTGTCCATATCTCAAGAACTATCAACTTTAGACCTGGGATGGTGTATACAAAAATTATAGAGAAAAGTCAGATAAATTAGAATTTAGAGTTTAAAGTAGGTCGTTCAATTGAAATTATTGAAGTAATTTGTGCCTGAATGTCATATTTTGTAGCACTTCCGGTTGCACCGGAAGTGAGATTGTCATGACACAAGCATACAAGGCCCTAAAAAGAAGTAAGAATAATATATTAAACTTTTCGCATATTCATTTGTTTTATATCAAAACAGTATAGTTTGCGGCTCTTCCGACATTTTCAAACGCCATTTTCTTGAAAACTGTTAAAGATAGGTATGGGGTATGATATATGTTTTATAATTAGAATTTTACGTAGAATCCAAATTTTAAAAAATATACAGGGTGTTTCGTTTAAAATAACAAAGTTGACTGTATTTCCGGTTGAACCGGAAACGATAGTCAGATGTTCGAGCACTCAAAATCTGCATCTAATGCAACCATACGAATTCCCAAAATTTCAAATCGAAATATTATTTCTTAACAAAATAACGAGCTGGCCAGTAAACTCGTGGGCACCCGGTATATATATATATATATATATATATATATATATATATATATATATATATATATATATATATATATATATATATATATATATATATATATATAAAGCAATAATCCTTTTAAAAATGTAGGTTTTTATGTATTAAGAAACCGGTTTCCTAATGCGAATTACTTTACACTTTACACCATTTCTTCAATATGTCATCTTTAGGAAACTAGTGTAAATATATTTTTCTCGAAGGTTTAGAAGGGCACTGTGGTATTGAGTTTAAGTACAGCTTGTTTTTCTTGTCCTCCATAGTACAGTCGAGCACTAAGAAAATCGTGAAAAAAACTTAAAGCTTAAAAAAGAAGTCAAAAATCAAAGTCGATACGTCAAACTAACTCAATTCCATTGTACCACGATACTCACAACGGTATGCCGATGCGTCGATCGACTGGCCAGGCTCCTCCCATTTTGACGTCACTGCGAGGGATTTTGCATTATTCAAGCGGCCTAGTCACTTTGATTTTCCCTCGAAGTAACGTCATCTGCGCGGGCACATGTTTTGATTCATAGCGTAGAATACCGTTGTAAGTGTATCGTGGGCAGTACCATCGCTTGAGATCGCGAATATCGCAGTCATATATTTTTAACGGTCATAGCAAGTTACTAAATAATGTCAAATTTTTGCAGCTGCGATTCAAATCTTAAGCTGAATACCACTTAAGAATTATTATTTTCGCCATACCACTTAAAAGTTATAAAAAATCTTACTTTTTTACAATTTATATAATAAAGCAACTTTCTCTACTTTCCTTAAGATGATTAAACTCACCAGCAGCAATTTTTCTTTGCAACAGTACGTGCTCCAAATCCACAAAGTTAGCGTGTAAGTTGCTGGGATTCACTGCTATATTATCCGGCGATACGTCCAACAAATATAATCTATAATCCATGTGATCGAATGTAAAGCTTTCAGCAGCACTTAATAACTGAAGCGCTACAAACGCACGATCGTACCAACTGAATGAGGCAAGTGCACTTATGGGTATTCCACAATTTTCTATGGCAACACATCTGCCACAATATCCCAATAGTTTTGGTACCGGCCAATTATCTTTTTGAGGAAACACTTCTAATATTAAGGGCTCGACATTAACTCTTAATAGGGTCCAAAGATGAGATATATTTTTATAACTTAAACTTTCCAAAAACAATTTGGACGTATCATGATCGCAAACTTGAAATTTATCAGTTTTGTTTTTAAGCAACTCTTGGAGATCTCCAAATTTTACGCTCACGTTTGTAAATTTCAGGACGTCTTTGTTTAACGCACTAAAATATTTATTATGCACAAGTTTTTTTATAACCACATTATTATTTCCGTGTTTACCAAAGTACACATTTTTAACACTTATTAGATTAAAAACGACATCAGAAAAAGAATAATAATTTAACGTTATATTATCTTTAAACTCGTTACAATAGCTGTCACCGTAACAGTATGGACATGTTGCTAGTTCACAAAGATTTATAACTGGAATGTTGCCAAGATGAAATATTATAACACTAATTACAACTGGAAAAACAACTAACACGGTCCAGAAACATCCCATGATAAAAATAAGCTATTCATTTTTCCAGCCTTGCTGTAATGCCTTTTGTCGATATGAGTAAAGTTCTCGAATCCATTTTTCTAAACGAGCCTCTTCGTTTAAAAATATCTGAAAACAATATAGAAAAATATATTGACACAAACCAAATTTATGGGTTAGATAATATACTACTCAAAATCACACAATGTAGTAAAACAGAAATCATACATTCTAAATGTTGACTATCCTTTAGTTTTAAATCATGCGGAACTTTTCTATTAAAAGTGTAAGACCACTGCACAAAAACTTAATTTGAAGAAAAGAGACCTTTTTATGTACAGTCATCGACGACTCAAACCTTTAGCTCTAAATGGAAACGCAATGGATATGTGAAAGTCTGAGCTGTCAATGACTGTACATTGGCTTGTTTAATAAAATTAAGAATAGGTATATTCTCAATTTTTATTAAAAAAAAAATAGATTAGAGCAGAAGTAAGGAAGTTAAGGGTTACACAAGTTGTTTTAAACAACTGATTTAATGTTTTATTTTTATCAGTGATACTTACACCCTGATGAAAAATACTATCAGGTTCAATCTGCTCAACTTCCGGAACTTTAATGGTCTGTTTTTGTAGATCTATGACAATATTGTCTGGAACCTTCTTTGTTTTACTTGAATTAAATTGCCTAGGGACAAATTTATCTTCGTTTATTTGGTCCAGCGTTCTACTATCTATTGTAACTTGTCCTGGAGAGTTATCACGTCCTTGACTTGTTTTAGATGAAGTGGACCGGGATTTTGATTTTGATGAAGTCCCTAAAAATCAGCGCTGATATACTTTTTACTTCCTTCTCTAAAGGAAGAATTTTATTCCTGAAAAAATCACCTCTCGAGATTTCTTATAGCTTCACGTTTGTCCGTTAGTGCTAAAATCTACTGAGCTAAAAAAAACGAAATTTTGCATATAGGTCCCAGGCTCGAAACCGGGTACACTTCGAGTGAAGTATATACATACGTAAAAACAAATTTATATTTTTGTTGCTTTAACTCAAACACGATCTATTAAAAAAATGTATACAGGATGTTCGAAAAGTCTAGTACGGGCAACTATTTTGCTATTTTACTAAAGATACAGACACCAAACTTTAGGTGTATCTTATTGGTTACTAAATCTACTTTTTTATGTAATTTACCTTGTTCAACCCCCTTGGGGGCAGTGGCGGTTAGTGCCAATTCAGGCAGGTAGTGCCGAAATATTAAATTAATATAAAATTATGGAAGAGAACTTACCCTCAGTAATTGGTTGCTTACAGTACTTGCAGTTTGCTGCTAACATAATATGTATATTTAAGAGAAAAGTTAAAAAATAAATTTATTTACACGCGAACAAAATTTTTTTAAGCTAATTTTAAAGTCTTGCGGTAAATGAAGTCCATCCTTCTTTCTTTTTTGTTTGCAAAGTTTTCGAGTACTGTATTATTAAAATTTTCAATTCCGTTAACAAGATATTTTTCCGCAGATAGCATACCTAACGCACTTTCTTCCCTCATTGTATTCCTGAGGAATGTTTTCATACGTTTAAGCATCGAAAAACAGCGCTCGGCTTCAGAGGTTGACATCGGTATGGTTATTAAAATACTTAAAAGCTTGATGGCCGTATTCACCATATATGCAACAGCTCGGCTTATGATTTAAGCGCGCTTAACTCCCGTTTTTCATAGGCACCGAAGTCAAAATGATGTTTAAGCTTGCTTAAAGTTAAGCTCGCATTTTTGGCGGCTTAAATTGCAAAGTCGAGCTGTTGTCCTAAACTTCTTCCGAAAAATAATAGTCAGTCGGTGTTTAGAAGTGTTTTATGTTTCAACAGGATTTTAATTGTCTTTACATCGGTTTTTCGTAATTAAAGACATGAAATATGGAAGTAGAGGATGCAATTCTCACAAAGGACAATATTGATTTGTTAGACATTAGTTTTCCACGGCGGATTTATGTCAGACCGAATTATATTGAGGATATGGACGATTTGAGCTTTTTTCGAAGATTTAGATTAATGAAACCTACAGTGATACCCAACCCAACCTAAGCAAACCTACAGTGATATCCTTACTACAACTGATGAAAATAGAAAATCATCTTGAGTTTGAATGTTTTGTGCCGAGGACGCTCGGTCGGTTTTCTTGTCTTCTAATGCTGATGCATATTTATTCGCAGTTACACGCATCAAATGTGCCTTTTCATAACTGTTAAAGTTCGGTACTTCAACTTTGTCTCTACTACTCGTGATTTTTAAAGTTAAAAAATATGGGAAATTAAAATCACTTGGCAGTTGTAAGCAAGTTTTTTTTTCTGTCTTTGTACGAACTATAAACAAGGACAAAAGAAAAATAATAACAACCGGTGGAGCTATTTGCAGGTGTTGCCAAATTTATTCTAGGCTTAGAAAAGCTTGGCTTATTGATCCGCGGTGCAACGCATCACAAGTTAAGCCTAACTTTATATTTCGGCTCAGCTTAACTAAGCGCCGCTTAAGCATTAAACGGGGAATTTGGACACATCTGAAACGTACAATTTAAACCTTCCTCGTTCAGCAAAATCGACAACGAGACAGCTCCAGAAGTAGTACTTAATTTGTCTCTCTGATATACTGCCGTCATAACGCAGAGGGCAGTAAGTATATATGGGTTTCCATATATACTTACTGCCCTCTTCGTTATGACGGCAGTATAGTACTTGCAATTCACTTTTGAGCAATTTTCCTTATATTTTACCATTTGGCATGTGTAAAATTGCAAACTTAAGTTTCATCTCTGTCGCTCACACATGATCCCGGTAGGATCTCTGTCTTTTCATTTGCGCCTATGTCGTGTGGTACCTCATTTTAAAGGTCTTTCAAAAAGAAACTTTTTACCGCAAACCCGAGGTCCTTATCCAGTGGTGTAACCAGGGCAAGGGGGGTAAGGTGGCTAGGGCCCCTTGATTTCCACACACGCACACAAAAAGCTATATCTTGTTTTTAATGTTTTTTAATAAATGTTGTAAGTATAGGTAATATTTTTTTCTCAATCAAGGTCTGGTTACGAAACTGTCCGTATCTTAATTCGTTTTTAAATGGCAAGCCTTTGAAAATTAAAACTACTGAAAAAATTTAAAATATAAAATACCTTTATGTCTCTTATTACTTTAAAAGGTATTCAAAATGACCATTTCTTGGCGTTCTCGGCAGTATTAAAATCGATTTTGGAACTCACTTCTCAAATTTTCGAGAATGACACGGCTTACTTCTTATCAGAGTTCCAAAATCGACTTTATTACTGCCAAGCAGTAATTCATGGTGGTCATTTTGAACAACTTTTAAAGTAATAAGAGAATTAAGGGTACGATTTTTAATTTTTATAGGCTTGCCATTTATAAACGAGTTGAGATACGGACCTCAGGTTTGCGGTAAAATATTTCTTTTTTGAAGACTTTTAAAATGAGGTACCACACGGCATAGGGTCACGTTTAAAAAAAATTACCCCAACTTCCTAGCGTCAGGCCTCAAGGTTGAAAAAATTAAATAACATAAAAAAGTATATTAAATAACCAATAAGATACACACAAAATAGGGTGTCTCTATCTTTGCTAATAGCAACGATATTTGCCCATATTAATATTTTTCGGACACCCTGTATATTTTGTATATAGCTAAGGCTTTTACCGTTAAATATAAATTAAAATATTTTGGATCTTCAAGATAAAAAAAAATATTGTCTTCTTTTGCTCAATTGAAGCATCATTTAGTTTAGCCAAATGTTACTTACTCACTAGTTGTAGGACTTTGCTCAAGTCGGCTGTTATTAGTTGTGAAATTAGGTGTGCTCCCATACTGGATGTACAATTTTAAAAAGCATTTTTTTTTGTTGCTTTAATTCGAGAACGTAAGTTTCAAAACAGTATTTAGATAGTTTTCAGTTGCAATTTAATTTTTCTTGCAACCCAGGGTGAAAAAGAATCTGTTTAATTGTGCTATAACTCTAGAACATTAACTTATAATAAATGATAATATATAGAGAGCTAAGGATTGTAAGTGGAAAATGAGCTTATAAATTTTTATATCGAGTGAGAAAAAATACACAAATACTGTCTCCTTTTGCGATGAACGTGTTTGATCTTTGAGTGGGACTTGCGTACATTGCTTTTTCACTTTTAAAACCTTTTTATTTTGTACACAAGGTAAAAAAATATGTTTTTATACAAAATATCTATCTGCTGTCACCGGTTTAAGCTCTTACTCAGAGTGCCTTCGATATGTTAACTTCTGAATAAACCAGCAGAATTAATGGCAAAACGTCAAGCATTAAACTTGAAAAAACGTTTCCGTAATTTACTCATGACCTGAATCACGACCAGGAAGGCCTATGATTATTGTTTCACCAATTTCAATTTAGCAATTGATTACCTTATCAACCTTTTTATTTGTGACTCACTGTTTAAACTAAATTATTAAAATTACCATTATCCGATTTATTCTTGGAATAGGTTTTGCTTCTGTCTCTATCGCCACTGGAATCTGATGAACTAGAAGGTGATCTTCTTTTGGGCTTGGATGTATATTCCTTTATGTACGATTTCGATCGAGAACGTCTAGAACGGTAACGATCTCTGGATTTGGATCTACGATACTTCTCTCTGGACGCACTTCTGCGATATCGAGATTTTTCTCTCGAATCAGATCTTCGAGATCTGGATTTGGAGGAATAAGAGCTGCTTCTTGAACGGCTGAAATACGATTTTTATGTGATTATCACTAATACTTCGTCTTAATAAAAGACTTACAAAAGGTCGGGTAGTTATGATTTTTGGGTATGTTTTATATTTAGGAGTCCTAGTAAAAAATCTAAGATTTTAACTCTTAACACATTCGCATCTTGGAAAAAGGATTCAAAAAATTAAAGTAAAACCACTTCTTTTAAGCATATTTGCGGTTCTTGGTTAACAAACACTCATTGTTATGATCAAAAATTATTTGCCACTCTAGAACCAAGAACAACAATATTCCCTTCGTAGTGTGAAATATTTTTTAGCCAATTATATTTTTTATTAGTAAAAAAATACTGTTTGCAGTCAGTAAACCTTACTAACTAAAGAAAATTTGAATAGACCTACTGCGACTTGGAATAGCGCTCCCTGCTTCTCGATTTACGATAGGATTTTTTGATTCGTCTACTTTTGCCTCTGGAGTCTGATGAATCACTGGATAAAGATCTAGGAACAATATTACTTATTCTACAATTCGCCTCCAAGGATTGTATAATCACTTCATAATTAATTCCTTCGGGCTTACCTATGTCTCCCCCTATTCTTTGAGGATTTACTTGACCGTTTTTCATTTTCTGAATCACTGGAATACTTACCCATCCTAGGTTGTTACCTAAAATGTCATATAGTGGTTAAAGTAAAACGGTAAAAACACATCAGGTTTTATGTCTGAATATATTTTAGGTACAACAAGAACAAGAAATTGCATGGCGAATCCTAAATCGTGTATGGAACACGCTCAAAATTTTAAGCTCTCTTGGAGGCAAGGAGCACTTCCATTTTGGACCCGGAATGTGTGAGTGCAGTATAGTAATATTTTAACTTCGAAAAGCAAAGTTTAGATCAAAACACATAAGAAAAAAAAATTTGAGTTATAAATTATGTCTCCCTAATCAGCGCAACATATGGATCAAAATATCATTGGTGTCACTAACATGTGTATGGGGGACACCAATGACTAAAAAAGTGACTAACTAAATACACCAATGGCCATAAATCATAAAAATTGATTTTCCTCAACAAAGTATGGAGAGCAACAAGATAAAAGTAGTAAAAATTTACCTGAGTAGTACCACAAAACTTTTCAGAAAGACATTGCTTCTTTATATATATATATATATATATATATATATATATATATATATATATATATATATATTATATATATTATCGGACCGCGCCATTTCTCTCATTAGATTGGAAATTTATATTTTTGTACTTTATAACTTCTGAGTGAATTCATTATCACATTATTTAATATTAAAAGATAATAAGTGACAATTTTATAAATCAAATTACAGATATGTTTTGCAAGTGTTTACTTACAATGAACGTCCGTACTTATACTGACCAATACCGGTAATTTTTTTTCTTATAATTATTAGTAATAGTTTTTTATTTTTCCATTTTCCGAGGGATTCGTTTGTTGCTTTGAGCGGCACTGATAAAAAATTACAGGGGTATGGTACAATTAATCAAGCACTAAACTGGCCTATAGATTATCTGGAAAGCAGAAACTATGTAACTACAATTAATAACCAAAGCGGAAAAGTAGAGTGATGGAGCAGTAAGCACACCCAGCCGATCGAATATGGGTCTGCAGGATGTTCTTGGATGGAGCCCTATCATGCATCAGAGAATACGCTTCTGAATCTTGAAGACCCCTGGATCTCTTCTTGAGGAACCCCAGAAGCATATCCCATAGTTTATCACCGACTGAATTTGTCCAAAGTAGAGGCCTAACAGTTTCCGTTGTAAAAGTGTCTCTAAGTCTCCTGACCCAACTACACAAACTGTTTAATCTAGACTGTAATGCTATACTATGGTTATCCCAATTTAAGGTAGGGTTTAGGTTCAGCCCCAAAAATTGTATGTGATCTGTTACCGGAACGGTCCTTCCACCAAGCCTAACTAATTGCCAGATATTGGATCTGGCAACCCTATTCGTAACCCTGCTAAGAAAAAAATAGTGGTCCCTGGTTCAAAAAAGGTTAAGAACCACTGCTCTATGCGCCAGCGGCGGCTGGTGAAATTTCAAAGTTTTATATCTCTGTTCCTACTTACAGGACCCGAACCAAATTTAAGGGTTTTAATAGTGAGCCCACTGGGAATGTTTTGGTAAAGAAAAAAAACATTTTGTAATTTGCGAAAAAAAGTTAAATTTTTGGTGTGCCCCTCCTAGGAAAAAAATGAAAACGTCTAGGTATTTTATTTATTCTTTTTTCTAAACAAATTTTACATCATTTTGTCGACAGTTTTTAAATTTTGAGAGAAAAAAATGTGTTAGTAGAAAGTTATAGTCATTTGAATTTTTTTAAGCCTAAAATAAAATTAGATGAGAAAAGTCTTAAAAATAATTGATTCTTTTACTTTAAGATAAATATACAATAAATTTTATTTAACTTGTGCGCGTCTCTTCAACAACTGTGACAATACTTTGCTAAGTGGACAGAAACAAAAAATAATAATAAACGCGTACGAGTGGTTCCCATAGTAATGAAAGCAACGACTACTAAGTTTCGAAAAATAAATTTTTTAAGAAGCGTTTTTTAAAAATTTTATATATTTTCTGTTTGTATTTTTAACAGTTCTTTTGACAATTGTAGAAAAAATATTGTATGAAACTAGTGAGTGAAGCATCTTTTAAAAAATCCGATCGTTTATCGATCTCTGCTGTCGCCTCGATCAATAAACTGCGATCTCGTTCTTTACAGATGCGTTTCACGCACTAGTTGCATAAATAACTATTATGATTGTAGGATAGGATAAACGGCGTACAGCGTACTCGCACGTCAACAAGTGATTCCCTGAAATGTATACTAGGGATTGGCAGGGGGCAGTGGCGGTTCCTGGAATTTCAGATTGTCATATCTCAGTTCCTACGCATGGGACCCACACCAAATTATAGGTGTTACTATTGGGTACTCTAGAAACATTTTCGTAAAAAATATTTAATTTTGAAATTTGCGAAAAAAGTTAATTTTTTGGGCCGCTTCACCTGAGATCTGAGAAAGTTCTGAAGAAAATTTTACTCACCATATTTTTTCATTAAGTATATCAAATTTTATCGACAAATTCCAAGTTTGGTGAAAATATTCTAGTTTTCCTTAAAGAAATGACATTTTAAATTATTTCTTAGACAAAATGTTTTAGGGTAAAAATTGTAAAAACCAATTAATTTCAGGATATTAGAGGTAATTCAATAAAATTTGAATTCTATTGATAAAATCTCATAAAATTTATGAAAAAAACTTGGAAGTAAAATTTTCTTCAGAACTTTCTCAGATCTCAAGTGAAGCGGACCAAAAAATTAACTTTTTTTCGCAAATTGCAAAATTAAATATTTTTTGACGAAAATGTTTCTAGAGTACCCAATAGTAACATCCTGTAATTTGGTGTGGGTCCCATGCGTAGGAACTGAGATACGACACATCTAAAATTTCAGGAAAAGCCACTGGCAGAGGGCTACGTTATCGACGACGGTAGCAAATTTCGATTAGGGTAGTTATATAATTTTTTATATGGCATATTTTTTATTCAATGATTTTTCGAACTAATAAATTTATTAATTAGGCAAAGCTGACCATTTGATGCGACAAAATCGGGACATGTCATGTCCATGTATTTGACCATTATTTCCAAATTTTAGGTTTATACAGCAAGCAGTGAGTTGAATATTTTTTAATTCAATTAAAGTATTGAAATGGATTTTACAATTAGTATGAAATATTAATTTAATAACCAACCCATTACTATTAACAATACATAATAAATAAATGAACAAAATACATACATGGATGGTAGGTACTTATCACTACTTAGTATTATCTAACATATTCGTAAAATCCTTACTAATCATCTCGAAAACAAAAAAAATTTCTGATTTAAAAGCCATAATTAAAACAAAAAATTAAAAAGATTATGTTTCATTATTTTTCTTCATTAAATTACAAAAGCTGGAACAATGTATGAAAAGTTTTAGGAGACACTATCGCAAAAATGGTCAAAAAACGATTCAAAGCATAATTTAACCATAATGTGTGGTACACTGTTGAATTCAGAATTAAAAAATTCCAAAAATTAAGTTATTTCAAAATAACTCAAAAATGAAAAATCATCTGAAAAATTTCTGAACATCATTTTATTACTTAATTCTTTAATTACGCAACTTTTTTTTCATTTAACCAATTTTGTATTTTTAACTATTAACGAGATCTCCATATTGGCCCTCCTTATCTTGGACACCATGGATTTATTAAGAAAAGATTCGATGTCCGTATACTGTGAGTATCAAACGTGAAGCCTTATAGGTATTTGTTGTTTGTTATGAAAACATTTCCCCTAGGGGTTTAGTTTACGAACTACGTAATTGAATCAAGAATGGTAGTAGAAAGAGATAAAATAGCATTGGAGTGTTGGAGCTCAGAAGTGTTGCTGTCTGTGCTGGTTGCTTAGGAAAACGGCTGAACCTCGGTCTGAACACTCGGTTACAAGTACGTCTTTGTCTAATGAACTAGGAAAGAAAAAGTGTGATTGATAGATTTATAAATGACTCGGAGCGACTTTAAATAAACCTTTAGAAATACTATAACCTATAAATAATAAAACCTTTTTAACTTAAATTTATTACACATAATAATAGACAATTTTAGTCAAATTTCCACTTTTATTAAATAGTTTATAACATGACGCGTTTCGCTAACACTACTGTGAGTATCAAACGTGAAGCCTTATAGGTATTTGTTGTTTGTTATGAAAACATTTCCCCTAGGGGTTTAGTTTACGAACTACGTAATTGAATCAAGAATGGTAGTAGAAAGAGATAAAATAGCATTGGAGTGTTGGAGCTCAGAAGTGTTGCTGTCTGTGCTGGTTGCTTAGGAAAACGGCTGAACCTCGGTCTGAACACTCGGTTACAAGTACGTCTTTGTCTAATGAACTAGGAAAGAAAAAGTGTGATTGATAGATTTATAAATGACTCGGAGCGACTTTAAATAAACCTTTAGAAATACTATAACCTATAAATAATAAAACCTTTTTAACTTAAATTTATTACACATAATAATAGACAATTTTAGTCAAATTTCCACTTTTATTAAATAGTTTATAACATGACGCGTTTCGCTAACACTATAGCTTCATCGGATGTTTGTTAAGACTAAATCTTAAACTAGAAGTTCACAAAGGTGTCATAACATAGGTACAAAAATCTAGGTAGATAATGAGGTTTTAATTTAGGCTTTATACCAGTTTACTATGGGGAATTCACACTGGGATTTATTTCTGTTAGGTAAATAAGTTTAATAGGGGCGAGTTATTTAATTCTAATTGATCATTAAGTAAAATGTCGGAATTTTTCAACCGATTTATCTCAAGACTTTCAAGCAACCATTCAAAGTTTAAATTTATTATTATTTAGCAGAAAAATAAAATATTTTAGGTCATTTATTACTTTTAGTAAATCTTGTGATGCTTCTAACATATTTTTTGTACAAAAATACAAGGTAAAATTAGATGTGGCCAATGTTTACAAATTGTGTTTGCAGTGTCGCTTAGAATGGTTTGTTTTGGCTTCAAAGAATGTTAAATCATTCCGTATCCATGCTTAATAAATCCATGTTGGACACTGTGTGTATCCAAATGCAATATAACATTTTTCATTCAAAATAAAGGAATAATCATCATAACTTATGTCCCATAAATCTGTTTTATGTTTGATATAATAACTAAATTCTCAAAATAATTGATCTATCACCAAATAAATTGTAGGAGAACCTTATTACTTTGTGGTCCCGTTTGCTCAGGATTGTTGATGATAGTTTGATGATAACAATGTGAGAATACATCTATTTCAAAACACAATAGTTTTATAATTAATTACATTTTAGTGTAATCATCATAAATTCACAGGTAATATAAATATTTATAATGATTTTGATTATTACATTTATTATATTGTAATGGCAATATGACATAAGGTCATTGAAGGAATGACGGATGTCTGCTGACGTTCTGTTTATGTTTAAGCTTTTGAATGGTATCATCTGTTGCCCCCATTTACTTCATCAACTTGTTTCCTTTAAACATCGAACCAGAAATAGTACCATGTTTATCACGCCGCTTCATTTAACTAATCATGGCTTTCATAGCCCCATGTCGCGGATGGCTCACTGGTTCAACGATTTTAATTTGGACCCCTTTAGTGGGACTTTGATAAGGTTTAAAAAGAAATTATGTAATGTGCTACATGCAATCTAGGCAAACCCTGTGGCCAATTTGATTGTTAAGGGTTTGTTTATTGCGAGGTTTATTGGTTCTATGTTACAGAGGCGTATATTTTGTGTTTAATATAATTAATTCATGTCCAGTATTGTATATGTCCTTGTAAATTGTAAAATGGATTTTCTATTAAAATCAATAAATAAAATAAATAGACATAATTGTTTTGAAATATATCAAATCTTGAGCACAAATCTACAGTTCTAAACCCAACTTTTATTATTTGATGTATTAATAAAGTTTTCAGGTGATTTTAAATAAATTAACAGATAATTGCTTTCAAATAGTTTGGAGTTAACAAGTTGGTGACAGATCTATCATTCTGAGAACAAATCTAATTATTTTCTAAATAAAAATTGAATTAAATTGGTGACTGCAAAAATCACACCAATAAAAATGCCAGTGTAAATAAAACTGCTTGCATATTACCATTTTGGTTTATCTATATTCAGAAATGTCAGCATTTGCTCTAACCACTTTCAAAATTATGAGATTCAGTTTTAAGTAACAGGAGATTTGAAATTTTAAGTTTTGGTTAAATATTGACATTCCTTGGTAAGGACCTAAACCCCAATAGGTATCTTAAAAAAAAAGTCTGTAAAACCTAAAACCGAAAGAAATGGGGTACTCCATTAAAAAGTTATGTAGGAACAGGACTTTCCCATATTTCTCACTATAAAGAGGTATTTTCTTCGAACCATAGACAATACATAATAAGGACAATGCCACATTTGATCTTGTCCTATCTTTATGGCAAGTTGGTGAAAATTTGTGCACTTTAATTACAATACATTTATTCCTTAAAATGCTAATCCCACTACTACGAGTGATGTCACAAACGAGGTAAGGATGGGATACATATAAATTAAATCAGAGCGAGACCTTAACAAATTACTCCTGTACAGTGGGGTATTGATAAAAACATTGCTAGCTTTCCATTTGAATTTGGCTGTTTGAGCCCAAATGCAGATTTCGGAAAATCGACACAGGTATTTAACGAATACTTAATTTTATTTTTTTTTACCAAAACTATAAGTACCGATTTATTTGCTCAATTTGGACTGTCCATACATAAATACTCACAAAATGATATTCATTCCATGAAAACATATTTTATCTTAAATAAAAACATGCATTATTTAAATATTCCTGTTAATCTTTTGGAAGTAGAAACAATCAGAGAAGTTTACTTTACTAAAAATTAAAGTTATTAGGTTATGTCATCATTCTTCTTCTCTCCCCCTTCCTTTCTTCCACTGTAATTGGCCCTCGTCCATGGGACAGGTTGGCCAGCTCTCCACCCGGTCCGGCGCTTAACGAGAGCCCTAGCTACCCTTAGGGATGGCTTACTCGTTACCCGGTTTGAGTGGTAATTCCCTTAGAATCTCCGATTTGTCGGGTATGTACCCTCGGAGATTCCGAATACAAACAATAACAATGTTTAAAAGTGACAATACGTCAATGTTTTCGGTTTGGCACAGTTGAGGTTATGGAGTTTCCCGCCTCTGGTAGAGTCTATTGCGCATGACCTTTCCTTTCAGCCACACTTCCGCCCCACGCTCCTCCCACAACAAGACATGGCCGTCACATGTCTACCTTGTGAGGATGAAAAAACGCAGCACGAACAGGGATTTTAGGCCTCATCGCTCACACTCCTTGGATTTGGTAAAGACTCCCCTCAACAGGCCGTGCAGCTTCCCTTCGCATTCCGTCACAAAACACTCTACTCACCGCTTATAGGCGATCTAACCCGAAATCTAACTATGTAGTCGACCGAGAGATGTTAATGCAACGGAAGCCAAAGGCAAACTCTTCTTCTTTCCCTCTTCCGTTCTTAGGGCTAGAGCAGCTGCTGGCTTCTAGTCAGAGTTGCCTCAGCTAGTTTTTAAAATGTACTGACAAACAGCAGTTAAATGTACTAGATTGTACTAAAATTGTAAGAAAATACCTTTTTCTATAAATTTTAACACAGAGTAAATAAAACAATTATCAAAATATGTTTATTATTTTAACATATAAAACACAACAAACTCTGGTAATGAAACAAAATCTTTAAAGAAATATAAATAACTTCTTTACGGGAAACAAAAAAAAGGAAATCGACGAATAAAATGAGCAGTCAATATAATGATTAATTTTATATAATTTAATTAATATAATAATGATTAATTTTTAATTACAATTTTTTACATAATTCTGGCGGTGGTTGCCACTTGCAACAAATTGTATGTCTGAAGCGGGTATTACGCCAACAATTCCTTCGCGAATTAATTCATGAAGTCGCTTCGTGAAATAAATTGTTGGCAATTTACTTCAGTAAAGTTTTGTTACATTTGTATGTAACAAAAATTTGAATGTCCAATAAATTATGAAGAAATTCGTGAAGTTATTCACGAATTATGACGTGTTCTAATTTTTCGTCAATTTTTACGTCAATTCACTAGTGTCAACTTAAAATAAATGCAAAAGAGTGAGGTTATGGCATTTGATTTGTTTCTTTATTACACGGGGACTATAATTATAGTCTCCATGGTTTATTGATTATGGGTGCACAATTTTTGTGCTAGTTCGTTTTGTTCAGTAATTTCGGTTCCGATTTTACTAAAAATGTGTTATGCTTCAAAAACAAATGAAAATTATATAACCTCAAAATGTCAGAATTATTTTTAGGTTGGCAAGGGTCACATCTGACAGTGAAATCCTCAAAAAACTTTATAAAGGCTGTACAGTTGACAAACCTGGTTAACCACTCGGTATAATGCGGTAACGCAATGGTAACACTGGCTTCTGAAAGAACCGGTTTTACTACGGAACGCAGATCGGTCGTTTCTGTTAGATTGCTGTTTATTATTACGGATATCGACTCAACCTAAAAACATACCTCTCCTCCTGCTTCCAACATTTTAAAACAGATGATTTTTAACATTTGTGAAAAATGAATTTAAATTTAGACAAAAAAGCAAAACATAAGCAACAAAAAGTGACATATCAAACCGGAAAACCAGGGGGAAAGCATCGGATCCTTCGGTGACATTAAAGACAAATATTTTTCAGGAACCGCGTTTCCAATCTTAACAACTTTTCAGCAGGGGCGCATTCAGAATCGACGCCCCGTGGGTAACAGTGGGTAAAAATTAACTTGTCAATGACGTCACGACCATAAGAACCAACGGCTGGCCGCCTGATTCTGAACAGTAGGTTGTTTACCCGGGAACACCCGGGAGCACCCGGGCGTCGGCGTCGATTCTGAATGCGCCCCGCAGTGGTACTCTGTAAGAAAAATAGCGATAGCGACCGGCGTCTCTTTGCAAATTCTTCCTATGTATCACCGTTGGGTATGTTTCGAAGAGACCCCGGTCGCTATCTCTATTTTTCTTACAGAGTGCCACTGCCGGTTACCGATACTTACGGGACACAAAACCGTAACCGAAGTTGACAACGGTAAAACCAAAATGCAGCGGTGAAAAAATTTTCGAATTAATTCATGAATTTATTAGCGAAGAAATAGTTGCTGTAATGCCCGCTTTGATAATTCTTTGGTTAAAAGTAATTTATGACACGCTGAAGTTTCCAGTAAATTTAGGTATTTTCTTTTATTAAGATTGAGCCCCAAAAATATGCGCTCGGCTGTAGCACTGCCATGGGGTAAACATAATACATTTTTTAAAGAGCTATGTAAATACGGAAAAATATTTTCTTCGAGCGCATTTTTCATAGTGCCTAGTTCAACCACAAAATTTTACAGATCCCCATTTTTGTTAAATTTTTCAGTTGGCAGTTCAGAAAGCATCAGCAATTCAGCATTAATATTTTCCAATAATAGTCTTCAGTTTTTAATAATAAACCTGACGAATTATAAAATGTTCTAGAAATAGGGTGTTTTATAATAAAATGTACCTTTGTACTTTGTTGTCTGAAATGTATTAGATTGTGTACCGTGGTCAAACCTGGTTAACAAGTCGGCATAATGCGATAAACCTATGATAATACTGGTTCCTGAAAGAACCGTTTTTACTACGGAAAGCAGATCTGTTAAGCCGACGTCCCATGTCGGAGCGAATAGCCCAGTGGTCTAAGGCGCTGGGTTTGTGACGCGTCTCCGGCACTGACCAGGTTCGAATCCTGGCCCGGCCGCACGCTTAATAAAAAAAGTGTGGCCAGACATTTAGTAGGATTGTCACAAAAAGTGGAAGGTGGTAGAGGAATTCTTCCTCGACCGAGGTGGTACCACCCCACACATCCTCTTAAAGGGCTGGTGAAATCCCTACGGATGTTTCCAGCTCTGGATGTGTGAGTCGATTCCCCAGTACACCCACGGTACATAGTACTTCGACCTCGGTCTTCGTGGGCTGTCAGAAGATGAAAAAAAAAATGTGCGGAATTAAAGACGGAGGCGGAACGGAAAAGGCGATTCTATTGGTCGCTGGGCGGTCATCTGACGTCAAAAATTGTCAGCTGACCGCCCAGCGACCAGTAGAATTGCCTTTTCCGTTCCGCCTCCGTCTTTAATTCCGCACATGGGACGTCAGCTATAGCTGGCAAATTATCAGGGATCAGTGCATATACGTATTAGTAATATTCCTTTCAGGTGTCTGACGCCCCGGAGCGACTCGCCCCGGAGTAACTCGACACCGTTCCGAAAGGAACAATTGACAAGTTTGACATTAAGCTCAAGTCATAAGTGATGCACGAGTGGGCAGGGGGGATAGGGCTCGAACGGTTCAGGTGCTTGATGCCCCAGTTGAATGGAACAACTGTGTGCTGCTCAGGAGCTGTACGGGAGCTCTTCCTTGGGGTGAAAGGAAGACACCTATTTCTACTGTATTGTTAGCATCCAATCTACCCGTTGTTAAAATGTGAAGCGAATATAAACTATTTGGCATATTTTGGCGTTTACCAGGTTACGACTTGGATATTTTTCTATGTCTTTTATTTCCATATCGTTGAAGAGAGACTGACCTATACCAGCAGTGGCACTCTGTAAGAAAAATAGCAATAGCGACCGGTGTCTCTTCGAAACATACCGAACCGAATACATAGTAAGAATTTGCAAAGAGACCCCGATCGCTTTCGCTATTTTTCATACAGAGTACCACTGCAGGTTACGAAAATCACGTTACCTGGTAAACGCCAAAATATGCCTATTTTTGGTGTTGTACCAGCAGTCCTAATAAAGCTGTGTACCGTTGTCAAACCTGGTTAACCGCATCGGTTTCTTCGGTGACATTAATGACAGATACTAGGGACTGCGTTTCCAATCTTACCAACTTTTCAGATTAGCGATACCTACGGGACACAAAACCGTAACCGAAGTTGACAACGGTACACGCCCTAAGCGTGATTGTAGCTTTCTTAAATTGACACAAAGCGATCGTGTTGTTTATGTCTGCCCAAATAGAATCCTACACTTAGCGGAGTCCCACTGCCTGAACTTTTAAGGCGCGGCTTGATCCGTATATGTTAGCCGCGCTGTTGCCAGATTGTGTTTGACGGATTTGTTACGAGACGGACGACGCACTGACGGCTGTAAGCACATATGAGTTTACAATAATATTAAATAAAAATGTATCACTCGATGAAGTGCTAACCCGTTTCTGATCAACCTTTTAGAGTCGATCTAATTTTTTAAATGACAAAATATTTTTAAAATCCAACCGAGCACGAGCTCGAACCCACTACCTCTCGGCCTATAAGCATTTCATTTTCAAACGTACTTTATTGTTTCATATTAAATTCATATTAACTATTATTTACAATACTTTCTTACAACTATTATATATAATTCAATTATATATTTGCAAGATATTTGATAACAAGTAGATAATTATGTACAAATACAAGATTGCCAAAGGGAAACAGCCAGGCCGTGGCTGGGTCTGATGGTTGGCCCTGGACAAGAACATTGTTATAATACTTATAATGCTTAAGGATCCATCCGACAGTGATCTCTTGGAGTCATGAACATTTGTTCTCTTATGAGAGAGTAATTATAATTTAATGAATTAAGCTTAAAATTTAATTTATATGTCACTGGAAAGGTCTATAAGCTGATACTGTGGACTATGTTGCTGTTGCAAGAAAGCCCGGTGCCGTTATATTTGATGACATGAATATGACACATTGGCGCGGCTGCGCATTAAAGAGATCGTACATGAAGTGTCAACATGACATTTGACCATTATAGACCGAGAGGTAGTGGGTTCGAGCCCGTACACGGGTGGATTTAAAAAAAATTATCATTTAAAAAATTAGATCGGCTCTAAAAGGTGTATATATCAGAAACGGGTTAGCACTTCATCGGGTTCTTAAGTTTTTTTTTTTGTATTATTAGTAATCTCATATGTACTACAGCCACCAGTGCATCATCTGTCTCGTAACAAGGAAAGTGTCCGTCAATCACAAACTGGTAACAGCGCGGATAACATCTACGGATCTAGCAGCTCCTAAAATGTGAGCTTGTCGATTTCCTTTTCGTCTTTTTAACTTTTAAAAGTAAAGGAAAAAGTGTTTTTTTGTGAAAAGTGGATTAAAAGTTAATTTTTATCCTATTTACGATAATGACATAGCTAATGTACCGATAATGCCAGTTTTAAGCAGCATAAGTGAAAAATTACTTATAGTTTCAGCGGCGGATAGTCTTCACAAGAATGTAAACTGAAGAGTGAAGACATCATTTTTAATAACAATTTGAAATTTTGGGGCAAAGCGGGTAAGAACATTATGTAAATAAACCGAGGCATCGTTTGGAAATCTAAAAAAACATTATTTAAGCTCGAATTAAAACTCAAAATAGGTAAGTATAATTTATAGTAATTATTAATTTTTATATAACACATTATAATTAAAATCAAAATCTTCTTAAATAATTAATTACCTACCTATGCAAAATCACTTTGACTTCCTCAACTGACCGTCGACACGCGAAACAAGATCTCATTGTCTATCTAAAATATTATTAACTCTATTTCAATATTGTACTTTAAAGTATACTTACTGGTTTCTCTGATATTTTATTATAAATTAAATTAAAGATTATTAGATTATTCACAAAATAACGCTATGGCGAAATCGAAGGCTTGTCAGATTCAAATTTGAACTTTTGAATATAACAGGCGCGAGCGGCCATGTTGTCATATTTCGTGTTTTGATTAGCTGGGCGGTACGTAGTATTGAGTTCACTGTAGTGTTGGGAATGACCGACTTATTTGAATAACCGACTACAGAGTATTCAAGTGATTTTAAAAACCGGATGATAACCGCGCGGTTTTTCACTCGAATACTAATATTAATATTGGCGGTTCATCGTTCATCTACAGCGTTTGTATTGGGAATTACTGACTAGTTTGACTACTGAGAATTGAAATGATTTTATTTTAAAAATTAATTTATCACTCGTCATTTTTTCACACGAATTCGAATGTGAATGTTTACATACATCGGTGTTGAAGCAAAGGGTTAAAAGTTCTTAGAATTCAGTATTTTTATTTATCTTTATCGTCAGTCTAGTCTCCGTTGTGCTTTGTGGCGAAACGAACAATGGTTCTTTTATATTGATAAATGTATATGTAGTTTAGTAAAAACTGAATTTTCGTCACTCGAATTATAACCGATGATAACGGGTTGATTCAGATTATTGAAAAAACCGGATGATAGGTTATTTTTCACTCGAGTGATCCCAACACTAGGTGCGGCGTTCAGCGGACAATTACGAGCGACAGTTTTCACTCAAACTTATAACTCGGTACTGGCTTTAATAATCGGGTGATGTCGATGATTGCAATAACCGAGTGATCGAGTGATTTTTCACTTGAGTTATACCAACAATACCAACGTCGCCAGCCGCAGTGAGTGATTGGCATGCGGGAAACAACTAATTGGAGACGTGTTGGAAAATAAAAACCGAATTTTCGTCACTCGAATTATAACCGATGATAACCGGATGATTCAGGTTATTGAAAAAACCGGATATAGGTTATTTTTCACTCGAGTGATCCCAACACTAGTTCACTGGCTGGGCAAATCAAATGGTTGTTTATGAGGGAGGTTGTACGGCAAGTGATTGGTTAGCAATTGTTTCCAAAGGCCACGTCTTTGCTTCATCATTTTTTCGTCGTTCGCTATATAGTAGTAATACGTATATGATACTGATATTGACAGAACCTAAAAACATACCTCTTCTCCTGTTTGCAACATTTTAAAGCCCATATGATTTTTAACATTTGTGGAAAGATACATTTAAATTTAAACAAAAAAGCAAACCATAAACAACAAAATGACATAACAAACCGGAAAACCAGCGGGGACACGAAAACATCCATTCCCTCGGTGGTGTTAATGATAGATATTTTTCAGGAACCGCGTTTCCAATCTTGCCAATTTTTCAGGTTACCGATACTTACGGAACAAAACCGTAACCGAAGTTGACAACGGTACACGCCCGCCCAGATTCTGGTGTTCCAAGTCCGTGACGCTTTAGGTAGAAGGTTAGCAGTTCATCGCATGGGAATAACTCTTGCGTACCGTAGGCAGTCAAAAAATGGCAAAAAGAGCCGGCGACGTTCCACTAGTGCAGCTAACCCAGCTTAGAATGAAAACATTCCAATTTAACCGACATAAACAAAAAATTAACTTAACCATAAAATTTGCAAACGCAGTTGCGCATGCCCGCTCCTAAAGCACCTCTCAGCGAGACGGGACTTTTGGAGTAAACACTTTTCACTCTGTTTTCGATACCCGAACGCCAGCGGATTCACTCTTTTTGCTCCGAATTTAATACTCGAACGGACGGAGTGCACTTAGGTACGTCCGGAGTGAAAAGAGTGCTAATCTCAAACGCACCTACGCCATAGATTAGACTTGTCATTCTTGTCTTCTAGCTTCTATCTAGGGCGTGTACCGTTGTCAACTTCGGTTACGGTTTTGTGTCCCGTAAGTATCGGTAATCTGAAAAGTTGGCAGATTGGAAACGCAATATCTGTCATTAATGTCACCGAAGAAACCGAGCGGTTAACCAGGTTTGACAACGGTACACAGCCCTAGTCAGTGTTGTCAAAAGCAAAAGTGAACGAACGTGAAGAAAGAGGCGTTTGTTTATTGATTGCTTTTGTGAATCAATTTTCGGCATAGTTTTGCGTCAAATTTTTATTTAAATCACGATGACGATTCTTACAAAACCCTTTTCTGAAAAAAAAGAAAAATTGGTTCCTTTGGTTGAAAATGATACTGCAGTAGAATCAGTAAGTATTTTTTTGTTCACATCGAAATCTGTCCATTGACATAAACAAAATAGGTAATGTTTTTCGATTTGTCACGTACTCGGACGACGATTTCTGTTACCTCGAGTTTATTCAAATTTGATATTAAAACAAAAAAGTACAAAATTTGATCATAATATGGTATAAAAAAAACATTCCTAACTTTAAAAAATAGGTACCTACTTACCTATGTGAATTATGAAATCTTATCAAACTGATTAAAATGCCTACATAAAAGTCTAAAATCCAAATGGTTTTACAATATACTATTATTTTCATTTTACAGATTAAACTTTAAGCTTTAATAGAGACTAAAATATTTCAAATAGATCATTAGGTACTTCACTTGTCGTAAATTTTCTTTATTTAATATTATTTAAACATTATTGTCTTTAAGTCCGTCCTACTAAAACCTGTTAAGGCCCTATTTTCACCCCAAAATTGTAAAAATTGTATTGTTTTAAATGTACCTATTTGAGATATATTCAGCAAATAGAATATTGGAAAAGTATTACTTGGTAAAAATAATCATAATTTTTTTTTAAGCGGGTATTACACCAACAATTTCTTCGCGAATTAATTCATGAAGTCGCACCGTGAAGTAAATTGACAAATATGTAATACCTACTGAAACTGCATTCAGATTCACTAAGAAGTGTAAGTGTAATGAATTTAGTTCTATGATTGTCGAAAGTACGTACTAACATTGCCCTAATATGCGGCCGTGAAGAAATTCGCGAATTAATTCATGAATTTATTCACGAAGAAATTGGTGATGTAATACCCTCTTTATATAATTAACGTAAAAGTTAGGTTGAATGCTAATTTTTCTTAAAATAGCACAGGCAAGAAGCTCTTTGCTGTTTATTTAAATATAAGGTAATACTTGCCATAATACACAATAATGTTAAAAAAAATTATGTTGCTTCTGGCATGTGCTCATAGTTAAATATCAATTTGAATAACAGTCAAGAGCCTACCAATGGAAATAGGTTAAGTGTAGACTTTTTCTCACATGCTTTTGAATCATTCAAATGTCGTGTTATTAGCTAACTTGGGTTTCTATCTATTCCTTTTGCATTTCTTATATAGCTGTAATATTATTGCAGTATTTTTCTATTGGATTTTTTACACCTTAATCTATCTACTATCTACTGATATATATAAACTAAAAAGAAAAATAATGGCTATTCGGACTGAGAGACAGTAAGTTATGTTTTTGCATCAGAGACAGTAAGTTATGCTTTTGCATCAAAGTACGGGGAGTCCAAGATCTAACGGACAACCCCAGGCTGGCAGACAGTAAGCTTTCACCCGAGCTTTCACCCTTGTTGGGGCTCATCAGACTGACGTAGCCTTTAGGCAGCTTCCCCAAGAGCAGCTACGCCTATTCAAGTATATCGTTTTGAAAAACGACGGTACAGAACACACGAGAGCGCCATCTATAGGAAACCACTTCAATGCAAGAACAGATCTCACTCGAGTAAAGCTGCTATCAATATATAGGTAGCTAGTAAAAACAATGCGGGAGCATGACACCCGGTATCGGAATCGATTTTTGAGCATCACTCCAGATCTCCACAGTTTTGTGGTTTACACTAGGGATCGCACACACAATCCCACTGGGAAGCCGTGCAACCCCGCCTACAAAAGCCAAGCACTATAGAAAATATAAAAAGGTTTCAGCGTCCGTCGTAGTAATAAACTAAAAAGAAAAATAATGGCTATTCAGACTGAAAGACAGTAAGTTACGTTTTTGCATCAAAGTATGGGGAGGCCAAAATCTAATGGACAACCACGGGCTGGCAGACAGTAAGCTTTCACCCTTGTTGGGGATCATCAGACTGACGTAGCCTTTAGGCAGCTTATTAAAAAAACGGAAAGCCCAACTGCAAAAGACAAAAGCTGAACCAAAAAGAAATAAACAAGGTTTGCTATATTATAAAAAACTTAGTATAAGAGACATTATTAAGGCAACATAACAAAGCAAATTAACGTTCAGTGAATGCAGTCGGAGGCTCATTAACGGACACAACACTGCGTTAATTATCGGTGCTAATAATATCGATTATGCGCTCGAAAGTTTTTTTTATGTGGGTATATTTAAATGCTCCTCGAACAGCACTCACTGAATGTTAAATTGTTTTGTTATATTACCTAAATAACGTTTCTATCATACTAAGTTTTTGCAATTTAGAAATTCTTGTTTATTTTTAGTTTAGCTTTGGGCTCTTGCAGTATTCTTTTTAATGTCTTGATTATTTTGAACTTTTCAGTTTTTATATAGTTTTTTTTAGATGTTGGTCCATTAAAACTTTGTTCAGCATAATGTTCCCTATAACTAAGGGCGTGTACCGTTGTCAACTTCGGTTACGGTTTTGTGTCCCGTAAGTATCGGTAATCTGAAAAGTTGTTAAGATTGGAATACCAATGGTTTACCGCATTATACCGAGTGGTTAACCAGGTTTGACAACGGTACACAGCCTAAATATCAATAAAATTGATCATAATCTAAAACCTTATGCTAAGTTCCCCTCTTTTTATCATATTTCAGCCTAGAGAGTTATGGCGTGTAGTTTTCCCAATTTTTTAAAATTAACTTTATACCTAGTTTATCTCACTTGTGAAACCAAGACAAATCTTTTGACACCTCATTCGATAGACCTTGAAAGTTTTGTATTTTTCAATTTAGACAGTAGGGAGTCTAGCATCTGTCATTTTGTACATTTTTAATTTAATATTTCCCTCATTTACAATTTACCAATAATTATAATTTTTCGAATTGGACAATGTTAATTTTTTAATTTAATATAAACTACGTCACTCGTGGGACCGAGACGCATCTTTTGACACCTCGTTCGGTAAAATTGGTTGAGCCGTTTGAATTGTAGAAGGGCACAAACAGAAACACATACAGTGATGGCCAGCAAATTGGAAACACCATGGGCAAATAAATAAAACACAAAATTATAAACCAAATCAAAATGTACAATATTGGTACTCTATAATATAAATGTGGTTATAACACATGACCTTTAAAAAACCTAAATTATCTAACTTTCAAAAAAACATTTTGACTTAGAAGGAAATCTCTCTGCCACATACTATTTTATAATGGACAACTAATTAGAAACGAAAATTTAACACTAAAATAATATAGCAAAAACTGGTTTAAAGAATATAACGTATTGTTTAAGTTACCAAATCAAATCAATTTATTCATGTTCATAACATAAGTCTTACATACTACATCATTAAGCAGTCATGAAATACAAAAATAATTTTCACAATAAAATACTTAATCATAGTTAACACAAAACGTTTTAAATGAACATATTAAAATCCTTTCTTTATATTACAATTTAAAACAAAATCATCAAAATAATCATAATCAAAACCAAAAAAATCACATTTGATTTAATGTCCACCCCAACATCGACAGAACTTTGGTTCCAGACTAGAAAGTCTTAAGTGACTTGAACGTTGGAGTTGAAAAATTCGTATATGCTATAAAACAGTTACTTAGTACAAAGGTTAATATTTTGTAGGATATCCTTTGCTCACAATCACATCTCTACATCTTCTTGGCATAGACTCAACTAGATATCTACACTCACCAGCGAATATTCTGTTCCATATTTGTTTCGCCATTTCACTTAATTCATTTAAATTTCTTATTTTTTCTCTCTTTAATCCCCTCTTTAGGTCGCCCCAAAGATTCTGTATCGGATTTAGGTCGGGTCTACAAGAGGGCCAGTCAATCACGGTCACGGAATTTCTTGAAACCATTTTTTAACTGAGCGGGCCGTGTGTTTAGGATCATTATCCTGCATAAACTTCAAAGTAATCGGCAAATTTTCTTCGACGATAGAAAGCATATAGTTTTACAGTAATATCTTTATATTTTTCTTGAACCAAGATCCCCCCGATCTTGACCAAACGACTAGCTTCGCACCATGAAAAGCAAATTCATAGTTTTATGTTTCCCCCACCATGTTTCAAAGTACTAGTAGTGTAAAGAAATGTTCAAAATATACCGTTGGCTTTTTGACTGCAATAAATCCTTAATGATGTCTTAGGCTATAAAAGCTCATAAATGTCCATCCCTTTCAGACAGGGCTGGCCCTTAATATTTTACCTGCGACATGAATTATACCAATTGTTAAGATTATTATTTTCCAATTCATTTTAGGAAAAAATGGTTAAAATTAAATTTTTACAGGTAATTAAATTAATTACCTGTAACTGAAGCACTTAATATTAATAATATATAATGATATTTTATTAAGGCACCTTCAGTCACCTTTTTAGCTTTCCTGTGTGAGGTGCGAGTTGTGTGCGCTAATTTTGTCTTTTTATTTTAACTATTTAGTTTGCTTAGTTAAACTATTTTTTAAGTATAATGTGGCGTCCATGGACTCATACTGATGGTGCAGCTAGTAGTGTATCTTTAAAAAGAAAGCATTTATCACCCGATGCGAAAGAAATAGTCAAAAATGTGTATTCATCTTTACTAAGAAGGGGTTTGAATAAAAATGCTGCTTTAGCAGAAACTAGTGCTTTAGCTAAAATTCCCTTAACTTCGATAAAGGACATAACAATGAAACCTATTAATGCAAGAAAACAACGAAACGACGTTGGCCAATTAAGAAGTATAGACGAGAGTGATAAGGACCTATTAAGAAGAAAAATTTATGCTATGTATGAAGAACAATCTGTACCCACATTAAAATCATTGAAAATTAGGCTAGCAAAAGACGAAACAAATATTTCATGCAGCATATCAAGCCTAAGGAGAATTTTACTTCAAATGGGTTTTAAGTATCGCGCCATTGACAAAAACAAGTTTTAATGGCATCGGAGCGTTTACGGAAATGGCGTCTTAAATATTTGACGAGTATTAAACAGTATAGATTGGAGAATCGGCCAATTATCTACCTTGATGAAACATGGTTTGATACTCATGACACCCCAAAAAAAGGATGGAATGATTTTTCAAAAAAATGTCAAACCAAGGCTCCTTCGAATAAAGGCAAAAGAATTACCATCATACATGCAGGTTCAGAAAATGGATTTGTTCAAAACTGTTTGTTGCTTTCAGCCAAGAACATTGCAGATTCCTATTTGGACTACCATCAAGATACCAATGCAAAGCTTTTTGAAGAATGGTTTGAATATCGCCTTCTTAAAAATATTCCCAAAAATAGCGTTATTGTAATGGATAATGCTAGTTATCACAGTCATCAGACAAAATTAGTCCCAAATTCCAACAGCACCAAGCCAGAAATTCAAAATTATATGTTAAATAATGATATATTTTTTGAAGAATCTTACAAAAAAAGAGAACTTCTTCAAGTATTAAATGCTTATAATATTGAAAAAGAATATGTGTGTGATAAACTTGCCGCCGAAAATGGTCATACAGTGTTACATGTTCCCCCCTACTATTGCGTTTTTAATCCAATTGAACAAATATGGCACGAATTAAAATCAAATGTTAGGAGAGAAAATACTACTCCGACATTAAGTACATCTGTGGTGGAATTAATACAAAAACATGTAAATAATATTTCTACGGACAGTTGGAAGAATTGTCTACAACACGTGATTAAGGTGGAAAACTCTTATCTGATTCTTAGTGATAGTGTTCAACCCTTAATAATTAGTTTAGGTTTAGATGAAGATAATAGTGATAGTGAGACAGAACTGAATATAGAATAGGTAAAATATTGTATAGAATTAAGTATAAATAAAATAATTACATTTTTTGATTCTCCAATAATTTGTCTCTTTATAAATAATTTATTGAATGTAGTATTGTTTGATAATGTATTTTCTTGTGTATTTTAGATGTATTTTAGACTTATTATGATTGTATTTGTTTTATTGGATTTTTGACGTATGTAAGTGCTGTGTAGGTATATTAACATGAATAAATAATTTTGAAATAAGAGAATATGTATGCATATACCTAAAAACAAAATCCACCTCTGCGCCCATTCATTGCAGTTTAAAGATGTTGGGATCAACACAATGGGGTTCAATCAGGTAGTTGATTTATGGCAGTAAAAGCCAACGGTATATTTTGAACATTTCTTTACTTTGAATCATTTTCCTTTCTTCTTGGACGCTTCACGAATACTCTACCATCACTTCCAACTCGATTGACCTTAATTTCGTCAGACCACAAAACTTTTTTCCAATCATTCACGGTCCAGTTCAATTGGGTTCATAGCGAATTTCAACCTACCTAGTCGATTCCCCTTCGTTAAAAGTGTTTTTTTTTCATGACACCCTGCCAAATAACCCGGCATTACCAAGGCGTCGCCTTATGATTCGCGGAGAAATTTAAGGTTCTTTATAAAGTTCTTTATTTTTTGTTTCGGAGGTCATGAATGGATTTCTTTTGGCCATACGAACTTAGATACGAACAATAACTTGTCCAAGTTTTGACTAGTTTTTCTCGGCCTTTTCTTTTTTGGCACATTTTCTTGGGTACCATGTCTTTCTATGTGCTTTAGTGCATCGAACACCATTTTTTTTTGGAGCAGTTAAAGTGTTCTGATATTTTTTGTAAGACCAACCTTGGCCGCAGAGTAAAAATCACTTTGCGAGTGGAAGGGTCGCAACTTTTTTGTTTGCCCATCGCAGATATTTACACAACATTATTAATTTGTAAGAGTCGAAAGTATATAAATGATGTAAGGACAGAAAGTTTTCATCAATCAAAAAATTTAAACGACAGAGATTTATCACACTGCTGTTTCTAATTACGTGACCAAAGCGATTATGACGTGCACGTTCTTGTCGCTTTACAGAATATCAACTGTTGGTGGGGGAACACTAACAAACATAAGGCATGTTGACTCTGAGGCGTCGCTTCTAGAATTTTGTCGAATGGCTGGTCTGTCTCTTACGGGGTTAATTTGTATTAAAAAATTAAAATTTTTATTTGATGTTTCTAATTAGTTGACCGACACTGTACATACAAATCCAAAATTCCGATCTTTTTTTGCAAATCCTCTCCGAGCAAAATTACAAAGAGGGCAAAAATTACTAACCACTCGAACAGATCTACTGAAGTTAGTCAGCTGGCTAATTACAACTTTCTCAAGCACTTTACTTTTTGACAACAACTCTCTGCCTACGGCATCGGGCTGTTTTGAAGTAGGTAACGTGCTTTCGAAATCTGTAATAAAATTATATCGTAGTTATCAGTGCTCTTGGGATATTATAGTTGAAAATTTCATTATTGTCATTGTCATTGCATAATACAGAATTAAAAAAACCGAGAAAAAAACATATAAAACAAAGAACCTAAAAATTATAAATTTAAACTAGGTGAGGGACGTGTCCATCTTCTACTTCCAAGCATGTTCTCATTTTTTTTACAGCATCACAAAACATTGGTGAGCACTTGGGCACTTGTTAATTTCCTGAAATTTATTTGTAATTCTAGCTCGTAGGTCTTGTAAATTTTCACAAGGGGTTTTGAAAACCGAGTTTTTAATGTGTAGCCATAAAAAGAAGGCGCACGGCGTGAGATCGCAGGACCGTGGTGGACACCCAACACCCAACTGGCACATTACGACTAATGATTCGGTGTTCGAAAAATTCTTCCAAAAAATCTAAATTTCTAAATTATCAAGTTACGTGAATTGGTGCGCCGCACAGTGGTACCAGAGACGTTTTTACCACGACAATTTTTTTTTCATATTGCAAATGGTTTTAAGCAAGGTAATAAATGCTAAAAAAATAGTAAAAAAAATCTGCTTAATATTTCCGTTTCTAATAAAAATCATAATAATAATAATTTATATGTTGGTAATGCGAAATTTTTAATGCCGTTTCTTGCTTAAATTTAATAATTAACACTAAGCTAACAAATAAATAAGTAACGGAGTTTAGCGTGAGAAATGATTTATCCTTCTCCCCGTCACCGTCACTAAACTGTATAGAGAATAACAATTATTACATTATTTGCAAATTACAACATTTTAAAACAAGTTGACTCAGGGTGACAATTAAACTTTAACATGTTAAAACGGACATATGTAGGATTAAAACACAACAAATACCAGACTGATGCAAGCTGTTTCTTGTTTTTGCAAGCTAAGTCAAAAAGTTGACTTACAAAACTAGTTATTAAAAATACTGTAGTTTATAATGCTAATATAATATTTACCAGTAACTAGAAAATAAATTTTAAAAACCCTATAAGATGCACAATTTATCCCTTGATATGTGGATTTTCAGAACTCCACATTCTCATTTTTTGAGAATTTATGTAACCTAAGAGGTAAAACCATGCCTCGTCAGTAAAAAAGGTTTTTTTCAAATACGTTTCCATTATTATGCAAATTATCCATAAACTGCTCTAAAAATTGCATTCGCGGCTTGCCGTTTGGTAACAATTCTTGAACTGAGTTTAGACAATAAGCGTGCATATGCAGGTCACACTTCAGGATAGTATTGCAAGTTCCGTAGGATATATTTACTTGCTGGCTTAAACGCCGAATAGGGATTTGTGGGTGTTCATTAACAGTTTGCCTCAATTCTACTTTGTGTACAGTGCGAACTTTGGGTCTCCCACTGCCTTCCTTTCGATTTACATTTCCTGTTTCTCTAAACAAAGCCACAGATCTTGTCAAAACTTGGCCGAAATCCATGACTATGTGTGGAAATTCTGTATGAAAATCCTAAATGTCGCCCCGTGTTGAATAAACCCACTGGCCGTCAACCCTTCTACTATTTCTAAAGTAACTTTCGATCATAAAAGCTTTTTGTTCCGCCGTCATTACCATCTTTAAGTTTCTTAAAAATAAAAACTTCAGAACTTGACAGTTATATTTTTCATTCACCTATACCTTTTAGCTGTGTTACCTTTCAAAAGTAATAATTCAAGACATGCGTAACTGATTCCACGGCATACTTTGAAGACGTTTTTTTGATCTTATATTATTTGTGGGCGCCCGACTGAGTGTTTTAAAAATTTGTGTTTAAGTAAAGATATACTAATAAAAAGTAATCAGCATGCAAGTGTCGGCTATATAATACTCTGCGAAATTATTACAACTATAATAGTATTTTAGCGTAATTTGTATTGTTTATAAGTTTTGTGCATACCAACTTCTAATAAATAAGCTATGTTTAAATGGTTACAAAAAAAGACAATATAAATTTTACTGTGTTCATTAAATGCATTATTCTTTATTCATTCTTATTTAAAATATTTATTTAGCAATATATGCTCCAATAAAATCATTATTTCTTAAACAATAACAATAATTAAGCAACTTAAAAATTTTACAATTTATAAATTTGAAGTGAGCTTTTCAACTGTAATATTTATAACTGATTATTAAACAAATATGCTTTTAATTCTTTTTTAACTTTCTGTACATTAGATTGATTTTTATTTGATTATTTTTTTTATCTAAGACATCCCACGTAGACTTCAAGCCTAAGTACTAACGTACCGTGGGTGTCTGAAGAGAAGGGAAATGTAGTCTATTGACACGGGATTTGAAGGATTGGAGGTTGGGACGGGAAGGGAAGACATCTGCAGGCAATTTGTTCCATAATCTGGAGACCCTAGGTATGAATGAGCGAGAGAAGTGGTCTGTTCTAGGCTTGTGTAGCTGGACAGTAAAGGGATGCATACGTAACGCGCCTCTGGTTGTTCTGTTAGGGACATTCAGGGGGGGAATAATGCCGGCTAGTTCTTCAGAGCAAAATCCGTGGAAGTAGCGGTAGAACAGGGATAAATCCCCCACAGCGCGTCGATGAGCGAGAGAAGGGAGTTTTCTCGTGAGGGCTGGGTCATTGATAAGTCGAATGGCTCTCTTTTGGATAGAATCAAGGATCTTAAGTGTCGAAGGTGATGCCGCTCCCCAGATGTGGGAGCAGTACTCTAGGTTAGGTCTTATTTGGGAAACATAGAGAGTGTATAAGTTGGAAGGGGAGAAGTATTTTCTGGCTCGAAAGAGAAAACCAAGCTTTTTAGCTGCCGATGTGGCTACTGAAGTAATGTGTTTGTGCCAGGTGAGGTCATGTTCGAAAGCGACGCCAACGAGATCGAATGTTTCGTTGTTTTGTAGGGCTTGGCTATTCATGTGGATGGGGTGGGCGTTGCCAGATTTTTTGCGTGAGAGGGAGCATGACTGGGTTTTGAAGGCGTTGAACTGAACAAGGTTCTTGGCACCCCAGTCTAAGATTAATTGAAGATCTTGGGAAAGGGATAGGTACATAGATCTGCGTCCACTATCCAACTCCTGATTCGAAACTTGTCTGGAAAAATGAATATTGGAGTGAAGAGTACTATCGTCAGCATAACTGTGGATGGGATTAGTGGTTGAAGAGAGCAGGTCATTAATGTGAAGGAGAAATAGGGTTGGTGCCAGGACTGAACCTTGGGGGACACCAGCATTGATAGGATGGAAGTTAGATGAGTGACCGTCAACCACAACAGATATGCGCCGATTAGAGAGGAAGCTGCCGATCCAGGTACATAGTTTGGTAGGAAGACCGTAAGAAGGTAGTTTGTTGAGGAGTGTGGCATGCCATACTTGGTCAAAGGCCTTGGAAATATCGAGAGCAACAATCTGAGATTCGCCATGAAATTCAAGAGACTTGTTCCAGTTATGTGTGACAAAGCTAAGAAGATCAGCTGTGGATCTTTGATGCCGAAATCCGTACTGTCTGTCATGGATGATTTTGTGTTTTTCTAGATATTTTAGAAGTTGCAAGTTGATTACTTTCTCCATAACTTTGCTGATTAAACCCAAATAAATACCTCAACTTCAACTAAACACCCAGAACTAATTTAAAATGTACCGTGCGTTCAATTTAGCTTGATAACATTTTGATTCGCTGTAACTTTTTTGCTTATACAGGGTGTTATGAAATTCACTGCATATATTGAAACTGGTAAATTCTGATTTGAATTAAGATTGGGGAAAAATAGTCATAAATGGGGCTTTGCCATAATAACCTAGGTATCGCCATTCAAAAAAAAAAATAATCACTGCACACCACTGGAAATAAAACATGTCCATATGAAGAACAAAAGAACAGTAAGCTAGGTTGTTATGTTGCCAGGTTCCTTAACAATGTTTCTATGTAACAAGTTTGAACAAATAATATTTTTAATACATTGCCTTTAAAGAAAGAAATCCTACCAATTCTTCCAAAATTCTCAATTTCAAAATGTTAAAATACTGCCTATAACACAAATTTAATAAAACTCTCTAGAAAAAAGCTGTTTAAACCAAAATAAATACCTCAACTTCAACTAAACACCCAGAACTAATTTAAAATGTACCGTGCGTTCAATTTAGCTTGATAACATTTTGATTCGCTGTAACTTTTTTGTTTTTAAATCAGTGGCGGCTCGTGACAATTTCTTAGGGGAGGCAGGCAAAAAATTTTCTTACAACAAAACAGATTACTAGGAAATCGGAAGGACTTCTACTTGGTCAATAAAATATTTTATATGTGCTATAAAAAATATGTTATTGTTCAGCAAAACCAACGGGAAGGTGTAGAGTTTCCATTAAATTATTTTATTACCTATCTATCTAAACAGTAGGTACCTACAGTCACCTACTTTTTAGATAGGTTATACCTATTCAAAAGTAATAAAATAATAATATGGATTTTTGCCAGGACGGAAGGAAAATGGAAAAAAGGAAATAAAAATGAAAGTTGAAAATAGAAAGGTCAGCTTGAAGATTAATCTAGGATATGTCCTATCCTATAGGATAGAACTCGGGATAGGAAGAAGTGGAAAAGCGCATTCGCATATACCTTCACAAAAAAAGATATAAACTCCTTAGTTATTTATAAAATAAAGCGAAAAACAAACAAAAAATTAAGTCCATATTTATTTTAAAAAACATTAATTTCGCTTATATTTTAATGGTATTCTACGGTCTTTCTGATCTGCAAAATAATCAATAATTTCATCGTAAAAAAGTTCGTTGTTTTTTAATTCTACAACGAGATCTTTATTGATTGAAATTATTGATATATTGGAAAGTCTGTCCTGGCTAGTTGTATTCCGCGCATAGGTTCTGATTCGTTTTAAACCAGAAAATCTTCTCTCCACTGAGGCGGAAGTGATGGGAATAGTCACAATCAGACAAATTAATTTATATAACTCTGGAATGCAGAGATTAAGGTCACTATCGGTAATATATTTCAACATCTGGGAAGGTGATTTAGACTCGCCAAGAATATTATCGCAATATAAAACACAAAGTTCGTTTTTCAGTTGAACACAATCAAAAATTTTATATTGCTTCAATAAACTGTCCAATAGTTCTTGTGGAAACGATTTTGAATAGGTTTCAAAATTATTTCTTTTTAACAAATCGAAAAAATTTAATTTACTAATTTCCGAAAATCTAGTTTCAATTTGGTTAATAACGGTGTCTAAAATTTCATTATAAATTTGTTTATATCGCAGCCTCGGATCTGCTATATCAGAAATTTTTCTTCGTTTGGCTTCGCTTTGATTAAGAGAAATATTTTCGAAGATTTTATCAAAATAATAATCTTCGTTTCTAAAGTCCCCCAATTTTAAAAGGAGGGCTTGGGGCTTGCAAACGGTCTCTCGAATACACGATGTCAGTGAATTTATTTTGTAAAATCGAAAATATTACATCTGTTTGTTGAAAAATTAAATTGAAAATTTCTAGATAGAAAATAAATGTTGAATCTTCTAAATGATATTTTAAGCCAGTCGCTTCTCTAATTAATAATTTGTCGAAATCGGGATTATTTATGATATGGTCAAAAACTTCAATTAATTGGGGTTTGTGAGTATAGACTGTCGAAACAACTCGAGATGTAAAATTCCAACGTGTTGGGGCCGTGGTTGGTAATCGATTACTGCATATCGTATCTAGAACATTTGTTCTTTTCGTGGATTTTGAAAAATATGAGGAATATCCTGACAAATTTGCAAAAAAAATTCTCACTTCTGGAACGGAGCTGCAAGCATTGCTCAATACCAAATTTAAAGAATGAGCATAACAATGCGTAAAAAGAGCTTGAGGAGCTACAGTTTTAATTTTAGCTTGCAAGCCATTTAAATGGCCTGCCATGACGGCTGCACCGTCGTACGTTTGCGCTATCAATTTTTTTTCTAAATCAAATTTTGAGAACGTATCTGTTAGTAATTTAAACAAATTTTCGGCAGTACGTCCAGAACTAACATTATAAAACCCCATAAATCTTTCTAAGACAGCCCCGTTCTTTACATATCTGATAATAACTGAAAGTTGTGAATGACAAGTTATATCAGTGGTTTCATCGATCTGCCATGCAAAGAAAGGCGAGTAATTTATTTCCAAATCAATGGTTTTCATTACAATATGTGCAATTGAGTCGACTAATTCATTTTGAATTGTTTTAGAAGTCCCCGAAAAAACCGAATTAGTATCAAAAAAATCTTTTAAAGTATCGTCCGTCTTGGTCATAAGAAGAACAAGTTCCTTAAAATTTCCCCTGTTTAAAGATTCCGAGCTCTCATCATGTCTTCGAAATGCTAAATCCTGATTACAAAGAAAAATACAAATATCGATTAATCGTTTTAAGATATCTCGATTTTTTCTGACTGAATCATTAAATTTTTCAATTTCGAGTCGATAAGCGGAATCTATAACGGTAGCAATATTATTTTGTTTACCCAAAAGATGCAGTTTACAGGTACAGCTAATATGCTCCTTACATTTCGTATGTCTTTCGATTGAGCGAGATAAATTTTTAATGTTATCGTATCCAGTTTTAGACCAGACGTCTTCCCCGCTACTTGAAAATAAGAGACATGGCCAACAAAACAACTTTTTTAAAATTTGGCTACCCGTTAACCACTGACATTTTTCATACCAAGCATTGACAAAACTACGATGAGGTTTACCCTGATTAATTATTGTTTTACTCAAATCTGGACGAGGAATCCCTAAATCTTTCACGAATAATTTGTCGTCGTATGAAAGTCTGCTAAAGTTAAATTTAACAAGAAATTCTACGATATCGTTGGAGGTTCTTACAGACACTTCATTTACTTCCATTTTTAAAACTCAGATAATTTAGGAAACTTACCCTCTCGTGCTCTATTAACACACTACACCTTCCCGAACCTAATTAATCTAATTCTTAAAATCAAAACCGGTTAACTGTATGTCAATCTATTCGTTTAAAACACGGTGGACGTGTTTGCCTCCAGTCGTCGTTTTCATCACGCGAAAAACGTACTACGTTTCCTAAAATATATGACTATTTGGCTTTTTACTTACAGACTTTCCTAAAAACGTCACGCGCAGAGGAAGCATGCCTCCGTCCGGCGGTCAGGTGAAGACCGAGACATCAAGATGCGATAATAATAAAACAGATAAGGACTCCGCGCTCACACGGACCTGCATAATGGAGAGTACGCGCACTTACGCGGTTAGGGGTGGCGTAGAATATTCTTGCTATTAGAGCCGTTTCGCAAAATTTATACAGGAACTATTATATTAAAAAATGTGTTTCAAAGCTGTATTAATTGTATTACATATTTATAAAATAAGGTATTATTATTTCATTTTGTAGCTATGCTGCAGGGGAGGCACTGCCTCCCCTGACGAGCCGCCACTGTTTTAAATATATCAAGGTAAACAAAAAAACAAAATGTAGCGTTAGGAGCCAAGTTTTTTTTTTGAGTTACACATAAAACAAAACACTAACAATTTTCTGAGATAATAGCCTACCTTATATATTTTTAAATGGAACACCCTGTAGATTATATATGTATTCAATAGAATACGCTATTCTGATTACAATGTTATAACACACTTTATATTTTAATCCACTCGTTTTTGACACATCGGCAAAAATATGAAATTTTTATATAATACTCTGGTATGCTGACAACAAAATCACGGCACTCTTCGAGATTAAGTAGGATAAAAGTTTCATATTTTTGCTGATATGTCAAAAACGAGTGGATTAAAATATAAAGTGTGTTATATCATTGTAATCAGAATAGCGTATTCTATTGAATACATATATATATATATATATATATATATATATATATATATATATATATATATATATATATATATATATATATACAGTGACCGGCAAAAAGTTCGCAACATATGGGAAAAATTTTTATTAGGTGAGTATTGGAAAAACTTTTCCGGGGGATCGGTTCTGCATGTCCGATAACCTAAAAATCGATTTTGACATACGTCACGTGACCACTGGTATAGCGTCAAATTAAAAAAAAAATTGTTAATTTACAAAAAGTGAGGTTAGTTGACGAGATATCAAAAAAAGTTATTTGAAAAAATTGCTTAGAATTAAATTCTAGGTCCTTGTGCAAAATTTTAAGATTTTATTTAAAAAAATTGGAAAACTCAATTTTTTTTAAATATTTTTTTATCGATTTACAAATTTCCAGTTTTTTTCGTTTAGATAGCTTGGCTAATGTAAAGCCCATGTATCTGGATGAAAATAAACGAATGTAGTAGTTTTTTCTACAATTGACAGGACAAAATTAAAAAAAACAGGGTTTCGCCGGACGCTAGCTGTTGCAATGATTTGTATCTAGCAGCAGTGTCAAAATTTTAGAGACATTTCAATGAGATTACATTGAGAAAACCTTAATCGTCTTAAATATATCTGAAGTTCGACTTTTTGTAAAGTTAAGGGGAGTAAAATAGATAATAAACAAAAAATTACCTGTTTATTTAATCGAAATTTCATAAACGAAAACAAATGTAAGAAAAACTTAAAGGTAGTCAAATTCTGTACTAACAACATAAAAAATCATTGTTTTTCCTTGGGTGCACAAAATTTAAAACTCAGTATGACCACCATTTCTCTCAATACATACTATTGTTCTCGAGCGCAACTCTCGATTAACATTTCGGAGCATTTTACGATTTATTTGCAATACACAATTTCTAATGACATTCTCTAAATTTTGTATATTCCTAAAGGGTCGATGTTTGTACACAGAGTTCTTTAGGTATCCCCACATAAAGAAATCTAACGGAGTCAGATCTGGTGATCTCGCAGGCCACGGATTTTCAGAAAACCGTCCTATCCACTGGTTTCCAAATTCTTGATCCAGCCATCTCTTCACCTCATTTGTGGAATGAATGCTAGCTCCGTCTTGTTGAAAGTATAAATTTCTTCTTTCGGCTAATGACAAATTGTCTAAAAAGTCAGATATCTCAGCTTGTAGAAATTCTAAATATCGTTCTGAATTTAAATTGTCTCTAAAGAAAAAAGGTCCCACTATTCTGAGGTTGAAAATTCCGCACCACACATTAACCTTAAAACTATATTGGTCTTTACTCTGAATTACAAAGTCTGGGTTTTCGGTGGCCCACCATCTACAGTTTTGTGAACTGACGGTTCCGTTAGAGGTAAATGTAGCTTCATCCGAGAAAAGAACGTTCTTTGGGAAATTAAAATCTTCCTCAATCATACCCTGGAACCAGGCACAAAAATCGAAGCGGGCGTCATAATCCCTATCTTTTAATACTTGTACAAATTTAGGTTTGTACGGATGAAATTTGTTTCTTTTTAATATCCTCCGCACAGATCTTTCGTGAATGTTAGTGATCTCCGATATTTGACTAACTGCTAATTGGGGTGTTTCTGTGATCGACAAACACACATCCAGAGAACCTTCGTCACCTGTTACCGGTTTTTCATGGGAAACTTTATACTGATTTTCTACCGATCCCGTTTCTTTAAATTTATTGACTAGACGAGATACTGTGGAATAATGGAGGGATTTATCGGGGTGCCTCTCATTAAAAATTGCTGCTGTTTCTCTATGGCTTTTGTAATTATCTCCAGAAATTAAAATAATTTCTATCTTTTCCTGAAGAAGTAGTGTGGGTGCCATTTTAAGGAATAAAATATTAATAAACTTATGTAAAATATCAAACTTAGTAAGATGCGAGACATAAACCAATGACATAGGTTGAAATCAAACAAATTATAATTTGTTTGACATTTTTCTGTTGTTTTTAACCTACTAGATTATTTGGTTGTTTTAATTTCAGAGCCTGCTTTGGTAGTTTTAAGTACAACTAAATAGACCTGGTTGTTAAATTTATGTGCGAAAAATCTTAATAAAATCTTGATACAGTCATTTCATTAGATTCAAACCATTGCAACAGCGAGCGTCCGGCGAACACCTATTTTTTCGATTTTGTCCTGTCAATTGTAGAATTGTAGATCTGACTCCGTTAGATTTTTTTATGTGGGGATACCTAAAGAACCCTGTGTACAAACATCGACCCTTTAGGAATATACAAAATTTAGAGAATGTCATTATAAATTGTGTATTGCAAATAAATCGTAAAATGCTCCGAAATGTTAATCGAGAGTTGCGCTCGAGAACAACAGTATGTATGGAGAGAAATGGTGGTCATACTGAGTTTTAAATTTTGTGCACCCAAGGAAAAACAATGATTTTTTGTGTTGTTAGTACAGAATTTGACTACTTTTAAGTTTTTCTTACATTGGTTTTCGTTTATAAAATTTCGATTAAATAAACAGGTAATTTTTTGTTTATTATCTATTTTAATCCCCTTAACTTTACAAAAAGTCGAACTTCAGATATATTTAAGACGATTAAGGTTTTCTCAATGTAATCTCATTGAAATGTCTCTAAAATTTTGACACTGCTGCTAGATACAAATCATTGCAACAGCTAGCGTCCGGCGAAACCCTGTTTTTTTTAATTTTGTCCTGTCAATTGTAGAAAAAACTACTACATTCGTTTATTTTCATCCAGATACATGGGCTTTACATTAGCCAAGCTATCTAAACGAAAAAAACTGGAAATTTGTAAATCGATAAAAAAATATTTAAAAAAAATTGAGTTTTCCAATTTTTTTAAATAAAATCTTAAAATTTTGCACAAGGACCTAGAATTTAATTCTAAACAATTTTTTCAAATAACTTTTTTTGATATCTCGTCAACTAACCTCACTTTTTGTAAATTAACAATTTTTTTTTTAATTTGACGCTATACCAGTGGTCACGTGACGTATGTCAAAATCGATTTTTATGTTATCGGATATGCAGAACCGATCCCCTGGGAAAGTTTTTCCGATACTCTCCTAATAAAAATTTTTCCCATATGTTGCGAACTTTTTGCCGGTCACTGTATATATATATATATATATATATATATATACAGGGTGTTCCATTTAAAAAAATACAAGGTAGGCTATTATCTCAGAAAATTATTAGTGTTTTGTTTTATGTATAACTCAAAAAAAAACTTGGCTACTAACCCCCACATTTTGTTTTTTTGTTTATCTTGATATCTTTAAAAATAAAAAAGTTACAGCGAATCAAAATGTTATGAAGCTAAATTGAACGCACGGTACATCACTAAGCGACGATGCGATATTTTGGTAATAATAAATGGCTTTGACTTTTGTTAATATTTAACTGCTTTAACTTTTTCTTTCACAAATTAAGAAATAAATATCAAAAATAATGTAAACGGTACTATTAACCTGGTCAATATGGATTCATACACAGCTGACGCTGACGCACGAGTTCGGCCAATCGGAATCACTCTAGCGGTCTGAATTAGGATAGCAGAATGAGGTCAACAACCCTTTAGCTTCGCTTCGATTACATCCAGATCTACCACCTACTTTACTGCTTAGGCAACTATACAAACACGCGTGTATATTATCAATATTTTTTCCTAAAGCAGTCCCTACACGATCATTATTACTGTCAGTATTTCACACAACACAAATAATTTGACTCCGCGCATGCGCGATGTGATACGGCGTTGATCCCGTCGGCGGCGGGTTGCGCGGCAGATGGGCGGAGATCGGGCAGCCGAGGTTCGCTTAGGTTAAGAGGGGGGCTGATGGCACGGAACACTAATTGTGCAAACATAGCCTGCACCGATTTTTTTATACTGGACAAACAGGAAGTCCAAATGGGTCGCTTTCGTGGCGATCATCCATATAATTAAAGCTGTGCAAAATGCGCGTGATTCCAGTGTCGCTACCGTTTTAATTATTGGTTGGTACTGCAGTGATATAAATAAAATAAACATTTGACCCAAACAATATTAGTTCCAATCCATTCAAGGTTGCTGTAGTATATCTGCTTACATTAGCATTATTAATAAGTCATATTATAATATTACCTGCCGAAAAATTAAGAAAATGTACATATTTTATGTGTTCACTTAGCGCAACTTTTATTTTATCTTTATTTCAGACCGTACCACCAGCAGATATTGAAGCTCAAAATGCCCATAGGCGAATAATAATATTCCCAGCCCATGCACGACGTGTTTCTTCCTCCACTATTTTGTGTGTTCTCATCATCGCCTTAGCGGGAGTTAGTGTTGGTATCATCGGTGGAAAGATTCTTTATAATGAGTATCTTAGTGTCACTAGAAGAATGCCTATGCAAGGCACATACCAACGATCTGAAGGTTGGGTTCAGATTCCAATGTAAGTATATTTTCAGACGTGATAACGCACTTGATTATTATAAATAAATAAATAAATATGTCTTTATTGTAATTTACATGGTAATTTACAAAAAGGTCTCATCATAAAAATCCATTTTTTCATGGATTTATTATAATAAGGATTCGATGTCCGTATACTGTGAGCGTATCGAACGTGAAGCCTTATATTTTGTTGTTTGTTTTTGTTTTTGTTATTCTCTTGGGGGAGCAGTTTACGAACATAGACAAGAAGTCGAATTACTACGTAATTGAATCAAGAATGGTAGTAGAAAGAGATAAAATAGCATTGGAGTGTTGGAGCTCAGAAGTATTACTGTCTGTGCTGGTTGTTTAGGAAAACGGCTGAACCTCGGTCTGAACACTCGGTTACACGTACGTCTTTGTCTAATGAACTAGAAAAGAAAAAGTGCGACGTATAGATTTATATAGATTTATAAATGACTCGGAGCGACTTTAAATAAACACCTTTAGAAATAACATAACCTATAAATAATAAAACCTTTTTAACTTAAATTTATTATTATTTAGCAGAAAAACAAAATATTTTAGGGCTTTTATTACTTTTAGTAAATCTTGTGATGCTTCTAACGTATTTTTTGTACAAAAATACAAGGTAAAATAAGATGTGGCCAATGTTTACAAATTGTGTTTACAGTGTCGTTTAGAATGGTTTGTTTTGGCTTCGAAGAATGTGAAATCATCCCGTATCCAGTCCTAATAAATCCATGCATTTTTCTAACATTGACGTTTAGCGGGGCATGGCGTGGCATTATAAGAAATGTGCGCCACGTGAACTTATTATTCTCACTCATATCACTATACAGGGTATTCTGAAAATGCATTAGGGAACTTGAAGAGGTGATTCTGCATGGACAAATAATTGTAGCAGTTTTATAAAAGAATTTTGAAAATCTCAATATTTTCCGAGTTATAGCTGTTACTTTTTTTGTCATACTTAATTTAATCTTTTATGTTTTACATTGAAATTTTGCCCGCAAACTAAGTTTAGTGGACTCTATAATCCTACAAGTGAAGTACAAGTACTTCACTGCTTTGCCGCTAGAAGGCACATTTTTTTATCATAACTTTTTTATTTTGACAGGTATTGCAAAAATGAAGGTGTCGTTTGAAAAGCGATAAAAAACGTATCAAATAATGTATTTGTTTGTAAAATATGAATTTTAATCTATAGACCTCACCGTTTAGTCGCAAATCGGCATTGAAAGTTTTTATTTTTTTAAAACAAATGTTCAAACTACATCGACAAATCAAGTCGTACTGCTTCATATTTAATAAAATTTGGCATTGGATAATAATAAATAGTTCATTCCGTAAATTAATAATGCCATTTTTTGTTTCAGTCAAGTTTTTGACAAATTTTAATATAATTTTTTTTTTTCAAAAAATGAACCGACTTTACAAAAGGAAAAGCACTAAAATGTATGAAATAATATTTTTACGTATTTATAACATTGATTAATGGTAAACTTAATTTTGTTCAAAGTTAGATAACTTGTACACCGAAGTTCTGAACTTTGAAGTCGGTGCAATTTTAAAGTATAATAGGAATCCATAATGATAATACATTAATAAATTGTTAATAAAGGGTAATATTTTAAGTTATTTATTACTGAGCCTAATGATCTGCCTAAGTGCGTTTGACTTTTAGTAATTAGTACACAAAAGTTCTGAACTTTAAAGTAAGCGTAACTTCTTATTAATTGTTTATGAATTATCATTCCGGATCCTTATACTGTGAAATGGCGCCGAATTCAAAGTTCAGAACTTCGGTGTATAAGTTACCTAACTTTGAACAAAATTAAATTTACCATAAACCAAAGTTAATAGAAATACTCAGAATGGCATAATGACGAACAGTTTTTCTTCATGTTCTCAAAGATTTTAAATATGCAGATACGATTCTTTTCCTTAACACGGCAGAGTTATAAATACGTAAAAATATTATTTCATACTTTTTAGTGCTTTTTCTTTTATGACGGTTAATTTTTTTGAAAAAAAAAATTTCTTTTTCGTTTACCTCCCCCTTCATCTTATCGCCCCATCTTTAAATTTGAAATGTCCATGTAATATTGGATTTTCAGACCTCAGTAACCCCGAAAATGACATAGCTAACATTTTAAAAGAATTTTAACCCGCTCTTTTCGCCCCCCTCCCCGTCGTAATTTTTTTTACATCCGTTACATAAATTTAGCTTTTCTGACTTAAATCACCCCGAAACGATCCATTACTTAACATTTTTAAAGAAATTGGCAGTCGCTGCTCTTGATCCCCCTCCCGACGTAAATTTTCTTAACATCTGTAACACAAAATTAAATTTTTTGACCATATTAATCCTGAAAATGGCATGTTAGTTAGCATTAAAAAGTTTATAGATTATGCGATTCTCTATACTTTGTTCCTTTAAATGACTTTTCGTGAGATATCGTGATGTCAAAAATTGTAAAATTCATATTTTGCATAATATGCACTCTTTTCCACGCCGCTTTCAAGGTACAGTACTTGGCGCACTTTTATTTACGTGGGTTAATAATCCACGATTTGTGCTGATCAAACAAGAACAGATTTTTATTGATTAAGAAAAATGGTACTGTGGTTAATTTATCTAACCGAAACTGACTATTTATTGATTTTTTAAAAATTGTGCCATGAATAATAATCTTCAAATTCTACTTCAGCAGTTATATGTTCTTCTTCTCTTTCTTCTTCTTCGCCGCCTTCTTTTTATTCTTCGTCTTGTTGCTGGATTTCTGGAGCTTGCTCTAAGAAACAAGATGGATCAGATACCTCTTCATTGATATTATAAGTATCATCATCTGTTGTGTTCGATGCAACAATGGAGCAAGACTGGCCTTGACAATTACCACATACTGTTGAACAAAATAATCTGACTTTTTTACAGCCACAATGATAATTACAACCCTTAATGCAATTACAAAAAATAGTATTGAGAATTTTCTCTGGAGGCGGGAGTAGAGTTTGAATTGGCTCCACGATATAAATGTTGATAAGCAGCACCAGATGTTGGAGAAAAACAGGATAACTGTACACTTTTATTGTTCAATGTGCTTTTTACAAAACGTAAATATCAATACCTGTCTATAGTAGTCTATAGAATCATTTTTTTTTTGGAGCTTCATACATAGCAAGAAGAAAATATCAGCATCTGTTATTTTTCCACATAGCATTGAAATGAAGTGAGATTTGTGATTAGTATTAACAAGGACTTGCTGTTAGTTTGTGGGAGGAACAGTCATAAATCGATCAAAAAAGACATCAAAAGATGAAGATGTTTTAGTAGTCCGACGACGTTGCTCTCCAGATTTGATGTTCTTATAATCAGTATAACCGTCAAATACTATAATAAAGTTGTGACCAAAATGTTTATGTACATAATGAACGTATTTCTCAAAAATGACATCGATTTAATTGGTAAGTTTTGTACGGCGTCCGCTAGTGCCCCCAAAAATTATTATAAATCGTTTGTAAATCTTATTCAACGTGAACGTCTTGAAATTTTATTTGACTCTTACTCTGACGAATAGCAGCGGATTATGTAGCATCGAAGTTTAAAATTACGGGTTTGATTTTCTGAAAATGTTTAAAATAATAAAAAGCTGCTCCTAACCATGTTCCCCAGCGTGTAATAATCGGCTGGGGAAGTAAGAGAATGCTAGGACACTGCCGATAAAATTCTCAAATCCGTTTTGGAGATTTGTAGAGCACGGCTTTTGTCTGTGCTATTAAGGTATCTACATCTGGATAACAATAATTTCGAAGTGTTTCTATTGCCAGATGTACCGCATGCAGTATACACGTCGCATGTAGTAAGTTAGTACAAATATTTTTGAGGAGACGGGGCTCGCAAGAAGCATGACTGCGGCGTTATCACTAACAAACATTAATACCTGGTGTGGTGAAAGTTGAAATTTTCGCAAAGTGGTTAATATCAGGTTCATTAGTACGCCCGCAGTGCCCTTTTCTAATCTTTTACATGCCAACAAATATGGAGGTGACAGCCCAAGCGGATTTAAAATGCGAACTATGACCTTGACAACAGAATGTTTTTTAGAATCCGTTGTCTCGTCCACGGCTAACCACAGTTGTTTATCGTGTAGTGCAGTTATAATATTGTTTTATATTCGCGCTCGCACATAACTGTAAATATCGTCGTACCGTTGTTTGGCTGGCCAATGTCCCCGTCGAATTATATTTTTTCCAGAACTGCTGAAAGGGTTTCTTGGCCAGTATAATGAAGGGCATATTACAAGCACTTTAAAAATTAAATCGAAAGTAAAGAGTCTGCAAAAGGTCTCTGGCCCCTTTTTTTTAATTTATGGGGTGTACTGTTTATGTGTTTTCTACACATAACTCTTTTTCAACATAACAGTTGTTTGTTACACTCTAAACATGTCACGTGGCAGCCGGTATATTTTTAATCTGGGAATTCCCACAAAAACCTTCGCACATGGTGAGCAAAGAGCCGCTTCCTACCTATTTCTGACATCTGTGCGGCGCGACACACTGTGGAATGAAAATTTCCCAAAATAGCAAAATTCCAGCGACACTAACTCGGGACTCGACTCTACCTATTTTATCTACGTCGAAAACATGGAGATATACAATATAATACCGTAAACAAGTCTTACGTTGTTTGCACCATACAACCTAATACTTACGAACTAGTAGTAGGAAGTCCGTAACGGTATACAAATGTATTTTGTAACATTTTATTGAGTAGCCATACCGATAAAATTATTTTGTATCGACAATTTCCAATTATAGGGATATTTTGCCATTGTTTCAACCTGGTTCAAATTTTACTCAAATATACATTGGTGCAAACGGACGCGGCCACCGTAATAAATAAGACGGCGAGACGAGCCTAGACAAAGATTGGTTATCTTGACCACCTGCGAAATGTATAGCCTATTCCTTGTGTTTCTCGTACATCGCCTTATGGCGCGGAGACGTTCTCCCTATCGACGACGCCCCTGCAAAGGAACCCTAAGTGGTGAGCTTTAATCATAAACTATTTTGAAACTTTAATACGGTAAAAAACCCATAGAATATGAATCTACTGTTAATATTGTAAACATGTTTATACAAATGAAACATAAAGCAAAAAATTATACTGAAATAAAATTAAGTTGGCAATAAATGAGTGTGGTGGCCTTAATTAGGATCATAAACTAAATTTATTTACTGATTTCTGGACTAATTCTAAGACGAACAGTTTCTATTAAGGGCATTGTTACTTTTAAAAATAGGTATAAATCTGAAGGTTTTTTGAAAAGGAATTGTAAGTGATCTAGTTATCAGATGTTAATGAAAAAAATATATGTTGTATAAATAACTGAAACTTAGAGTACTCTTCATATAGAATTTTCAAAAAATCAATAGGAGGCCTATTAAAAAATTGGAAAGTCAGCTAAAACTCGCCCAACTTGACAAAATTATTACGCGTAAATTTTTGCAAACTATCTAAAAAATAAATGATAAGGCCACTTTTTTAACATGTTCCTAATGTGCTGTCAAAATTAGAAAAAAATTAATACGTTGAAATCGCCATAATTCCATTTTAAAAATTGATTGTTTTTAATCTAAAATCCAAGCGTTTGCGCTTCTATCCTTCGCGTGCTTTCTTTCTCGCCGACGCGACCGCGACGGACGACGGGGTGGCTGCACGCGACAAGTGACGATACAGCGAGAAATTATTTTACGGAGTTTTGCATAGGGATGACTATTTCTATTTTTTAAATATTGGATTTTATTTTTTTATCAATTTTGTTTAGGAATAATTTTATTAATATATTTATTTGCGTATTATTAATTATTAAACTTGGCCACTTTTGATCTGTTACCAGAAGCGTCGATGTACGTAAATTTATGTGAAATAAAAAAACGGTCAAGTGCGATTTCGACTCGCTCATAGGGGGTTCCGGACGGCGTGCCACGCGGCGTACCGTAATATTAAAGAATTTTTTTATGGAGTAGCCTTACATGCAACATACAACATCCATTAAAAATGTCAAAATAGCACAAAATTTTTCCATCCGGGCGGGGTATACAACGACAACCGGTAGTCGACCTCTGGTGCCAGCGTGCACAATACATGTCCACGCCGCAAAGTGCGCGCACATTTTTGTTTTGTTTTTGGGGGGCACTTTTTTTCATAACTTGTTTTCGACTTCATTATTTTTTTTACATCTGCGCAGTAGACCAAACTGCACGGAATTTCAGGGGATGTACTTTGGAGTCTACATTCGAACCCATCCACTTTTAAGAATATATCTCCAATTGTAAAGCTACAACTACGTATTTAACTTTTTAACTTTCTTCTCAACTTTTTTTTCGACTTTTTTATTTTTCGTTTTTTATATCTTTCGTTTTTGACACCTGCGCAGTAGACCAAAATGCGTACCACGCGCCAACTAGGCATGCTAGAGATGCGCAAGGAATTTCGGGGGATGTACTTTGGTGTCTATATTCGAACCCATCGAATTTTAAGACGATATCTCCAATTGTAAAGCCACAACAATATTTTAAACTTTTTTCCTACTTTTTTCGACTTTTTATTTTTCGTTTCTTATATTTTTCGTTTTTTGACATCTGCGCAGTCGACCAACATGGGTACCATGCGCAAACCAAGCATGCTAGACATGCGCACGGAATTTCAGGGGATGTACTTTAGTGTATCCATTTTAAACCATCAACTTCTGAGAATATATCTCCAATTGTAAAGCTACAAGTACGTACTTACTTTTTTCTCAATTTTTTTGACTTTTTTATTTTTTGTTACTTATATTTTTTGTTTTTTGACATTGCGCAGTAGACCCAAATGCGTACCACGCGCAAACCAAGCGTGATAGACATGCACACAGAATTTCAGGGGATGTACTTTGGTGTCTATATTGGAACCCATCCACTTTCAAGAATATATTTTTAATATTAAAGCTCCAACTACGTATTTAACATTAGAGTCTGGATTTCAACATTACATGACGCAAACATCGGGATCGGACTCGGGTAACTGATGGAAAAGGTAAGTGAAACGAAATTAATATGATATTTTGTCAACAAGTCGTAGGTGACAATCTAATAAATATACTTACTGCAAGTGAAAAGTTAACATAAATCTATTAGATAAAAAAATGTGAACTATATAAAAGTTACACGCTTTTTTAGTCCTACCTTTCAGGATCTTTAGGGCATCGAAAAAATGAAACATTATTACGATCACACCAGTCAACTCTACAATACCAAGGATGAGACTCCATTAATAAAATAATTATTTGGCGCACTCGGTACTTCCCTTTTAGCGACACGAATTTCACGTACAAAAACTACCCTGTGTAACCCGTGCCTGGTTTTGCCAGGAATCGAGCGCTACGGGCTTAGGTGAGAGGCGAGCAACGGCAGAGGGGAGATTTACAGCGCAATAGGAAGTGACTAGACTATTTAGAATTTTAGAATATATTGCGACGATGCCAAGGTAAGTATTGAGAAATTTGCGTTCTGTGAGAAATTCACAATATTATTTGTGGTATGGAACCCTCTATGCGCGGGTCTAACTCGCACTTGACAGTTTTTTTTAGGTTACACCATCACGGCAACGCTCATGAATTAAATTATTTTTGTCAAATACCGTATATGTACCTACTAGGGCTTGCAATCCAGGGATCCCGTTAAAAATTCAGTCCCGAAAAATCCCGAGATTGGGCACTTAAATCTTGTAATAAATAAATTATAAAATATGTTTAAAGAAACCTAATTAAATTAACGCTTAAAGCATCATCGCAGTATTTTTCCTAAAAATAATGTTTAACGCGTGATATCGCAACCCTGGAAGATTCATTTAAGTTCTTGTGTAAAAGAATGCAAATTATTTTTACTTCTTATACAAAAGTAGGTATAACATATGCAGAGGAAAGATAAAAATGTTTCCTCTGCATAAACTTTGTTTTGTTTCTATTTTAAAATTACAATAATATGAATAAAAATAATTAAGCTTTATTAATGTTACAATTTTTCGTGATCAATCCCGGGATACCGGGATTTTGTTTCTTCGATCCCGAAAATCCCGGGATCTAAATATATGTACGTCCGGGAATGCAAGCCCTAATACTTAATTTTGGGCATCGACGCCTCTGGTAACAGATCCAAGCTTATTAATTATTCTTACTTTCACAAAAATGTCCACTTTAATAAACAGTAATATAAATTTAACAACGTTTTAGAGACTGTTCCGAAATTGTTGTTGAAAGTATTGCCCAACCTTTAAAGCCTAAACACCCTGAATTTGGTATCAGTCACTTGACTAAGCCGCCATCTTGTAAGATTTTATATTATACCGATCATAACACTTACCGACAAGAATGTTTTTAAACTCGTAATAAGTATTATAACTTATTTAACTAATAATTATTGCAAATATTTTATTTTTTACTAGTCGAATGGAATCCCTACCGCTACCATTCGCACAAGAAAAGTGAACCTAGTAAAAATAAAATTTACGTACCTGCTTCGACGTTTTCGAAATTGCAAATCGTGTTTGAGATAAAAGATATTAGCATTTTTAATGGTCTGGATTATTTTGGAGTGACCTAGAGGAAGAATGTTGCAAAATCCGGGTGTCAAAGGGATTGTTTCAACCCCGGTCGCCACCATTCCAATTATTTTTAAAAAAATAGTATATGCACTACGTAAAAAAAACATAAAATTAACTTGTATTGTAGTTTTTAAATAGCAAATACTTTTTGATTTAACTATTATTTACATTTCTATAGGGTTTTTTAACCCCCAACGTATTATTCTCTACTTCATAAAAAAATTGTATAGTACGTAAAAACGAGGATACTTTACATGTTTTGCTGTTTTTTTTTAAATAGCAAATACTTTTTAAGATAAAATTATTTATATTTTAAGGGGTTATTTCAATCTCTACTATTACCTCCTTCATTATGAAATGGGATAATGATATGATGTAATACGTAAAAACAAAATAAAAGTAACATGTTTCGCCGCTTTTCAAAATATCAAATACACAATGAAGATTACTACATATTTATGTATCACTTTTTATTTTTATAATGGATCTTTATCAAGTAACGGCTGCTTCAATGGAATATATCAAATACATTTTGAGATAAAAATTATTTACATTTCTAGGGGGTTGTTTTAACCCCCTAAAAATAAAATGACATTGATGTGTTAACCGTTTTTAAAAATAGCAAATATTTGTTGAGATAAAAATTTGTTACATTTGTTGGGTTGGGTTGTTCCAACCCCTTGGGTTTAAGTTTTGAAAAATGCCTTCTTATCGACCACCTACACCCTAAAATAACCCTGTATTTTAAAATTCAGCTTCCTACGTCACGGAGTTTGGGCTAGGGCGTGATGAATGAGTGAGTGAATGAATCAGTCAGTCACGTAAGTATTTTTTATATTGGTATAATACATAGATATATAGTATTACAAAAATATTTATCAATTATATAGGTACTACGTACCACGATACATATACCTCCGTATCGTGAATACTTACAAATTGTAATTTATGTAGATTAGTAGATTTATTTCCAATAAGTTTCTTCGTCGCCCTCAACGCTACTGAAAGAAATATATTAGTTATAAATCAAAGTACCTACATAAAAAATGGATTTTAAAAGCGAGAGTATTCATCACTCTGCCTGTAATGGCCCCAATAGACCTGTAAATCACAGCACATCACAAAGCGATTTTCATGCTTGTAACGAGCTCGTCAACTATTGTCGGTCCCAACTGACCAGTTAATTACAGTACATCATAAAGCGATGTTCAGGCGAATAACGAATTCGTCAACTTTTGCATTCTGTGTACTCTATTCAACTAAAATATACCTACACGTCGGTTTCACTGCGCTCCGTGCAGGCAAATGCAAATCCAAATTAGAAATCCGACGACTTGAAAAAAGTAAGATTCGCCTTAAGAATTTTAAATGACCTCGTTTTCTAACTAAGAGGTGTTAATCTAAAAAAATGATATCATAAATTAAAATAGTATTTTTTAAAGTACAATAAGTCGTTATTCAAAAATCTTCATCTGCTCATTACAGTTTTGCCATATATTTGCACAACTGTGTCAATAAATAATATTTGATAAATTGGATAACCCAATGTAATTTAAAAATATCGATTAAAGTTGAATTAATTTATCAACTTTATTTATTTTTGCTCATAGTGCTTAGATATGCATTGGTTTCCGTGAATTTATATAATAATTCACCACTATCACCATTAAAATGCATGACTTCAGGCTGACTCGCAGTACTAAAAAATACCACACCAGATAAAAAATGAAAATATAACGAAACCGCCATAAAAATGTTAAATTTATATGGGGTGACCGGCAGGAAGTGCGCACCTAATGGAACATTTTTATCGTTAATAATAATAAATTTTGATGGTATTTCAAAGTTCTGTAAATCTTTAAACTAAGGCCCCACCAGAAACAGGATTTTATGATTTACCAAGTACTAAGTACGCTTATCTTTTAAGAAGCGTATGTACACTCGTGGGTAAAAAATCGTACTATACTATAATTCCCACATTCACAGCCTAGGTGCCAGTAACCTAAGTATTTTGTATTAAGAAACTTTTAGACTGTGAATGAGATGTACGATTTTGTTGACCATAATATAGTGCATGAACGCCAAAAGAAAAAAAAATGGCACACACACAGTTTTTTTTTTATCTAGTTCAGCGATTTTTAACTTTTAAACTGATTAAATCCTTTGGAATTACGGGACATGATGACTTTTATTTTATAATTTATTTTTTTAAAGGTACGGTGGCCTAAAAGACATTTTCGTTTAAAATACCATGTTGGTTTTGGCGTTACAATAGAAGTTTCCAAAATTTGTTTTATCAGTTTGCTTTTATTTCATGTCTTTATCTCTTGTCTTTTAAAAGTTAAATGCTTTCATTAATCATATTCTGTATTAAGTTTTGTAATATCTGCCAATATTTCTTTTTACATTTGCTGTTAAAATTTAAAAATTAATAGCTTTTACGGCAGAAAAATTTATTCCGAAAAATGTATGTTAAGAAATGGCTTTTGCTGATACGCTATTCAGGGAGTATGACATGTTCTTTATCTACCATTAGTGTACGTGTGTAGGGTGTAGGGTGTAGGTACGCAAATGTATATTAAACATTGGCGTTCAGATCCACTAAGAAGGTTTAAGATTTTGTACTGGTTTAAATTAAGATCTTATAGTTGGTCAGTTGTATTTCGACAGGTTTTTGTCCTGTCATTGTTAATAAGTCGTCGATAAAAACTTGTGAATTATTCTATTTCAGCGATTTGCTTGGTTTCCAAATGATTTTCATCTTGGAACGGGTTGCTGTAATGAATTTAGTTATATTATTGTCGAAAGTACGTACTAAAATTGCCGTTTTTTTTATAAATTTGCGAAAAACCTCAGAAACAATTATTCTTACATTTGTCAGTTAAAAATTTTTGGTTGTAAAATTAGACCGGACTCCCGTTGGAGAATCTAGCTGTAACTTTTTAATAATTTGGCGTAAATAGATAGTCGGAGAACTGGTAGCAAATCAGCAAGAATTTAGGATTTAAAAATAAACATATGTAGATATTGTCAAAGCGATCCCAACATTGTACAAACAAAAAATCAATGCATCGAAAACTCCATACCACACCTCTAAAAAAGTAAAATACCTATTAGGTTTTAAAAATGGCGCACGCACAAATACGACAAGTTGTGTTGGCAGCATAATTTTAATCGCTGCTTACTTCGTGGATGTTGATGGGCGTTTTTTTTAAACAAAAGGATAAAATATGTATGTTAATAATGTAAAATAATTTAATTTTTTTTGCTACTTGAGGTTGTTCACAGCTATTTTGAAATATTATTACTTGGGTTGTGTACCGTTGTCAAACCTGGTTAACCACTCGGTATAATGCGGTAACCCAATGGTAACACTGGTTTCTGAAAGAACCGGTTTTACTACGGAACGCAGATCGGTCGTTTCTGTTAGATTTCTGATTATTTTTACGGATATCGCCTCAACCTAAAACATACGTCTCCTCCTGCTTCCAACATTTTAAAACAGATGATTTTTAACATTTGTGAAAAAATAAATTTAAATTTAAACAAAAAAGCAAAACATAAACAACAAGATGACATAACAAACCGGAAAACCAGCAGAGAGCATCGGTTCCTTCGGTGACATTAATGACAGATATTTTTCAGGAACCGCGTTTCCAATCTTACCAACTTTTCAGGTTACCGATATTCACGGGACACAAAACCGTAACCGAAGTTAACAACGGTACACGCCCTTAATATTGTTAGGCGAATAGCAGTGCGTAAATTTGAACGCACCTGCAAGTTGGCCATACTCTTTTAAAGCGCATTTAAAGGAACAAGGCTGCCAACATCTAAAAGTTAATTCCCCAAATCTCTTTGAATAGATGCGCCATTTATTAAGAATGGGTCTTATGGGAAGTGGGACTATTTCGCAATTAAAATCAAATCGGTATCTCTAGCAAAATTACTTTTACTGATTCTTGGTAGCTGACTGCAAGAGTACGGCAATGACTTTAATTTTCGATCTTTCAGGAGTCCCCTGGATGATGACTACGATGCATCCGAAGATGACGAGATTACCACCAAGATGTTAAGTGACGAAGATTTTAAAACATGGTATAGTATGAAGTCTATGTCATAGTATTTATATCGTTAAATTTATTTATTTCAAACGTATTTTATTATTAAAAAGTATGTCAAGTAAAAGTGATAAAAATTAAAATACAGAGTAATTGCACATCAAATAGTACGATATGTGAAAGAATATAATTTAAAGGGAATAAGACCTACAGGAATGCAAAGAAAAATAAATCTAAAAAATTAACCATACACTTTAAAGCTAAGATTAGAATCGGCAAATAAATCATCTAGCTTATAATAACTCCTATGTACGAGAATTTTCTTGAATTTCTTTTTGAACGATCCATATTCCAATGACTTGAGGCCCAAAGGCAATCTGGAATATTCTCAAAGTCCCATATATTTGGGAGATATCGATCCTACTTTTGTTTTTTTCGAGGGTAATCTTGGGTTATTTTTTTGTCGAATGTTAAAAGAGTGAAAGTCAGAATTATTTGATATATCTGCCTTGTCTGAATTCAATATGCTTCTTCTAACTTCTAAAATATATAACCCTGTCAGTGTCAACACTCCTAGCTCTCGGAACAGGTGTCTGCAGGAATAAAGTCTATGCCACAATGTCGGCACTACCCTGTAGTTTTAATGTTGAGTTAATTACTAAAAATTATATAAATCCTATATAATCTTTCTAAGTCATCCGGGGATCCTGGGGAAATGAAACTGGGCAAAATTCTTTCTTTCCAAATATCAATGCAAAAACTCTTTGCGTCTACCCTTACTAAGGCTGTGTACCGTTGTCAAACCTGGTTAACCATTCGGTACAATGCGGTAAACCAATGGTAACGCCGGTTCCTGAAAAACCCGGATTTACAACGGAACGCAGATCGGTCGTTTCTGTCAGTTGTCAGTTTCCGATAATAGCTGGCAAATTATTGTGTATGGATTTCCGAATATTTGCATTTTTAGCTTTTTTCTATTTTCTGAGTTTATTTTTCTGACTTTCGCGTTAGTCTGCAAGGAGGATCGGTTGTTTGTTTTTTTATTGAGGCAAAATGGAGGACTTTTGTGTGCAAGAGCTTTTGAGCTCTGCTGAGAGTTCAAGTGACGAAGACATTGAAGTACGAGGTCCTATGCAAAAAATACAAATAGAGAGAAGAGCGGGTCCTATGTAAAATGAGATACAAGACAAATAGACATTAATGACATTTCACTACTAGCGCCACCAACACAAGGTGCATGGTGAACTAAAATTCCTTTTGGCTTTTAGGTTTTTAGTATTTTTAATGTCAGTTTTATCGAAAATGAATATTAATAAAGGTTTCATAACACTATCCGGACACCTTTAATTTTGGAATTTTAACACTTTTCTTTATTGATATCGATGCTACTTACGTTTATAAATCATCTTTAATGTGGAAAATGCAATATTTTAACTCAGAAATTACTTTATTAGTAAAAAAACATGATTTTTATCACCTATCTGATGGTTTTCCAACATATTTGAGGTTATGATAAAAATCCATTTTGAATGACGTTTTGGATTTATGGGAACACAGTGTTGCCACATTTGTAATTTTTTTGGTGTATTAATTCTTTTTTGTAAAAATTTGGCATTAAAGCTGTTGTTAAAAATAATATAATTTCTTCTTGTGGCCAAGGAGTTGTGAAATACATTCTCGGACAGGTTTGCTCAGTTTTAGGTTTCATCGGTATATTTTTAATTTGTTTTATCTTTGTTGAGTTTTTACTGTGACTGCGTGATACGTGTGCGTATAAAATTTTGGCACCACCGCATAGAACTGACATTTTATTGTGCAATTTTTCAAATTTCAATAATTTTTTTTAAGAAAAATACTGAATATTCCGCAAATTTTTTTGCAGAAATATACTATTTGAAATCCATATTTTTCGATGACATGTGAAAAGATTCTTAATTCGGGTGTCCGGAAAGCGTTCCGGACCCTTATGTTTGTTTTATTTTTACAGATATCGACCCAACCCAAAAACATACCTCTCCTCCTGCTTTAAACATTTTGAAACTAGACGATTTTTAATTGTGAAAAAATAAAATTTGAAACATAAACAACAAAATGACATAACAAACCGAAAAACCAGCGGGGAAGCATCGGTTCCTTCGGTGACATTAATGACAGATATTTTCAGAAACCGCGTTTCCAATCTTACCAACTTTTCAGGTTACCGATACTTACGGGACACAAAACCGTAACCGAAGTTGACAACGGTACACGCCCGGGAAGCATCGGTTCCTTCGGTGACATTAATGACAGATATTTTTCAGAAACCGCGTTCCCAATCTTACCAACTTTTCAGGTTACCCATACTTACGGGACACAAAACCGTAACCGAAGTTGACAACGGTACACGCCCTAAAACAATGTACTGACGGATGTGATTGGCCCCAACTGAGAACTTGACGCTGACTGATCCTTTTTATGACATGACACGTCTGTGCTAAGATTACCCGATCTTGAGTCAGCCGGTTAACGGACTTGATTTGCCGGCAACTGAGGATTTGACGCTGACTAACCCCTGTTATCATATGGCAATACAAAAAACAACCAGCAGTAGTATTCTGTGCACTATAGACTTCTATTTCTAGACAGTTTTGTACTTTGTCTTATATTCGTAACTAGTTGAACGGCAGACAGAGATTAACCAATAGCTTCGTTTTTATTGATGAAACTATATTACACAGAATCCGTCTGCAGATGTTTTGGCGGCTTATTTTTTTGCAACGTCACTTCACTTATTCCGCTAATTTTAAACCATTGCATTGTAGGACTTCTTTGTCTCCTTGGGTGGATTCCCTGATCCCCTTTGGTTTAGAACATTAGAGCTGAACAAACCTTGAGTCTGGTTTTTGTTTTTTATATTATTGGTATCGTAAAATAGGACACACCAAACTCCATTGCAATAGTCACCACTTCTTTCTTTAATCGCAAAACAGTTTGGATGTTTATATAATGTCATCTTTTGACTGCATTAATTGATCATAGTACAGCGCATCGCTATGTTGATTTAAACTAACCAAAATTATTACGCTTAAGAGGTCGATCGCGCTAGTTAATTAATAATAATAAAGTTTATTTAAATTAATTACCATAAAAATCTGGCAACGCTTACCCCATCCACATGAATGGCCAAGCCCTACAAAACAATGAAACATTCGATCTCGTTGGCGTCGCTTTCGAACATGATCGCAGCTGGCACAAACACATTTCTTCAGTAGCCACATTTCGAGCCAGAAAATACTTCTCCTCTTCCAACTTATACACTCTCTATGTTTCCCAAATAAGACCTAACCTAGAGTACTGCTCCCACATCTGGGGAGCGGCACCACCTTCGACACTTAAGATCCTTGATTCTATCCAAAAGAGAGCCATTCGACTTATCAATGACCCAGCCCTCACGAGAAAACTCCCTTCTCTCGCTCATCGCCGCGCTGTAGGGGATTTATCCCTTTTCTACCGGTACTTCCACGGATTTTGCTCTGAAGAACTAGCCGGTATTATTCCCCCCTTGACTGCTCCTAACAGAACAACAAGAGGCGCGTTACGTATGCATCCCTTTACTGTCCAGCTACAAAAGCCTAGAACAGACCACTTCTTTCGCTCATTCATACCTAGGGTCTCCAGATTATGGAACAAATTGCCTGTAGATGTTTTCCCTTCCCGTCCCAACCTCCAATCCTTCAAATCCCGTGTCAATAGACTACATTTCCCTTCTCTTCAGACACCTACGGTACGTTAGTACTTAGGCTTGAAGTCTACGTGGGATGTCTTAGATAAAAAAAAATATGATTATATATTAATTGGCGTCGTTGTAAACGGTATATGCTTACTTGTACGGAAATCAAACTGAAGAGTGTAAGTAAGACGTAATATCCGGTCGTTCGCTAGATCGGTAGATTCTGCAACTTCACTCTGCCGATGCCGTCTGGAACTGCTGTGTCTTACATTACGTTATTAATTTAAAACTTTAATTTTAGGAACGACAATGATGAGTGGAAAAAAATTTTAAAGAGGAATTTCTTCCAAGAAAATTTCGAAATCGACGCTGAGAACAAATATGAAAAAATTGATGTACCTGATTTTAGGAATGGACGAAATGGTAGATTCATTCATGACTTCAACACTAACTGCACCGGAATTATTGATGTTACAGGTTTGATACTTTTTTTATGCAAATTATACAAAATTTTTCCTTACATTCGATATTAAATATTTTTTTAGGTCAGAGATGTTTTGTTATGCCCCTAAATAGAGGAAATGTTTTACCACCAACTTCTCTTTTTGATTTGGTTCATAAAATGTGGGAGGGTTACTACAAGGTGGATACCCAAGTTGTCAGAGAAACAATGAGAGTTGTGACTCCACCAATTACTGATACCACTGATATAGGCGTTTATATTGCCACTGAGTGTGAGAACATGCCCATATACAAGCTGGAAAAATACGTGGGCGGAGGTAATATTTTTTATTTGTAATAAATTATTTTAATGTCTTTTACCAAAATAAGTAGTTAATTCGTCAACTTGATACTGCAATTAGATAACTTGTAATTTTGAGTATTTTGAGTTACCTACGTGTCTTACATTTTTTCCTCTCTTTTTAATGCGACAAGTAAATAAGTTCCATCGTAATAATACATAATAATATGTTCTTTAGTGCTACAACTTATTTAGATTTAGTGACGAAAAGAACGTAAAAAGTTACATGGATATGTAGCCAATTCGGAATACCCATAATTTAGGTTTTCTAGTTGTCTGTCCCCGTAACATACTAAAATATTTTACTTTAAAAGGTTGGTGGTCAGTTGTATGAATATTTGGTAGTGTTAGTGGGATCAGACCAGTTATTTAAAGAAACCCCTTCTGTTTCAATGCCGACGTTTCGATTTATTTAAAATAGTCTTCAGGGCTCTACGGAAAAAGGAACAATAAGTACCAATTAGGCCCTTTTTATATAAAGGAGAGGTTATGAATTAAAAAAAAATTTCCAATATGTATAATATTTGTATGGATAAGAAAATAGATTTTTTTTTATTATTATTTTTTTACACTTTGCCATAATACTATAATAATCATTATTAAAAGGTTTACACCAAGTAAAGTAACAAAAAAAGTGGGGAAACAATAATAAACAAGGAAGCAGAATAAATAAGACACTTACCAAAAAAAAAACGGGTTTTCCGTGTTAAAAGCAAAATGAAATTTAAAAAGGGACACATTAGATACATCTAACAGAATGACGTACAAAATAGACGTAAGACAATTAAAACATATAAGAACCACACTGCTTATGTATTAAGGTTGACTAAGGGATCTATTTGCTTTTTAGATTCTATAAATTAACAATAATAAAAAAACAACATTCCAAATTTATTGGCTGTGTGTATACCTGAAAACTACATTTTAATCTCGTTAGACGTTGTATCCTTGTTTACTAATATCCCCATAGATTTAACAACCGTTCTTATAAAAAATCGATGGCAAAGAATTCAAGAACATACAACACTTGGTGTTGACACATTTGTAGAGCTTTTTAATTTTTGCGTATACTCTAACTATTTTAATTTTAATGGACAGTTTTACAAGCAAATATATGGGTTGGGCATGGGAAATTGCATGTCACCTATATGTGCAGATATTGTTATGTCAGAGCTACAGAGTGTCTGTTTGCAGAATTTGCCCTTCCCTGTACCATTTTTTAAAAGATATGTAGACGACATTATTACAGCGATTCCTAAAGGTAGAGAGTCTGACGTTCTTTTGGTTTTCAACTCCTTTCGTGACAGGCTTAAATTCACTATAGAAACTGAGAAAGATAATTCCATAGCTTTTCTTGACACAAGAGTGATTCGGTCCGATGATGGTTTCATCACTGTGGATTGGTATCATAAGTCAACCTTTTCGGAAAGATTCTTAAACTATTTTTCAAATCACAACTTCCGTCAAAAGATAAATATAATTTATAATTTAAAGCATAGGGCATTAAAGCTTTCATTTCCAAATTACCATAAAAAAACCTTGAATGTATTAAAATGTTCCTGATCAAAAATAAGTATCCACCGTCTTTAATTAAAAAAATACTTTTTTCAGAAAAACCAAAAGAAAACACGACTAATAAAACAAGAATCACATATTTAAAGATTCCCTATATTTCTGATCTCTCTGATAAGTTGGCGAATGTTCTGACCACTGAAACCATGAAAATAGCTTTTAGCAACGAAAACACAATAGGGAAAAAATTTTACTAGACAGAAGACAAAGACACCTCAAGAACTTGAATTGGGTATAGTTTACGCAGTCCCTTGCAGTAACTGTCAGAAATTTTATGTAGGACAGACAGGACGCTACCTAAAACAGAATTTCTGAACATCAACGAGATTCTCGAAAATTAAACAGTGAACCCTACAGCCTTAGTCGAGCATGCAAGGGAACAAGGTCATCAATTTAATTTTGATGAAGTTGAAATTATATCCAAACAAAAAAATCTTTCAAAGCGTCTGTTAGACGAAATGATTTGCATAAAGAGACTTGATAGTGTAAATACTAGAAAGGACATTGAAGGCTTAAGTTCATCTTATTTTAATTTGATTGGTAAAATCCCAAAGGAACGAATCAGGAAAGGGGACTGATAATATGATTTTTTGGGGGTGTGGATTTTTGGTATTTTAACTTTTATTCTTGAATTAGCTCTTTTGTGTTTCCTTAATTTTCATCATATTATTTTAATATCAAATGCTAACTCTATATGTATATACACACAGCCAATAAATTTGGAATGTTGTTTTTTTATTATTGTTAATTTATAGAATCTAAAAAGCAAATAGATCCCTTAGTCAACCTTAATACATAAGCAATGTGGTTCTTATATGTTTTAATTGTCTTACGTCTATTTTGTACGTCATTCTGTTAGATGTATCTAATGTGTCCCTTTTTAAATTTCATTTTGCTTTTAACACGGAAAACCCGTTTTTTTTGGTAAGTGTCTTATTTATTCTGCTTCCTTGTTTATTATTGTTTCCCCACTTTTTTTGTTATTTTACTTGGTGTAAACCTTTTAATAATGATTATTAGAGTATTATGGCAAAGCGTAAAAAAATAAAAATAAAACAATATATTTTCTTATACATACAAATATTATACATATTGGAAAAAAAATTATAATTCATAACCTCTCCTTTATATAAAAAGGGCCTAATTGGTACTTATTGTTCCTTTTTCCGTAGAGCCCTGAGGACGATTTTAAATAAATCGAAACGTCGGCATTGAAAACAAAAGGGTTTTCTTTAAATAACTGGCCTGATCCCACTAACACTACCAAATAAAATATTTTATTTCAGTGTTTTGTTAGTTAAATTGAAAACTATATTTGTTTACTTTATTTTTCTTTTTATTACGTACTATAATTTATTTATTGAATTACAAGCCCAACAGGTATCCTTTAATAGGACTGATTTAAAAATACTAACAAGATTCATGTGACAACAATAAAGATAAAATGGCATACATAATAAATATGCAAAATTCAATTCTAAAGATAGTCTAAGCATATAATAACATGAGCGTGCAATGTCATACAAAGAACACATTTTGTTCACCGGAAACATGTACAATACAAACATACAAACAAATATTAAAATCGTATTCATTTAATACTAAAGAAGTTAATTTAACTTGTTGCTTTCCAAATTATTCTATTTAATTTTATTTTACGTCATGGCAGTATCCCGTAGATACATTTCTTCCTTTGTACTTAGATTCCTTATAGGACCATCCTTTTTTATCTTACGTGTAAATGCTTTAATCGAGTACCGAGGGAAATGCGGCGAGTGACAAAAATTTTCGGGGTACGGCCGCGAATGTGACTATCATCTTTAATCACTTTCCAGTAAACATAATCATGCTAAGTTGCCAAGACCATGCATTATTTATTATTAACAAGATATATAACTACGTCCCTTCTTTAACGACAACGACCTTCTTGACGGACCCTTGGGTCTCCGGTGGCCGAGCTGGTACGGCGCCAGCTTCGCAACCGAGAGGCGCGGGTTCGAATCCCGCTTCGACCATGGATATTTTGTGATTGTTGGAAGGTGGTAGAGGATTTCTTCCTCGACCGAGGTGGTACCCCCCACACATCCTCTTAAAGGGCTGGTGAAGTCCGTACGGATGTTTCCAGCTCTGGATGTGCGAGTCGGATTTCCCCAGTACACCCACGGTACATAATACTTAGGCTTCGGTCTTCGTGGGCTGTCAGAACTTAAAGAAAACTATAAATAATATATTCCACTTGTAGACCGAAATCCGTGCTTATTTTAGAGTCGCACCCTGCCATTAGTTGTAGCATTAAGGTGGCAAAATATTATTTTATTAGCCAGTTGCACAAAAATCAAGATTATATCGCTAAAGGTATAATAAAAAATTAAATTTTGTTTTTTGACTGACCATTAAATTGTCAGATGCCCCCATGAAACAAAAAATGTTGGATTTTTCATTTCTTTCATAATCAAAATAATATTTAACGGATAATTAAACTAATCGGTTCAATTTGTCCCGTTAAAATGACTGGCTTTGTAAAATATTTAATCAAAAATTAGTTAATTAAGCGAAAGTTGCCATTTTTATACAAAAAAAAAAACAGATTATATTCATTACAATATCGTCTTGAATATTTTAAAATGTGCGTGGGCGTATGTGTGTGTTGGGGGTTTGTTGGCCACGATGTCACGTGATCTATTATTAAAAAATTTATAAGTAGTCACCTGCCAATGTCATGTCAACGCGTGGGGGTGAATTAAAAAGGAAAGACAAATGAGATTCTCCGTTGCATCGCATTAAGGAAAGACAGATGACATTTTCCGTTCTTTCACACAGATCATTACTCCTTATTCGTCGAAGAATAGGCAAGAACATGCATAGACAAAGAAAGCACTTCACAGAAAAATATGCTAATGCTACGTTGCGCCCAGTTCTTTTAAAAAATTTTATTATTATTTATAACGGATGGAAGCGTTCAAGTTTCAAAAAATATTTATTTTAGAGCCCTTTGATAGTGGGTGAAAGCATAAAGGGAATGACAAGCAGATACAGGACTGTCCTTGGAAATAAAGAACGGTTGGCAACCCTAATAGCAAATAATGAAAATATGACTTCGAACAGCTTTAGTAAATACAAGTTTTTTTTACAGAATAAAATACACATTTTCTTTTCAATATACACCTATTATGGGGGTTTGCTGCTCTACAAAATTATTATATTCGTTCGACGCTTTGTTTGACAGCTCCCGTCCCGTATGTACAGTGACGACAGGCGATTTAGATACAGGGTAGGCGATTTAATCGGACTGTTGTGCAACGAAAAATGATTTAACGGCTTGTTAAATTTATTATGTGTTTAGCTCAAATTTTTGTTAAAGCAACCGGTGTGCTCGTAAGTGTATTAAAAACTATATAAAACTTAAATTATTGAACGAGGAACAGATAAAACTAGTCATTCATCAGTCCATTCCACAACCACCCCAAAATCGAGCATAATTACTTGAATGGGAAAAATAAAAATAGTGATATGGTGGAGATGCCAGACAGAAAGCATTTGTTACTATCGTTCGCATGGCACATATCGAGTAAATCGTCGTGCGACAATGTTGGAACAAATGGCTCTTTAAGATAAGACTTTATTAAATACAAGTGTCTATAAATACACCATTTTCGCCCCACTTCGTGTAGAGACTGAGGTATTGTTGGCGATAAAACGGATGTAAATAAATGTATCTGTAGTTTGCTCTATAATCTAAGATCTAAAAGATACTGTCTCTGTTCTCGGTTCTGTTATTAAGAAGAAATCTGATTAATCCGGTTTTTGCATATAATGGATTTATTTTTCTTTGTAGTTGTAAAACGATCTGCAAAACCAGAATCCGAAGTTAAATTTGGTCAGTTTGCAGGAAAAGGTATCTTAGAACTGAACATTATAAATTTGGATGACGTTCTTACCTACGAAAAAGAACAAAAATTGATACCTAAATAATGTAAAATAGTAATAATAATAGGTGTTCGCTGTATTTTCAGGTAGTTTAAATTTTAACTGTGGTATTTGTTAAAATATGCTAATATTATAAATTGACACCTTTATTAGCTATTACTATTGTAGTATGTAAGAAATATAATGTAACAATAATAACATACCGCTAAATATAGTATGCTAGCCATATCGATTTTAAGTTTATGTTAATTTTTTGGTAAATTCGAGTAGGTTTTTAAAGGACTGTATAGATAGATCCTAATTTTACGCAGATACTGTGCAATAAAAAATGTTTTGTAGTATTTAAACGTATATTAATAATGTATTTAGTTTTAATTGTCAATTTCTTAAAAAAGATGATTTATCAAATATGTTGTTAATGTATAATACCTATTTAAAAATATAAAATTATTGATTTTTACATCTCTGATATCAGTTTTTTTGTTTGTATGCTCCAGAAAACTACCCACTTTTTTAGGATGCGAGCTGATAAGAAAAACTTTATAAACGAGGAGGCTATAAAATTTAAAACAACTCAAAAGGTTAGAACTATATATATATATATATATATATATATATATATATATATATATATATATATATATATATATATATATATATATATATATATATATATAAATAAATAAATAAATAAATAATGTCCCTATTTTATACTGGGCGAAGTCCAGAATTATACTGCTCCACTCAACCGAGTATACAAAAAAATAAATTGTTAACGAACAAATTTACATAGAAATACATGTAGCAAAAAAACATTTCATAATTAAAATTAAAAAGAATTCATAATAGCCGCACAGAAGCATTAACTTGAATTTACAAAAGAGACAACAGTGATATCTATATAGACACATGTTCGTGATAAATATAGGTATGTAGCTAATTACATTGTTGAAGGAAAATAAACTTTTTATATATTTTTTTAAATGTATATATGTATTGACTTTGCCAGGAATATGTCTAGGTATAGAGTTATATACATTAACTGCCACATATGAGAACGAACGTTGAAACAGCGGTCTTATGCTTGGGTATCTGAAGAAGGTGGGTGTTCCTGGTCTACATCATGAACCGTAGAGCGAAATTGAATTTTTTCTCTTATATACGGGGGAGCAGCGATATCATCATCACCTGCAGCCTTTTTCAACCATTTCCAATTATGGTGTAGCCTCCCTTATGCTGTTAGGGGTTGTGAGACGTACCTTACCACGCTTTGTCAATGCGGGTTGGTAAGGGTAGTTGTCCGCTGACTTTTGCCATTAACCATCCGACTAGCAATGGCACGTGGTGTTTCCATGGCGGTCAGTCCGCTCTTCCCAAGCGGCCACCCATCCATTAGATGGGTGGCGAGGTACTAACCGAGCCAGGTGTCGCTTAACTTCAGTGATCGGCGTAATGACATTCATCGTCGCTGATACACAGGGCGGTGCAACCAAGATGGGGTGGACGATTGCACCTAAACGGCAAGGAATTTTGAAGAAGAATATTGGCATATATCGCTATATAGGCTATGTTTTAAAAATACTTTTGTTATACAGGGTTGTCATAAAAGTTGGTGGCGAACCAAAACTGTTTTTTTTTTAAATGAGACACCCTGTAATAGAATATCTCAATCGATACGGCTGGCATTTACTAAGATTTTGATATGAGGTTTGTTGGATCTAAAACTCATACTTTCCAGAGCGAAAAGCGATTAATATTGAATCTGGTGTCGATCAGTTTTTATGAAAACCTGAATCGGATATTGAAAAATTAAATGTGCCAGAAAATGCAGGTACTATATCATAAAGATAAATAATGACCCACAATTGGTTTAAAATTATTTACCATTATACAGGGTGTTCGAGTTTTGAATATCGACTTCTGATTTAACTTTTTTAAATGGGACACCCTGTATATTATATTCCCATGTTAAAGGCAACTTAACCAGCCTTAAAAAAATAGCATACAAGTTACCCTTCTGAGCAAAACTTTTTGAGCAAATTAAACAAATGCAATTTTTTGTTTTTTACAAGATTTTTAAATAATTGCAGATTAGGGTTTTAATAAGGAGGCTGTGACACATCAACCCAACCTGAGCAGTCTTTGACTAAACTTCGCCGAATTAAAAATAAAGACGTTTATTATTATTATTATTATTATTATCATAAATAAAAGATATTTGACAATCTGGTAAAAACTAAAAATTTCAATGTCAGTTATTGATTAACTAATAATAATTTTGCATCAGAAGAAATGACCTTAAGTACAGGAGAATTGGTAAATGTGCTTTCTATACTGGGTGAATACCATAGAGAAAATATATAGTAGAGAAATAATGTCAATTACGAATGCGGCAAATTTACCGAGCTGAATCCGTAAACAAAGACGGTCCTCTGCGGGCTTGCGCATTGTCGAACGTTTGCCTTGTGATCAGACAGGACCGTACTTCAAAATTTATTTCACATGACGTGAATCTTTTATCGAGTAATAAATGCTAAATATATTACTTGTAATTATTCTTTTTATTAATGATAAAAATGTAACCATTAGTGCGATTTTAACAAAAAGTGTATAGTTTGTTGACTTAAATCTTAGTTTTCTTGCTATACAAAACTGTCGATAATTCCTCGAAAATAGCTCAGTTTATATATATATATATATATATATATATATATATATATATATATATATGTATATATATATATATATATATATATATATATATATATATATATATATATATATATATATATATATATATATATATATATATATATATATATATATATATATATATAGTGCGTCTCTTTAATGTCCCCCCCTCTTAATTTTTTAAACGTTACATTTACAAAATTGAAAGTTGAAATAAAATATAAACATAGTATTCTAAACAATAGAAATAAAATATGCAACTGTTTTAAGAAGTAAAATAGTAAATCTAAAAAATTACATGTGTATATTTTATTGGATTGGCATCCCATCCTGTATAATTATTGAACAAACCAAGTTCTAGGGTAAGATGTAAATATTTTTACACCTATTTACAGTGTGTGCACTTGATACTTTGCTGAAAGCGCTACTACTTACGGCCCCATGTCAATCTAATCCACCGATATCTTAGCGATCCTTTGGCGAAAGCGCTTTTTTCTTTCGCCATCCCTTTTAAAATACTCCCCTCTACCCTAATCCACTAGTATTTTTAGTGCCCCTTTGACGAAAGCGCAAATATGCCTTTTGGACACACCCTTCTAATCCACTGATATCTTAGCGATCCTTTGGCGAAAGCGCTTTTTTCTTTCGCCATCCGTTTTAAAATACTCCCCTCTACCCTAATCCACTAGTATTTTGAGTGCCCCTTTGACCTAAGCGCAAATATGCCTTTTGGACACTCACCCTTCTAATCCACTGATATCTTAGCGATCCTTTGGCGAAAGCGCTTTTTTCTTTCGCCATCCCTTTTAAAATACTCCCCTCTGCCTAATCCACTAGTATTTTTAGTGACCCTTTGGCGAAAGCGCAAATATGCCTTTTGGTCACACTCACCCTTATGCAATATAGGGGAAGGAGGCATTGACACTATATATGACCTTCTTACACCATCTTACCCCTTATACAATGCCCCTAATACACACACACCCCATCAGTGCCTTTCTGACACCTTGACCACACTCAATATACGTCACTGACAAATATTTCTACTTCTCCGTGTGTGTATTCACTTCAACACCGTAGTGCATTTAAGATAAATTATATTTTTTACCTCCTATTCTTTCACATATTGATATAATTTAAATTTGGAATTAAACTATTTGTATTTATGCACTACTTGTAAGAAATAGACTACGAAATAATTCCTTATATTTAAAAGTTGGATACATAATTGGCGAAACATATGAAATGTCTGTAACACTTTGTAAAGACTATTTTTGTATCGAAATAACAAGCTTCAGAGGTTCGCTATATTCGCCACCCCAACCAAAAATACTATAACATACAAATGACTGACATTTTTTCGGCCCGGTTCTGATCGCCGCGTTGCGTCATTGAGTTCAACAACCACTTTTACGAGACGTCCCGAGTGCGCATGCCTCGGGAGGACCGTCGTTTAAAAATCTGACTGGCGCCCAATGCGTACAAACACACTTTTTCGCCCATACATTGGACGGATTCAGCTGGTGTCGCGAATACGTTGTGATGGTCTAAATATATCTTGTCTATGGTGAATACCAAAAAACTCGTTATTAGCAAGTAGAGTATATGCGGCTCGATGTTCAGAACAGGAGAAAAAAGCTAAGGCCTGAAGCATATCAAAGTTTATTGGAAATATTCGAACAAACAGGATATTTAACGTAAAATAATTAATAAACCAGTAACAAATGAAGAAAATCAGTTAACAGTGTTATTAGCAGTTCAAGAAAACCCACAAGTAAGTACCAGTGAAATTGAGAAAGCGACTGGCATTGAACGCACGAGCATTAAAAGGATTTTAAACAGACTCAGTGGCGGTCCCAGGGGGGGGGGCGGTGGGGGCGATCGCCCCCCCCCCCCCTTACCCTCTTAACCCAAGACACTATTTTTAACGAAGAAATAATAAATGCTCGATTTGGGTAAAACAAAAAATTTAAAACCGTAGGTGCAGGCAGTACACGTCTCTAGAATTGATTGTGGCCTAGATAAAATTGCATGCATGCTTTTTTAACAGAAATTTTGAATATACATAGGCAATTTTTTTTTGTAACACACTAACCCGACGATTGGGCCAACCCAACACCTACTAAACCGCCCCCCCCCCCTTTGAAAAAACACACTAACCCGAGGATTGGGCCAACCCAACACCTACTAAACCGCCCCCCCCCCCCTTTGAAAAAAGCTGCGACCGCCACTGAAACAGACACACAGCATGCGTATCATACGGAATTACACCAGAAACTTTACGTTCGAGATTATGCTTGCAGAGAAGAATTTTCAATTTTAGTTCTAAACAGAATTTGGAATAATCCAGACTTCACCGAAAAAGTATTGTTTTCCGACGAGGCAACTTTTAAAAGTAATGGTTTGGTTAACCGACATAACATGCATTATTATGCAACCTAAAACCCACACTGGATTCGCCAAATTCATAATCAAAATAAATGTCTGGGGTGGAATAATTGGGTCTCAATAGGACCATATTTTTTTGAAGAACAGTTGACAGGTATAGTTTATTTAAATTTCTAAGAAATAAGCTACCAATACTTCTCGAAAACTTAAATTTGGCAGAACGGGAATCCTTTTGGTTTCAACACGATGGAGCTCCGCCACATTATCATAGGGATGTAAGAAATTATTTAAATAATTGGAAAATAAATCAATGAACTGGACGTGGTGGGCCAATTGCTTGGCCACTAAGATCACCGGACCTGACATAAACAGATTTTTTCTGTGGGGGCATGTTTAAGAAGAAATATATAAAGAAGTTCCAACGACAGTAGAAGATATGAAGGCAAGAATAAGGTTGATTTTTAGAAACATTTCCGAACGTATCTTGCAAAAAGTTAAACTTTCGTTTATGTATCGGCTCGAAATGTGTCTATAACAAAATGGTAATTTGTTTGAACACCTTCTTTGAAGATTATTTTTTAGTTGTTTATTACGTTTTGGTTAGTACCTAATATCTGTTAAAAATATTATTTTTGAAGTTATTTTTTTTTGTGGTAACCGCTAATAATACCACTGTTGACTGGTTTTGTTCATTTGTTAGCGGTTTTTAATTATTTTAAGCTTTGTAAATTTCCTGTTTGTTGAAATCAAAATTAAATTAAAATGCTTCAGGCATTGGCTTTTTTTCTTGTTCTGGATATCGAGCCACTCTACTGATGCAAAATTATTATTATTATTAGGTCTTTCACATAGAATGAGCCTGTGTGGAGCACACAGTTTGGCTGTTCAGTGTTCACTTCTAGGTGGCGCCAGTGGCGTATTAAAAATTTTGTTTTGGGGGAGGGGGTCAGGCACTAAACGGAAATAAGGAAGGTGGAAAAGCGCCGCAGGCGAACATTTTTCGGGGCCGCGCTAGAAGTTCGTCATAAAATTGAAATAAAAATATTTTTCTTCAGACAGCTGGGGGGTTACCCCACCTGAATACGCCACTGGTTGGCGCCATAATATTATGTGTTTATTTGTGACAGAGTTTTTTGTTTCTGTGCCTAAAAATTATTATAAAAAGGTAAGTAGTTAGCGCAGGAAAGTGAAAGTTCGCATGGATGTACTAGAATAGTTGTAGAATAAGCCGAAGGGTTTCAAACAAAAATATCCGTCATAACCTTAATCATAAAGGTTGCCTAATTCTGGATAGAAAGGTGTCCTAAAATTGGATATCCAAAATTAGGAACTCAATTAATAAATGTACGGTTCTAAAAAAAATTCAGTAAAATGCCTAAAAAAGGACTCCCACATAACAAATGGAATCCAGAATCCAGAGAATATGAAGATGGGGTATTTAAAGGTGCCAAAGAGCTTCAACGTTCCAAAAATAACCCTTGAATTATATGTCAAACCCTTAGAAGAACAATGTAAACTATAAATGGGTCGAAAACCAGTTTTATCGCCTAAAATGGAAGATTTGGTACAGTACTGTTTGGAAATGGACAAAAGATATTATGGTCTATATAGGACTCGCAGACATTCGCAGACTGGCGTATTAGCTTGCTATAAGGATAACCTTCCTCATCCGTTTTGAAAAAAAGACGCGAATGCCAGCAAAACATGGCTTAGAAATTTCTTCAAACGTCATCCCAATTTATCTTTGAGAAAAGCTCAAGGAATTCAAAAAATATAATAAAAGATTTCACGCCAGAAAATGTCAACTTTTTTGTGTGACAGTTGTGTCAATTTTTTTTGTACAGCTGTTATTGTTTTTCAGCTTTACAATTTTCACTCCACTCACCGGCCCCTTTAGCCCACCGCCCGGGGCTGATAGCCCCCTTAGCCCCCCCCCCCGCCTTGAGCCGGCACTGTATATACATTTATATAAAATTATATATATTTATATATTTTATATATATTTATAAATCCACCAGTAAGCTACACTAAAAATGTACAACTTTAACTGAAATAAATATGTTTATTTATGTTTTAACAAGGGTAACTTAAATATGCTATTATTATTAAAGTCTATTAAAATATTTACAACACTTAAAAGGATTTACTTAACATTTAGAACATAAATACAGCTACACAGTATAATAGGATCTACTTTAATACATACATTAAAGGAAGTACCTAATTCTTAAATATTATATTGTTGACTGATTATTTTTTCGTAACTAGGGCCTCTAGCAATCTTAACCGTCCTTTTGCCTTCTTGTAAGCCTCGTAAATGTTTGCCATTGGTATCTTATCTTCCTTAGTCAACATCCTAGATGTTTTTACTTGTATATTTATTTCCCACTCTTTTATTTTACGTCTTAGTTCTTTCTTTTCTTCCGTCACAATTTTAATCTGTTCCAATAGCTCTGGTTTAGACAGAGAATGTACGTTACCTCCTAGCGATGTATCTGTATCACTATCGGTACTAATCGATTTGTAGGGCTTTTCCGTTTTTTCAGATTCGGTGTCATTTGAGGATGAGGTCGGAGTTACAAAGTGCATTGTTTCATTTTCATGTATGGTTGCTAATTCTCCGCTTGTAGTCATCTAAAATGAAAATAGTTCGGTAATAGATAAGTAGCATATTATATAAGCATATACAGTGAGGACATAAAGTATGGAATATATTGATTGATTATAAAAAAATGACAAGTTTTATGGAAAATCGCTCGGGCACGTCAACTTTATTTGTGACATATTATAAAAATATTTGTCAATATACAGGGTGGCTCAAAAAAGTAGGACGTACGTCAACTTTATTTTTTTTAATGGAACACCCTGTATATTTTTGCATTTTAGGATTTAGAGTAAAATTCTAAACATTTTTCATGTAGATTGTGATATACCTATATCGGATGGTTTTGGAATTATACAGGATTAAAATTACTTTGCAGTCTTTTTTTTACGCGGTTTAGCAGCAAAGGAATAATGGTAAATAATTATCGCAAAATTTTTTCCAACATGTCCAAAGCTATAAATGTCTAAAATTTATCTAAATGTATTGCAAGATTTGATAATGTTTTTATTTTAATATACAGGGTCGCTCAAAAAATGGACATTGAGAAACATTTTTCAACAATTACCGTTCACAGCTTGAAACTAATGGACATGGAAGAGAGATGCTTTTAGAACTTAAACTAAACTAACCTGAGTTTTGTGTTATTAGAATTTAAACAGGCTGTCAAAAAAATGAAATAAACTATTTTATTTTTAACGAATTAAACTTTAAAAAAAAATAGTATTAACACTAACAGTAGTAGGTGATGCATGATATTGGGTACCTACTCTTTAAAGGCAATTTAATGGTATTTAATTAGATGTTCAAAATGTTCACCATTTGCTACTTGGCAATAACCATTTACAAACTCTACTTGATTTATTATGCACTAGAGGAGGTAGTAGTCGAATTTCATTTCGAATGCGAATTTTTAAGTCGTCAAGATCTATTGGTTTTGTTTGAATACTTTACTCTTTAAATAACCCCATAAACTACTAACGGGCAGGATATTGCTAACCTTTTTGCCGAGTACCTTGCAAGTGTCTTTGGTGAGAGTAAGGTTCCGACGCCCGATTACAATCCAAATACTAATTTATTCCATACTTCATGTCCTCACTGTATATCCAACGAAATATTAAAGTTCTCAAGTTGTCACATGGCCATTATGAAGAAGTGTTTTGTAATTTTTGTTTGATATTCCGTAGATTGAAATTATACTAGAAGTTAATTAGATAAATTTTTCCCGGATGCCTCCTAAGGAGAGGTTGAACCCCAAACGGAGCGGTTAACAATAGTGTGTACCTACATACAGTGAGTAAGAAAAATATGGAAACCTCGAAATATCTTACAAACCGTTCATCCGATTTTTATGAAATTTTATACATTTAGGTACTAAATTACGCCCGATCCAATGGTGAGTATCGTATTGTTGTCAAGTTTACCGTTTTCCTGAAATGGATACGAACATTTTTTTTAAATGGAAAGCTATATTTTTTTTCGATTCAAATTCTGAATACCAAAAATCGTTATTTTATTATATTTTACCTTAAAATACCTGTACACGAAAGTTTACCTGAAATGTTTGACATTGTCAGTTTCGTTTATTTACAAAAAATGGATCATTTAACAGGAACCCAAAGAATTGAAATTTTAATAATACTTGGTTATGGGGACAGAATGCGAACGCAACAAGAAGTTTGTAATATTTTTAATGGCAAATATCCTGACAGAAATCGATTAACTAAATCTACTGTAAATAAACTTTTTAAACAATTTCGTCAAACTGGAAACGTAAAAATATATACGCTCTGGCCGACCTAAAAGTGCAACAGATGTTGATAAGGATCTGAATGTTTTACTCAGTTCAGAGGAAATCCCCAGTTTTCTACCAATTCTACCAGAACACTGGGAAAAGAAAACAACGTTTCACACATGTCCGTAGATCGCCTTCTGAAAACAGAAAAGTTTCATCCGTATAAAATAAGACTTGTGCATTGTGCAAGACCTCTCAGAAAATGATTACGACAGGCGCTTGGAATTTTGCGAAACCATGATGGAACGTTGCACCGCCAATCCAGATTTTGTCCACCGAATAATTTTCTCTGACGAATCAACATTTTTTCTAAATGGAACAGTTAATAGGCATAATTGTCGATATTCGGCCAGGAAAAATCGTCACTGGATATGTGAGAATCATACCAAGTTCCCCCAAAAGGTAAATATTTGGGCTGGTATAATAGGTCGGAGAATAATTGGCCCCTTCTTCATGCAAGAGACATTAAATGGAAAAAGATATTTGGATATTCTAAGAAATTAAATTGTCCCGGCTCTTGCACAACTGTTTCCAAATAGTCGTAAGCAAGAGCGCAAAGCAAAAAATATGTAATAATGTAATATCTATGTATCTATGTATGCATAAATTGTCAATGCGCCGCATGTAGGTATGTAGGTTAAGGAATCCAAGGGGGGCAAGTGCCCTCCTTGCCCTCCCCCTATTCGTAAGTAAGTGTTGTTACTTTATTTACCTGTTGTATTGATTATCTGAATATGATTTTTTAGGCAATAATCAAGCACTAAATGATGAAATTTGGTTTCAGAAGAATTGTGCCCCACCGCACTATGCCCATAATGTTCGGCAATATCTCGATGGTGTATTTTTTAGAAGATAGATTCGAATCGAGTCATACACTACTTCTTGGGGGGCCACCTCAAAAATGTTGTTTTCAAAAGTAATGAGAGTTCGTCGATTTTATGTAACGTTCGCAGGTACTTATATCGTTTAATGATAATTACATTTACCGATTTTTTTTAGTAACACTGTACAATTCTATAAATTTAAGTTCACTTACATTTGACAATTTGGACACCATCCTCTTGAGAGCTCTGTATCTGTCGTAAAAAGGTCGAACGATATCTCTGTCACCTTTGCTTTGTGGTCTGCCATGAACGGATTCTAAGAAGAGCAGTGCTTTTTGCATCGCAACCTTTTCTTCTACCAGCTGTTCAGGTGTCATATTTTCAATGTTAATATCTCTTCTTGTGCTTTCTCGTTTCTGTGATAATTTCTAAAAAATAAATATCATTATTTTTACGATTCGACCAGCAATATGACACTGGCAATACTATAAGTTCGTTTTTATTTAAAATGCAACAATAGATAAGTAAGATAATAATAAAAATTAAAAAAAAAACAGGAGGAAATAACAGAGGTACAGGAAACAGATTTCATAAGGGAGGAAGAGGTGATCGAGGCTATAGGTAGGGTAAAGCTGGGTAAAGCACAATTCAGGAATTGTACTTCCAATATATAAGAAAGGAGATAAAAGGGAGTGTAGCAATTATAGAGGCAAACCCTGTTTAGTGTTCCAGGAAAAGTTATTTATTAGAATAATTGAGAAGAGGATAGTGAACCAACCATGGGGGAATCTCAATGTGGATTTAGGGGAGGGCGGTATAAACAGGACTTAATACCTAATATTTATAATAAGACAAGTCAGTGAAAATCACATAAACAAAAATAGAGACATTCATATGCGCTTTATAGACCTTGAAAAGGCTTTTGATCGAATACAAAGAACGGATATACATCTAGAGAGTATTAGAATAGAGAAAAATGGACAAAAATTTAATAACAATAGTAAAGGCTATGTATAAAGACAATACCAACATGGTAAGAACAAACAACGAGTCAAGAGAATTTATAACAAAAATGGGAGTAAAGGAAGGATGCGTGCTGAGCCCACTACTGTTCTCAGTGGTACTGGATGAGGCAATAAAAGAATGTAGGAAAGAAAAGGAAAGCTTAAAATTGGGACATTGAAAAATGAAGCAGACACAAATAATCCGCTGATATTTGCAGACGACATGGTACTCCTGGCAGACACGGAAAAGGATCTACAACACAACCTAGAGATATTGGATACAGAAATGAGTAAAATAAATATAGAAAAGACGAAAACAATGATAATTGCAAGAACAGATACAGTACAAAACATAAAAATACACGGAAAAGAAATAGAATAAGTGGACAGCTACAAATATCTAGGTTCAGTAATATAAAATGGCGGAAGGATGGATGGGGAGCTCAACAAAAGAATAGGAAAGACAGGAAAAATTTACAACAGCATGAAGACATCGTTTTTGGGAAGCAAAGAAATATCCCAAGAAATTAAAACAGAAGTAATAAAAAGAACAGCTAGACCAACAATTACTTATAGTAGCGAAACATGGACTTTAGCAGAAAAACACAAATCGCGGTTAAATGCTATATACCTATATGAGATTTCTTAGAAAGATAGATGGAAAAACGAAGAAAGATAGAATAAGGAACGAAGTGTACAGATAAAAGTTAAATCGATAGCCCAGTTCCATACAGCAACAAGTCTAAATTTAAACATTTTGTGATTAATACGGAAATAAGTTTGAATTCTAATCCTTTACTAGTTTTACAAAGGAACAACTCAAAATTTGTAAAGTTGGTAATGTCAACTCGAGTTGTTTCATAAAACTAGTAAAGGACTGGAATTTAAACTTATATTTGTATCAATCGGATGTGTAAATTTAGATTTGTTGCTGTATGGAACTGAGCTATCGAGATGTGAAACCAATAAACGATACGACAGTTGAGATGGTTCGGCCACAGCTGTGACTGTGGTTCGGTCATGTGTGTCGTATGCCAGAAAGTAGAATTATAAAAAAAGTGTATGAAACGCGAGTGCAAGGAAGAAACAAGAACGGAAGACCGAGGAAAACTTGGAACGACGGCATAAGAGAAGAGGCAAAGAAAAGGGGGATGGAATAGAAAGACATAAAAACACACAGGACAGGAAAAAATGGAGAAAGAAATGCAGAACTGAACTCTACCCACCCGCACGGTATAAAGGCATATGATTAAGTAAGTAAGTAAAAAAAACATCAACCGAAAGAAATATAACAACAACAATATATAAACTCTCATTTAATGTAATTTAAAACACAATCTGAGTACAGTGATGTTTTAGGTGATATTTTAGTTGCTAAGAGATTTTATAACCAATTGACTAACACAGATTTTCAGATACCTCATCGCGTATTACGTCTTGCCATCTTGAAGAAAGTTTGTACCTTCATATTTCGTAGTATCGTTGTTGCTAATAATTATTACTAGTTCTCTCCGTTCTAATGATATCACATTTTGACACAAATTGAAGCATTAGTTACGGTATCTGTCGGACTACTGGCGACTCAAATTAAGGAAGACAGCTGCAATCAGCTGATTTTTAACAGGAAAGAAAGGCTCACTAGACGAAAAAATTGATTAAGATGCCAAAAAACACGATAATAAAGACAAAAACGAAAACATTCCCCGCTATAGTAGTTAGCAAATCGGTTGATGAGGACGCCACGGTTTTAATTTCAGTCGCCAATATTTTAAACTAGGAATGTTGAAGAATTGTAACTTTATCAAAAACATAACACATGAATTCCACATGAACTTTTTTTTTGTAACAGGGTTAAAACTAAATATTTGCGTTGGTTATTAAATGTCAGTCTCGGTCGTAAGATAAATGAAAAAAATACATTTTTAACTGTATAGCATGGAACAGGAAGCGCCATTATTCCAAGACGCAGTAAGGCGGTGACATCGCTGTCTCATCTTGCTTTCCTTCGACAATTTTCGGCAAACAGATTACAGCCGTCTACGGAGGCTTTAAGTTTTCCAGTGCAATGAGGTATCCACAGCGAAGGTATTTAAATCTGTGCTAATAGCAATGCATTTGCCAGCGAATCCCGCGATCATTACTATTTATTGGATATGCATTTTAAATCTGGATTGATTATAAATTAAAAACAAACGGCGAATTTTTTATGTTGGTACGGGTAAAAAATAAAAAATGGTCTCATTTTTCTTGTGTTTTCAGTGCAGTGTAGATATTTTTGGTTAATTAATGATTAACCATGGAAAACCATGCTAAGAAAATATAAGTTTTCATTTCCAGTCCGAATCCGTTGATTCGGTTGTCGGACTGGACTGGAATAGAAATGTACGTGATGATTACGAAGTGGAAATGGACAAGTTTTTAAATCATTCGTGAAATACGAATAGAAATTTTTCTTCAAAAAATAATTTCATTCGTGGCGACACCAAATCTGCTTGATTTTGTTTAGTTTAGTCAATCGTGAGCAGGGAAAAAAGTTCTATTCATTATGACTGCTTGCATTTCAAAAGTCTCCAGTGGCTGAATATCGAAGAATTACTTACAATTTAGTTATTGTCGGTATAGCTTCTTTCATATTAGCATCATTTCTCTGAATTCTGGGGCTGACACATTCTAATAAATGCTGATACTGATTCTAAGTAAATTTTTGAAATTTTAGGATACTTTGTCAGTTTAATAGTTAAATTCATTTAACTTCTTATCCATCATCTTTTATTTATCCTTTTTCTCAACAGAGATTTTTTATAAAGTAGGTACTGTGTTTTACCACTTCGCTCACAACTTGACATGCTTCTGCTATAAACGACTACACTTTACAGAGTCCCTGCTCACGATTGACTAAACTAAACAAAATCAAGCAGATTTCGTGTCGCCACGAATGAAATTATTTTTTGCAGAGAAATTTCTATTCGTATTTCACGAATGATTTAAAAACTTGTCCATTTACACTTCGTAATCATGTGTAAACCATCTTCACGAAAGAAAAAAGTTTAAAATCGAGAAAATTAAAAATATGTGAATTCACGAACGTGACTTACGATCCATATTCACACCCCGTGTCAACGCGCATTTATTTGTGATTTTAACGGTCATATATTAGATAACTAAAACAAAAAATCTGCAAGATTGTTTTTACATTTTTGTTTATTACCTTTTAGTTTATGTTGCCACACAAACTTTTTTAGACCAATGCATGGCTCTAAAACAAGCACTCCACTACAATAAGCTAATAAACAAACTTAAGTAAACAGACATGTGTTATAACTAGGGCTGGGCGATTATTGAAAAAGGTAATCGATTTTCGATTATTTGAAATAATCGATTATTTCCGATTAATCGATTAATCGAAAAATCGATTAATCGAAAAATCGATTAATCGACAAAATCGATTAATCAATTAATCGATAAAATTTGTATTAATCGATTAATCGAAATTAATCGAAAAATCGATTGAACTAGTCGAAATTATGTCATTACTAATGACATAAAGAAAGCGACTCCAGCGCTTAGAACTTGCCTATCTTGAACACAATTCCGACGGGCGATTTAAATTTTAGACCCTTAAAAATTAAAGGAGCGCGGATCGAAAAGCATTCAAATTATTCCGTTGAATACGTGTTTCATAATCGACTTATGATTATAAAAAAGATTCGATTAATCGAGAAAATCGATTAATCGAGAAAACCGATTAATCGAAAAAATCGATTAATCGATTAATCGATTAATCGAAAAATCGATTAATCGATTAACCGAAAAATCGATTAATCGATTAATCGAAAAATCGATTAATCGAAAAATCGATTAATCGAGAAATCGATTAAAAATTTTTTTTAATCGTTCAATCGATTAATCGATTAATCGATTAAGAATCGATTAATCGATTATTTTGCCCACCCCTAGTTATAACCTTACCTGTTCAATTTCATCAACGGTTTCCTGTAGAGTAACTGGCCTGCCACATTGAACGAGATGTCCAGTAAAGTTAGTTAGCGAACAGCTTATAGATATCTCTGACAATTGTTTCTGTTCTTTTTTCAATTTACTTAATTCCACATAAAGTTTTCTCATTATGCTATCATTAAGTCTGTCGATCTGAGATGGTTTAAATCCATTTTTAGCTTCGAAATCGGCTTCATATATTTTTATTTTCTTTTTATAGCTGTTTATTTGTTTGTTAAGCTTTTGCATTCTTTCATCGACTGGATTTTGTGATACTTTTTCTAAGGAAGTGTTCGTTTGGGGAATATCTGGATCTAAGTATATTCTATGGGTTGCTATAATTGAATTTCTGGGCGATGACAGCATCCTGTTTGATGCTATCGATAGACTTGGCAATGTTTCTATGTTTTCGTCAACGTGGTGATTCGGGCGTGATAAAAGTGGTTCAGAACAATCCACTTGTTCGTGCAGGGTAGAAAAATCCAGCACTGGAGATATCGGTGTGTGTGTTGGACTAGGGATCTGCTCGTTATCAGGAGGACGTGTATTTAAAAAGCTTATCGAGTTGGTTTCGTCATTTTCCTTGCGTTCAACATTGTTGTGTTGTTTCGAATTTTGTGCTGAAATTATGGTTAATTGTTACTATATTGCAAGATTTTGAGCTTGTGATAAACTATGGCAAAACAGCTGTGGAAATAACATACAAGCATTTTCCTAAAAAAATTAATCTGTTTGGCGTGTTATTTTACGATATGTAATGTAAAGAAATAAAAGGTGGTTTAATGTTGTGTTTTTTAATCTACTGTGTGTTTCTATCATTGAAAGATTTTTGATCGTAAGTAAAGTGTGCTTTTTTACGAACTATTTTGTCTCTATGTACTTATCTACAATAAGCCTGTTAATTAATAAAATCTAAAGATGGAACTTTAATTTTAAAGGGAATAATTTCCTTGAATGACGATATTCTTCCAGAAAGAGTAGTTTAAGTTACAGTTCTTGGATTTCTTTATTTGTGCATTTTTTTTTAAATTGACAACCTAGGTTATTGACAATTATATATTTTTTTGCGTTAACAATGGGGAAGATAAGTGCAAACTCAAATAGATGGCGCCATGGTAGCTTGTTCTTAGCTGTTATTTTATTAATTTCAGCTTGAAGTAGATTGTTTTTCATTTTCAAACCAGTTTTCAAAATGTTTCTGTTGAAATTTTGATAATTTTGTGTTCTATATGGAAAGTTGAAAGAATTCAAAGGTAAATTGAAGAGACGAGGGGTTAATTTTCGCAGAAAAAGGCAGAACTTCAACATGTTATTGAAGAACTACCTCTGTAATTACTTATTTTCATATAATCATCTTCGGTGAAATGACTTAGAATTGTTCGTTGGTATAAATATTTCCTTCCTTTATTTTATCATCCATAGGCAATTGCCTAATATATGTATATGAAATAGGAGTCTACAGGGGATTTCATTTTGGCACACAACAACGTATCATTTTTTCATTTTGAGAAAAAGTCAGGTTTATCATAAATACATGATACAATAAAAGGAAGGTATGATATCAAACCATGTCACATTCGTCCGGTTTCGCGCATGACGTCACGCTGCGAGTTATTTTTGAAATTTATAACGCGCAATATAGAGTTTACGTTAGGTATAGACGACTTTATATAAATTCTATTGGCAGTATACTTTGCCTCCTGCTTATAATACAGATTTGAAAGTATATGATTTAAAATAATCATGTAAGTAAAGGGATAAATTAATTTAAAATAAAAAGATATTGGTAAATTGCCTGCCAATTGCGTTCTATGTATTTATTTACGCGAAAAGAAAAGGTAAATAATTTTATAAAATAAAACTATGCCTAATAATATAATTAGGTAATAATTTTTATTTAGAGGCATATTATTATTAAAATATATACCTACAGAGTCTTCCGAAAATATGTTATAAATAAGAATTTTGTTTGTTCCTATAATTTGTCAAATATTTTTTGCGGTGAATAACATCTGTACGTTTGCCACGGAAACATGTTTTTTAGGATAGCTTTTTTGGGGTTTTTTACACATTAAATAGTATATTATTAAAAAATATTGTAGTTTTGTATTCTTTAATTTTTCAAATTTTAAAAAATCTTAAAATTTTGAAAATTATTCTGAACAAAATAAAAATATCTAAATTTATGAAATTAGGTAAAACAAGAAATTATTTTTTAAGAAAATAGCCTTTTTTTCAATCTCTTTGTTTGTCGTATTTTCTCGATTAAAGTCTGGTGATTCGTTACCGTGGAGATTTTTAGCAATTGTTTGTCACAGTAAACTTTTGTATTGAAGCGAGTTTGTAAAAACATTAAACACATTTGACACTCATGACATGACATAATTTATGCTTTAAATTACCTTCATAATCACTTTTGTTAAAATGTCTAGAACAGATTCTAGCATTTTTCACATTAAACTTATCTTTTCGTTTGCACAGACGCTTCCAAACACTTTGTGTTTCTTTGTTTTTGGGGAAGCTAAATGCTTTAATATCGGGCGTAAAGCCCTTGCATTGATTGTCCACATCACAACCATACACAACACCCCTCATTTTCACGTTTAAACTCTTAAAAGTGATATAAAAACACCAAAAAATAAATTTAAAACACAACGCGATCTTAATCAAGACGTGTCTCGTTTACAAAATATGGCGGAATTACTCACAGCGTGATATGAATGTCATAAATACAAGGAAAAATTGAAAAACTCAACGCGCTGATTATTCAATTCGAGCAGCAATTCACATCGGGCAGTAGAATATGTTGGTTACGTGATCAACTATTAAAAAATTTGTAAGTAGTCACTTGCCACCTGTCATAAATGTCATCTAAACGCTCGAGGGTGAAGTGTCGAACGAAGGGATGAGAACAAGCTATGTTGAAGCCACTTGGACAGTTGCCTTCTCCATTATGTAATTTTAAATTCAACAAAATTAAGCGAAAAAATAGACCGACGTTATGTCAAAAGAAAAAATAGACCGACGTTATGTCAAAAATATTGGAGGTTTTAGCTTATCAGTTCTACTCGCTCTATATTAAGTGACGGGTGCTCTAACCAGGTGCTTTAGTCTTTCAAAGAAAGTTACGTTTCCTGGTAGTTCTTGTATTTTTACCTACAGTACATCTACGAGTAGGATGGATAAAAGGACAGATAAACCATATTTTCAAAAATAAGAAAAAAGTCGTTGTAAATGAAAGTTTTTCCTTCCTAGAAAGTTAGATGCACTATGAGAAAATTTCGATTTTTTTGGACGAATTGCTCAAAAAACACGACACATGGTGCGTTATTTGATATTTTACCGCAAAATGTTGAAGAAAAAAGTTGTTTTAAATTTTACAGTTAATCAAAATTACACGACAACATTTAAACTTTGTGAATTATGAATTAAAATAATTCAAAACTAAAATTTTCTCTTACAATTATATTCCAATTAATTGTAGAATTTAAAAAAAAACTTTTTTCCATATTTTGCGGTGAAGTGATCGATAACTGCAGGCTTATTCTTGATACAATTTTATGTTTTTGAATTTTCTGAGCATCTAAAACAATTTTTTTTATCAGGTATCCTATTTTTTTGGCAAGCAATAACTTTAATTAAGAATGACTTTTTTGGTATCTTTAAAAATTTGGACCATATGTCTTCTTGTCAACTCCATCCGTGGACTGCGTATTCATTTTTTTGGTGACTATATTAGCAACAGAAAATAGACAGCTACAGAATATAAAATATTGATAAAAAATACTAAATTTTAAATTCATTAATATAGTTTGTACAACATATTCACTGATAATGGGACTTAAATAATATGTGAAAATTAGTGAAATGTAGCATTTCATGGTTAAAATAGCTATTTTAAAGCATTTTTGTTTAGGGCTTTTATATTAACCATAAAGGTACCTACCTGGTAGTGAATTGGAAACGTTCCTCTTTGTGATTTCTTTTTCAATTTGTGAGTCGCTTTTAATTTTATTTTTCGACGTATATCGCATTTTGAATCTTTTATTTTGGTGTTTTTTGTTCTTAAGAGTTTGTGGTCTTGCAAATCTTTCGTGCGATCTCCTTTTGTCATACTCGTGATCGTCATAAACCAAATTCTTTTCCGACTGGTCATGTTTCTGAGAAGACGAATTGATTTTTTCGTCTGATACAGATTTTGGAAAATCTCCTGAGCTAGATACTCGACGTATGCCATTAGTCTTATCTTCTGAGCATTTAATTGGGACTGGTCTTTCTTCTGAATTTGATCTGAAAATTAATTGTAACAGTTATTCAAAGTTATAAAATAAATCAGTGTATTTAAAATAGCTTGACTTACTGCATTTTAGATGATTTTTTGGTAGCTTTAATAAAATTACTATCTAATTGAATGAACATTATATTTAGCAAGGCTATGGTTGCTAACCTAAAAATAAGAAAAATATTTCGTACCAACGCGGGTCCGCTCTTGCTTCGTTCTTGAGACACAAACTGTTTCTTTTTCTTGTTTTTTTTTTAAATATTTTTAATTCGACTCTACCAATTTGAATGATTGTTAAAATTGCTTAAAATAGTACATATTTTAAGATTAAAAAGGTGTTGACAGCTTCACCAGGAGCGTACGTACGTACTGGCATCAAAGAAAATAAAAGGGTTTGATTGGGTTTGATACTGGCATTGAAATAATTATTGTTTTAAAAAATATGGACGCCACTGACTTTTTACTTTTCGCACAGTTATGTATACAGTTAAATGCCTAATAAAAGTTATATCATGATATTTTTCCAATTTCGGTTTCGTTTAGGAGATAATTGCAGATTTATTATGCTGCGTACGTCTTACGACGAATTTAAGTTGTATAAATTAAATTATTATTTACATCTACCTGAATACGATCACAGAAAATGGTTTAGGCTACATACTAAAATTGCATTTACTTCCTAAACGAAGTCAAAATTGAAAAAATATTAAGAAATAACTTTTATTATGCTATTAAAGATTAAATAACATACATATTTTCAACAAAGTTATTTCAGTGCCAGTCCGTACGCATGTTCTTGGTGCAGTTCTCAACACGTTTTTAATGCAAAAATATGTACTAGTTCAAGTATTTTTTACAACCCAAATTGCACTCAAATTGGTGAAGTTGTTTTGTACATATTTAAGAAACAAATCGAAAAAAAATAAAAAAAACTTTAACAACCAGGGACAAAGCAGGAGCGGATTCATGTTGACATGAACCATTCCTCCTATTTTTAGATGAGGAATTTCCCCAAGAACGATGGCACATGTTTTTTGAAATATGCTTCTTCAATCTGCTTAATCATAATTCATCGCAACTACTTTTGGTATTTTTCGAACAAAATGAGAACCAAACGAACACCCAATAAATGTATTTTATTATACCTTATGACTTTTCTTTCTTGATACAAGGAACTCACACTTTCTTGCCTCTCTTTCCTTTTTCTTGCTTTACTTATTGCTTTCGCTTCATCAAACGTATTGGATACCACTTGTGTCCTACCGCCACTAGGTAAGTATATCTTCTTCACTTTGCAAATCTTGTGATCAAACTCTATCTTGGCCACAAACTTCTGTGGCACATCTTCTTTTGGTAAGGAACCTTTCATAATATACTGAAAAAAATGTTTTTTTATTCCTACTTGAAGATGATGCTCGGTGGAAAATTGGGGTACACGCCAATTCGTCGTAAATCAATTATTGATCGTAAAGGTCAATTCGTCGCAAGCACAGAGATTTTAATAACAGAGGCAATCAGTCATGTTTATCGCATAATTATTTACTGTAAATTAAAATCCTGGACTATGATCCTGGACCAATAACTAACTGACCATGCGCATTAGAGCAATCCTCAATTGATTCTGTTCCTGTTCTGAATCGGTTCATAAAGTGATCCGCAAACAAAGCTATTGATAACACATTAATAAATTGTTAATAAAGAATAATCTTTTTAGTTATTTAGTACCGAGTTTAATGGGTTGTACACAAAAGTTCTGAACTTTAAAGTAAGCGCAACTCCTTATTAATTGTTAATTACAAATCCTTATACTGTGAAATTGCGCCGACATCAAAGTTTAGAATTTCGGTGTACAAGTTACCTAACTCTCAACAAAATTAAGTTTACCATTAAACACAGTTTAAAAGAAAAATAATATTTCATACTTTTTGGTGTTTTTTTTTTCTTTCATGAAGTTGATTCATTTTTCAAAAAAAAAATTCTTTCTTTTTGGTTCACCTATTCTCCCTCCCCCTTCATACTGTCGCCCCCTCTTTAAATTTGTAATGTCCATGTAATATTGGAGTTTCAGACCTCAGTCCCTAACCCCGAAAATGACAAAGTTAACATTTTTAAAGAATTTTCCACCCGCTCCTTTCGCCCCCCTCCTCCGTCATAATTTTTTTTACATCCGTTAAAGCTTTTCTGACCTTATTAACTCCGAAAATGACCCATTAGTTAACATTTTGGGAGAAATTGGCAGTCGCTCCTCTTTATCCCCCCTCCGTTAATTTTTTAAACATCGGTTAGACAAAATGGTAACTAATCAGTGTTGCCAACCATACGGTAATTACCGTATACACGATAATTTGTGCGAAAATAAGGTGTACGGTATGAGTCTCATTACGGTAATCAAGAACTTTCACTAAAGCGTTGTGTTTTTTTTTTGTAAATCTCAAGAATTTGAATAGTTGTTCTGTAAAACAAATGACATATGTAGTGCGATCATGCACCCTGTTTTACCGCTTAATCGGCATCTAGCGTTCAAAACTGTTTTCCGTAGAATAGCATAAGGAACGCTCTGACCTCTGCCAATATGTACGTCCTTATTTAATTCCGTGCATTAAATAAAGATTGCCAATTTCACACTCGCAATCAGTGACACATTGCTAATTTTATTCAAAAATACCAACAGCTTGTATAGAGGCAATCTTTTTTAAACACGTTAAGTAGACAATGAAAGTCTTATATTATGTACTTAATTACTCCAAAAGAACTGGGATTCACAGAAAGAATGGCTGTCAGATCGGTCAGATTAACTTAAAAAGGATGTAATAAAAAAAATTAAACCAAAAATATTCTATTTTTGTGCACATTTTTGATCGAATGTAGGAAAAAACCTTCGGCCGTTGAAAAAATAAGTTTTTTCCTTTAAAAATATGCAATTGCGTAAATGTACGGTTATTTGACCTAAAATAATAATATAGTAATTTTAGACCGCTTATACGGTAAATTACTGCCAGCAGGCTGGCAACACTGCAACTAATAGTTATTCGGTAAACTTTGGTGTAACCTGTGCGTAGGTAAAATGGTCCTTGAAACTGCTTAACGGATCTATTGAAACACTATCGCTTTAAATCAGTCTCACTTTAGCGAGGCCACCATTTTTTCTTAATACACTAATAAATTTATCTGTAACACAACCACTTTTCCCATTATTTAACGACTGTAGAACTATTTGCACGTCATCTAAAATTTGCAAAGATTCCGCTAGAGACAACGAAGGATTCTGTAATTTTTGTATCGCTTAGCAATATGTACTTCGCTTTGCGTTGACCTGTTTTAGTTCGTTTTATTTGCCTAGACACCCGATACCCCGACAGCATGATAATGGAAGTAAACCGAAAGTGGCGCGCCTTAAAATTAATCACTGAGTGACAGCAAGAATCCAAGAATAAGGTCCAATCAAGTAGTTGTTGTAGATTGACTTTTACTAGGTATACATAAATGAATGAACTTACCTACCTGAAGCACAATTTTAACTATTTTACATTTTATGTAAATTTTTCTCGAATGTTAGTGTGTATATGGTTCCACTAATAAAAATGTCTATCTTTAATATTTACAGAATTACTTAAACTACCGTATGCAAACCAACAAGTAACGAGACTGATAATTTGATAATAATACTGCATTTAAAACAATAATCGATTATGTTCAATATTATTGAACGTCTAACACTTAATGGGCTGAGGCCGCAAATAATGTTAATAAACATTTAGTTACTCTATATCTAAACTTAAAACCTAAAAATAGAATTCGAAAAACATCGCACTTATTTTTACAGCTTTCGGTTTATTCCGGATAAAATGAGTATAACAAAGCAACAAAAAAAAAATGATTAGATCAAAATATACATAGGTACCTACATTACATAATATCTTGATTAAAATTGTGGTTGGATTAATTAACAAAAGTTGAATCTAATAAAGAGCACCCAAAATCAAAAACAGGTATTATATATCAATGTCTGCTGCAGCCGTGCTTAATAAGATCACTTTCAAAAGACTGCAGTGTGGGGTGCTAATAACTTTGACTAGTGTTAATTTCACTTCTTTGAGACTGTCCTTTCCTAACTAAGGGGTCACATTCCTGGTTAATCGTCTTTACAACGCCCGATTATAAGTTTCCTAACCTGTTAAACCTTCTTCCCTTAAATTCGTAATTCCACCAACCCATTTCTATTTTGGGCTTTCCATATAAATAGGAAGAGTCCCATCATAGGCGCAACCAGAATTTTGGCCTGTGTTTGTCCAGGTTTGCTAGGCTGAGCTATACTTATGTATAAAAAAAATGTTTCCAGGACTTTGGCTTGGAAGATGCTGAGAAATTATCACCGGAAAAAAGCCAAAAAATCGGTTTTGAGGGTCCTGAAGCCTTATAGCCCCCCCCCCCCCCCATCCTTGGGGGCACTTGATTTTTATACACTTCCTAGTCGTTTGGTGTAGGGCGACGGTCGGCAATTGGCGGACCGGCGTACCGCGTTCCGGATCCGGACCGCGGAAGGTAGAGAACTGGACCGCCCAATTAATTTGTAAGAACAAATACCCATTTATCTTATCTGAATTACCAACGAATGACGTTGCTTACAAAAAATCTCTTATGAAAATATTATTCTTGTTTCTACCTAATTATAAAGAATGTTAATTACCATAAACCCAAGTAATTGCAATAAGTTTTATGCGAGATTATATCGATGTCGCATGCGACATTCGGTAGTCAAGATTCAAGAATATACGACAAGACTCGAGAATATCCACTATCCAATAACTCTCACACATGTATTATACATTTCGTTCAAAAATATAATTTTTGCTGCTCTGCTGCCAAACCTGTAATATAAATAATCTTGCGCAAAACTGCCTGTAAAATGTTTTCTTAAAAATTTTATTGCTGGTTCAGATGAAGTTTTTAACAAATCTTGGCATGCACGATTGCAATTCGTGTTTCGGTTAATGAACTAACTACATACGTCTCGTCTGGCAGAACTTCAGATAGATCAAATTAAAATTGTTTTTGTGAAAAGTACATATAAAATGAAAAATAACAAACCACAGTGGCGAATTATCCAATAAGCCTAGAACGCCCAGGCGTATGTAAAACTTTTAAGGGCGGCTCGACAGCGACACGCTTTTTAAAAATGAAAATGAAATTGAAAAGAAGCAAAAAAAAATACAATTAAAATAAAATAAAATTATAATTCAAAATTATTATCAAGGTAGAAATTTACTCCTACGTCCAACTCTTTAGTTATTTATATAATTTTTTCTAACTTTAAAATACAACAGTCCTTGGAAAATGGACATTTTGTTTTAGTTTGCCATCCTGTATTAAAAAATCATATTACTCGTAAAATCCTCGGTTCAGTATAAAATATTATTTCTTTTAATATTCTAGAGTTGTAGCAAAATTAACAATTTTTGTTTTAGGTATTAATTTACGCGGTGTGCATCACAAACAATAAGTTAGATTGTTTGTGGTTGTATGAAAAATGTAAATTGTTATTAAAAGCTACAAGTACAGTCACTGATAACTCTAACTTCCAGATATGCATTGTATTTCCACTTATACCTGAAAGTTTGAATTGTCAATGGCTCTAAGGTACATCCAAATACTTTTGCCAACCTACATCATATATTCTCGATTTAAAACAAAAATAAAAAATTGCACGCCATAACTTCATAAATAACAATAGCACACTCTAGATTATATAATACAGGGTACAAAGCCTATATTGTATTTGAAAGATGTGGCTGAATGACTAAACAGGCTTACCATAAACAAAAAAAAAACTGGTTGTTTTGGGTTCATCCAAATCCTTTGAAAATCCTTTAAAAAATACTATTTAAAATTGCACACGCTGTATGACAGCGCATCGTATTTAATTAAAAGTAATAATCTGATGATTTTTAATTCAGAGAGTGACTAGGTAATTATTTCAGATAAATAGTGCTTCAATTAGAGCACAAATACATAAAACTTAATTTTTTTAAGTTATTTCACCTTTGTCTGGTGGATCAAGAGTGCCTGGATTTTAGCGGTAGAAGCCTTAGCTATATGACAAATATAATTGTGTAAAATAAATCGTTTTTGAGTTTCAGCAACAAAAAATGAAAATTAATTCTTTAAGGTGCTCACCATGTATATATTTAACCACAAGTGCAGGGGCGATTTAGAAGCTCGTCTCGTCAATTCGAGCTACACAAAATTGTAGATCCAAAAAAACTGGCAAATTCGCGTGCGACATTATTCTCGTATTGTTTGGGGTTCTAAGCAATGAACACTATTTCATAATGGAAAAAATGAAAACCACTGGAGGGAAATTTTTCCAACTCAGAACAATGGACGAAAAATCTAAGCCTGTTCTTGTGACAACAGAACGTTTGGTCCATTTAGTTTACACGCGACAGGACAAATTGACTGATTGGGTTTGCTTGAGTTGATATGGAGGTGTAAAAATTCTAATATTTTTTTATTTATACCTCTTGCACGCTTTTTCGAAAATCTCTTTTCTCGAAAACAAAACTTTTTTGAAAATACAGTTATTCAAAAACTAGGAGCATTTTTCAATTTGTTTTTGAAAACCAATTTTTCGATTTTTTTTTAAATCGAAAAACATTTTTTAAGAAAACATCGATTTTTTAAACATTATTTTCGAAAAACATTTTTCGAATATTGATTTTTTCAAAAAACGCTTTTTTGAAAAGTAATTTATAGAGCAATATAGCAAACCTAAGGAAACCTGACCAAGAAAAAATGTTACTGTAGGTTGGTTTAGGATTATCTGCTTTTTTTTAAACGTTATCAAAGATAGGAAATCCGACCAAGTACAAAAAAGGTTCGTTTAGGTTTGCTCACGATTATCTGCGTTTTTTAAACATTTTCAAAGCTTGTAGAGTTCATAATTCAATTTTCGAAATAGTGTTGTCAAAAACTATATTTTCGGAAAAAAATAATCACCTATTTTTGAGAGATTCCGATTTTGAAAAATGGAAATTTTTAAAAAATACACTTCGACAATACGTATGTGATTGTGAGTAAATATTTTTGAAAATTTTGTAAATCCGTTTTCACGAAAGCATGTTTCGACAAAGCTGGTTATCGAAAAAATTTACTTTTGGAGATGTGTTTTACAGAAAAACTATTCGGGCTCTTATTTCCTTTAGAAGCCAAAACGATCAGGCGCAAATTTTGATAATATGGCATTGAGGTGCAAAGGCGCCGAATTGAAATAGTGTTTTAACAGGCGCGGATTTGTGGGGGGGGGGGGGCGCAGAGGGTCCTCCCTAAAGCCCTGTACAAAAAGGATTTCAATAGCGAATTTTATAAAAATTAATATTGTAATATAAACATTAACCATTCCTATATATTTTACAAAAAATTATTAACAAACATTTTTCGTCTATGTAAGGTCTTTGAAATAGATTATACTTACCACAAAAATATGAGTAACAGATCAATACTAATATGTAATATAAAAAATGCAAGCCTTTTTTGGCATTTTTAATGTCACGCTCTTCGATTGTTTCTGAAAACATTCTTTACACATCTCACTGTGATCTTATCAAAATTTGCGCCGGATCGTTTTGGCTTCTAAAGGAAACAGATAACCAAATAGTTTTTTTTTCAATAAACGCCTCTTGTTAAAGTATGTTTTTTTCAAAAAACAGCCTTTTGAAAAACGGATAACGAATTTTTCAAAAATATTTTCTCGAAAACACATATTTCGAACGTACATTTTTCAAAAATATCCTGACAGCTTTTTCAAAGATGCTTTTTTGAAAAGGGATTTATACAACATTTTCAAAAGTACATAAAAAAAGTCTTTAAAAAAATATTGTGTGTCCGAAAATATATTTTTTAAAAACTGTATTTAGAAAATTAAACTCTAGTAGCTTGGAAAATGTTAATGAAAAAAGACGATAAAAGATCCTGAACAAACCTAAACGAACCTCTTTTGGGTTTGATCAGGGTTTCTTATACGTTACTTTCGCCTTAATTACTTTCTTAAAAAGCCGTTTCTTGAAAAAATTAATATCCGAAAAAATTTAATTTCGAAGATGTTCTCTGAAAAAATTAATTTTTGAAAAGTGCTTTAAAAAAATTAGAATAATTGGTATTAGAAAAACTGCACTTTTGTAAGTACTCGTATATCCCCCCAAATAAGTAGAAGGCATAAGTAAAAAAAGGCTACAATATATACACTTTCATATTAACCAAACAATTTGTCCTGTCGCTTATGAGCAAAGATGACTTACTAACTGTTCTCTTTTTCTTCAACAAACATTCTTCAACACATGCTTTTTCGGAATTGGATCTAAAAAATTGTTTCGAAAATATTTTTTTTAAAAGAATTTTTCAAAAATACATTTTCCGAAAATACATTTTTTTAAAAACATAGTTTTTCAAAATTTAAATTATGAACTCGACTGGCTTAGAGAATGTTAATGTAAAAATGACAAAAAGATCCTGAAGTAACCTAAACGAAGCGTTTTTGTGTTCGGTCAGGTTTACGTTTCGTTGTGTCCGCTATGTTAGTCTGTAGTAAATTAAGTACATACATACTTTTAAAAAAGTGTTTTTTAAATATAAGTATTCTAGTCTTTTTGAGACAGCTTAAAAATGTACTTTCTTAAAAAAAAATGTAGTTTTGAAGTCGTTAAAAAAAATTGGAAAAGTTCCTTTAATTTATTGTTGCGATATCAAATGAGAGTTTGTGAAAGATGTAAAAAAATAAGTGCTGTAAACAATATTATAGCGCCTATAAAAAGCACGAATAGTTACTTCTGCCACTTGATAGCATTGCATTAAAAACTGCAATATCGAAAATTTGTTTAAAAAAACTTTATGAAATCATTTAATCGTGTCTGCCTTTAAGCCTAATTGTTTCATTAATTATAAAACAACATCAAAATAAAAAAGGCAGACAATTGCTGATTATTCGAAGGCAAACAGATAATGAGATATTTACCTTTTTAGGCAAAAAATTTTTGCCTCCTTTTTTATATTTAATTAGAAACTTTATTAATGTCAAAAATATCAATAAAAAAGACGACGACATGCTTTAGTAAAATTTTTTTATCTCCATGTTTGTAATAATTATTATAAAAAATGCAAAAATCTGGACGTCTACCCTCTGTAAATTTATTATCTGTATAGCGCCCCTAATACAATGTATCAATGTCAGACACGATAATTTATGACAGTTTATTATTTTTTTTTAATTTCAAAATTGATTTTCACAAAAAACAGCGCCATCTAAGCTCAGCTCTATCTTTCTGTAACCCACATATCTCTAGATTACAAATTACGATGAAATGATATACCGAAACTGTCACTAGCTCATTAACATGGGTCGGCTCAAAATATATGGAACATTAGTAAAATGAAAACGGCTAAACATATTTTACTAAAATTTACAGTGTGGAAACACATAAATTTAGCATTAGAGGACATTTTTCTTGCCGATTATAGAAATATAAAAATGTTACTTACCTATATGTTTTTTCTGATGATGAAGATAAATTAGCTTTAATGGAATCCTAAAGTAGATGCTAGTATAACAAATAACAATAAATAATGAGGTTGACAAACTACTATGCGAAATGAATTCAAGGATTCATATCTCTATCACGACACATTATACAAACTACGGCTGCTTTAGGAAATGTGTAGTGACCAGCCGCAATTTTAGCATGTGGCTTTTTCAACCACTTGTCGCAACTTTAAAGCCTCTAAGTTGCGGAGATTCTTTAAAAACCTGAAAAGAAAAAAGCAACATTATTAGTTGGACATTCTTTCGGTCTATAGGTAACATATTTTAAAAAAATGCAAGACCGTCAAAGAATTTGAGAAAAAGGTCAATTTTTAATTTTAGCCCAGGTGCTCTTCCTGCTAGCGCAATCGCGCCTCTTTTTTTGAGTTATTTCACGATCTTGTTACACGCTAGCGAAGAAATTAACTTTGCACTTTTTCGAAGCATTCTTAGTTATTAGTTTCCTTAATCAACACAAAATTACTGCATCAAATTTGGAAATACAAAATTAGCACCTTATAATAATAATATGTTTAAATTGGTAAGGGCAATAAAAAAGTTAAATCTCATATGAAAATTATTGGAGAATCCAATGCAAAATATGCCTAATAGTCCAAGAGCCACTGAACCCTGTTAGTAACGGCATTTGCACAAAGCTGGAAATTTGTATATTGACGATTGAAGAGCAACCATAAGTAAAAGTCATGACCCGGCAAGTCTCCCCCGCCCCCGGTCGCGTCATCAACCCCTATAATTTTGAAAATGTAAGAAAAAATAAAAAATTAAACGTTAAGTCACAAATTTTAATATGTTTTAACTTAGACAAATACAAAAAAAGTGCCAGGCGATTCTGAAGGTCGTACGGACCTTCCAGGTGAGTCTTAAATGTGCTCTGTGCAGGGCATAAAATAAACATTGTCCTACAAGGTTCCAATTTTTACAGGCTCTTTTAGTGATGTTAATTCTAAGGAACTTTCTCTAGATCTAGGTATTTTTTAGTGTTTCGGCGATAAAGGGAATTTTTGTGATTATCTAGGGATTTCAAAAAACAAAACTCGGTACAATCGAGTCGAGTGATGTGAGCGACATACAAAAATAAACATATAAAAATAAATTGTTATTATTTTTAATTTAAAAGAAAATGGGTACATATTTCATTGATAAAAACTAGTTTTTTATAACCCTTCATTTGAGTTTCTCACTTTGTCAGATGTCTCATCTGTAAATAGCTTCAGAATTAGAATGTCAGTATATCTTTTGCAGTTTGAGGTTATGATGATTTTATCATGAATTTAATTTACGATGTTATGATTTTTTTGTTAATGAAAAATAACTTGTGATTTTGGTTCAAAGAAAAGTTGAAAGTCAATATTATAGAGTTTAATTTATTAATATGCATCTCCTTACTCTCCAAATTGGGGAATTCTGACGATAGTTGGGAAAAAATCTAGGGAATTCTAGGGACAATTTGCAACACCGTCTAGGGATTTTTATTTCCATCCACCTGACATCACGGGGCTCCTTGTTAAACGATTTAACGTAAATATGTTTAAGGCCAGGCGATTCCGACGCAAGGGCCCGCCAGATGCGGAGAAAGATAAAACGGGAGTGCGAGAGCAAAAAGATTGGAGATGCTAGATAGGTATAAGATGTTTTTATGAAATAAAATAAAATTTTAAACCAAGTAAAAAAAATATTTTTATCATAAAAATAGTAACCTATATTGTTTTATTAGGAGTAAAAGCGATACTTTTATGACGAGTCTGTAGGTTTGAAATTAGAGACGAGTCATAAGAAGTTGCTTTTACTACGAATAAACCATACTATTTTTTCTTCAAACGTCGTTTAAAAATAGAAAAATAAAGATATACAAATTTTTTAAATTTTTTTCGAGTTTCGAGTGGGCCTAGCATTGCTATGGATTTATTATTGTATTGTTTGATGCTGACGCGTCCTTTGATTTGACAAGTGTCAGCTTATATTATTGCGAGCAATTTTCTTTAATTGTTACTCTCCTAAAAATACCATTTTTTAAAACCACACTTACTCAGAATTTATTTTATTTATTTTTTATTTTTTATAACTTTTTTGTATTATTCAACATATTTATGAGCACACAGTCATACTTTTATCTCCGCTCTCAGCGGCAGAAAAAGGACTTTTACTTCCGCTGCCAATAGCAACTGCCTACTGACAAAAAAGCAAAACTTTAACGTCAAAAAATTAGTAGAAAAATGTCAGGTTTATTGACGTTTAAAGAAAAAATACGTTTTTTAACTAAAAATTATTTGCAATATTATACAAGGTGTCCGAAAACTCTTAGTATGGTCAAATATATTTGCTATTAATAAAGATACAGACACCAATATTTAGGTGTATCTTATTGGTTACTAAATCTACTTTTTATGTAATTTTACTTTTTCAACCCCATTGAGGGGCGACGCTAGGGAGTTGAGGTCAAAAATTTTAAATGCAACGCTATGCCTTGTGGTACCTCATTTTAAAGGTTACCACAAACCCGAGCCGTATCTTAATTCGTTTTTAAATGGCAAGCCCTTAAAAATAAAAATCATAAAAAAAAATTAAACATTTAAATACCTTCATGTTCATGGTGGTCATTTGGGACAACTTTTAAAGTAATAAGAGAAATGAAGGCAGGTACTTAAATTTGTTTTTTTTCACGATTTTTAATTTTTATAGTCTTGCCAATTTAAGGCAATATTTTCCACGTGGCTTCCACATTGGCCAACTTAATTTAATTTTTCGGCTTACGTTTTTTAAATAATAATATAACTATTATAGATTCATATTCTATAGGTATTTTTTAATGTATAAATAAAAGTTTCAAGATATTTTATGATTTATTTTAGGAAAATCGTATTTACAAAGAATATTGAGGTCCTAGTGACAGAACAAATGTCACCATAGATCTTGTAAAATAGGAATCTTCTGAATGAAATTATTATACACGTTGAAACTTTAAATAATTGACTGAAGACTACTTGCAGAATATGAATATATACTTAATAATGTTGTTACAGTCTGTAACAAACATCCGATGAAGCTATAGTGTAGCGAAACGCGTCATGTTATAAAGTATTAAATATAAGTGAAAATTTGGCTAAAATTGTCTATCATGTTTCAAACCTATATTTATCTATAATATAACAGATTTTCACAGATCCGTCCCCGTCATCGTAAGCGTCTATGGAAATTGTCCAATAGCGGGAACATAGCGAATACAGCTCGCACTTCGAAGATCACAATTTTTTGATCAAGAATGTTCTTTCGGTTCGTTCGTGCGCGCTCGGATCGTTCGGAGTAAAATGCTCACGTCAGTACATACCTTAACATGAGTTTTGGACGATGCATAATCAACAATTTCATATTTAAAAGTAGTTAAAACTTAACTGGTCGACTAGGAGAAATTTGAAAACCCGTCTGAGAGTGAATGCACACGGATACACTTCTTGCATCGATACAGTCGCGATACAATCAGTCGCGTAACTAAATCGCATTTGCATGGCTACTCAAAGAGGTAGTAAAGTTAAAGTAAATCGCGACAGTATCGCGTTTCCATCGCGATGGTTTTGTGGTTTTATCGCGACTGTATCGATGAAAAGAGTATCTATGTGCATTCACCCTAACCTTTGTGAATTAGGTGGGAAGAGATCTTACACCCATACGGATACCTTTCGCACCTGTCGCAGGGTAAAATTGTAAAATCTGGTTCTTTGAAACACGGGTATTTATTAAAAATCTACATATTTTGAAATTAATAAAATTTTTATAATACTCCTAGAGATTTAAGGGTTTTTACAAAAATTCTGAGCTCGTTAGACATTTTTAGAGCATTTTTTATATTTATCCCAAAGAAATTCAGAAATTTTGTTAAAACCCTAACTCACTTTAAGTGTATTGTGAAAACGATTTTGGTAACAATTTTCATTTGACGTAGAATAAGTAATAATTTTCGTAATAGGGAGTAATATTAATACTGATCTCCATTAAGAAAATAGTGGCAATAATTAGAGGAGAAAAGTTGTTATATTGTGAATTATTTAACTTTAATTTAAAAAAACATTTTATTTAGATTAATTATTACTCCTAATTTTCATATTAGTAATTAATACTTTTTGTTCTCAGAAAGGAGATAGAAGACTTATCAGTAATCGATTTATTTTTTTGAAACCTTATTCTTATTTGAAAGTGCGTAATATCGTAGGTATAGGTACCTTTATCAAATTTTACACAAAACACTTAAGGTGAGTTAGAGTTCTAACACACGTCAGCAAAATTTTTATTGATTTCCCAATATGCCGGTTTCTTATAAAGACTAAGGTTGTTAAAAAAAAAACTGAATATTACAATTATCCCGCGACACATTGATATAATTGTCATACAATCGTGTTTGCATCGGTCTTTGCTCCGTCATCATAGGATGTTGTGTAAGGGTATCGTGCCTGTATCGCATTTGCATCGTTGCTTTGCAGTTGTATCGTGACTATTGATACAGAAATATACGTGCGAGAGGGTTCTGAACCACCGCTATAAAATTTTAATGTACCACAAACGGAATTATAAAATCGATACAAAGATCCTACAAACTGTCGATTAATTTTACCACGAATATTATATTATTTGTTACGATTTAGTTTAATAATAATTATTCTAAATAAGCATATTATCTATAAATCTAAGATGTGTTCAAATAATTGTGCTAAAACTAAGGTATACTGAATAGTAGTACCCGTCTTCTCCGTAGTAGTCTGGCTGAAATTCCTGCTTTCACAATGGGAATTAAAGCCCGCTTTACGAATGAGTCAACTTAAAATACTACCGAGAATACGGGCATGAACCACCAAGGGTTACTAATTTCAATAAATATAATCTGACGCTAGAAAATTTACCTTCTTTGTCTCTGTCTAACCTCAGTATCAACTACGTGAAAATATTATTTCACACTTTAAAGCGCTTTTCTTCTTGAAGTCAGTTTATTTTCCCGAAAACAAAATTGTGTTTGTTAGAACAAACGTGGTAATTCCTAGGGTAAATATTATTTAGGATCACAGTTTGTTAGTGCTAATTTTTTCAGGGTACTTATTGCTCATCATCTTGTCAGTGGACATTAACACGAGTTTTATATTTACTTTAGTAGATACCTACTAAGCCCTGAAAAATATATTTGTTTTTGTTCAAAGTATTAATTATGATTTATGATAAGTAAATAGTCGTTATCGGTCGCCATCAAAAGTTGAGCTACTGTATTATAAAATCGTAGCATCTTGAACCGATTATGTAGATTTAAATAATTAAGTAATTATCTAGCAATAGAAATCACACAGAGGATTAAAAAAAAATGACAGCAGTCAATATGTTTCAATTCAAAAAAACATCAAATTGCTCAAAAAACACCTGCTCCTGTAACCCGTTACTGTATTGCAATTTCGGCAACATACAGTGTGCCTCCCTGATGGGGTACCGCACTCTGTTAAGGTTATTTATTTTTTCTAGCTTGAAAAAAATTTATGGTAGATAAAAAGTTTTCCATATTTTCGGGTTTCATCAATGGTGTCCCAACTCCTGATATAGTATATATATACAGTGTTCAACAGATTGAAAAATGTCAGTGTCACTCTAAATAAAACAAGGGCGGATTTAGCTTCCTGTCGGGAGGGGGAGGGGGGGGATTTTTTTTTATCTTCTGGCAGCCCACGAAGACCGAAGTCTAAGTACCATGTACCGAAGGTGTACTGGGGAACGTCTTACACATCCAGAGGTGGAAACATCTGTTCTGGGATGAGTAAGATTTTTGAATCTATGCAGTATTAAAATTATTAAGCAGTAAATACATTTTCCTTACAGTAACTACGCCGGTTTTTTTGTCCAGCATATTTTCATTAAATCATGAAGTAATAGATATATAGGGTGTCAAAAAAGTCTGGAATAGTTCAAAAACTACTGAATATATATTTAAGAAAATTGGCACGTCTATATAGTTAAAAACGGCACACATATACAGGGTTAGTCAGAAAGAATACTAATTTTTTACTTTAAATGAAACGTCCTGTATATTTTTGAAGATTCAAATAGTCCCTTGAAAACAAATTCAGTGATATACGGTTCAATTGATTTATTACAAGCTTTTTTTTTAACTTCACCTGTTAGTTTGTATGTTTGTTAGTATGTTTAGGTCAAATATTGCAATCAAAATTTTGATTAGTTATAATAATTATAGCTAGAGCTTTGAAATTCTGCACACGTCTATAAGTCCGGTGACAATGCAATATAGTATATTCAATATTGTTCTAAATCCAATATGGCGGACGCCCCAAGATGGCGGATTTACCCTTTATGGCGGACGCAGCAAGATGGCTGATTACCTTTTCTTCACAATACCCTTGATATGGGCATCAAATGAAAGGGTTTGACGAGTAAAATACGGTAATCTATGTGACGTCCTTCTAAGCCCAATATCGCGGACGCCACAAGAAGGCGAATTACCTTTTTCTTCTCAACCACCTTGACATTTGTATCAAATGAAAGAGTTTGACGAGTAGAAAACGATAAGGTGTGTGATGTCATTCTAAACCCAATATGGCGGACGCCACAAGATGACGAATTACCTTTTTCTTCACAACCCCCTTAACATTTGTATCAAATGAAAGAGTTTGACGAGTACAATACGGTAATCTAGTGATGTCATTCTAAACCTAATATGGCGAACGCCACAGGATAGCGAATTACCTTTTTCTTCACAATCCCCTTGACATTTGCATCAAATGAAAGAGTTTGACGAGTAGAATACGATAAGCTGTGTAATGTCATTGTAAACCCAATATGGCGGACGCCACAAGATGGCGGATTACCGTTTTCTTCACAATCCTCTTGATATGACTATCAAATGAAAGGGTTTAACGAGTAGAATACGATAACAGGTAAAATGTCTCCTAATAGTGATGCATTATGAGAAATGCATAGGTAAAATAAAACTAAAAATTTAAAAATAAAATCGCGTAAAAATACTTTTTAAAAACAAGCTTTTATATTTAGATGTACTAAAACGAGAAAAATAACTATAGTTTTTTCATTGTGGCAATGCTAAATGCTATTTATAAGTGGAGGTAGTTCGCGTAGGTGGATCCTAATAAAAGTAGTATCAAAGATATCACTGAAACAGATATAATATATTATGTTAAATTTATTGTCTTAAAAGCTTGTCGCGTGAATAGAAAAGAAAAAAAAATACTTAGGTATCTACTTACAATTTCTGCCAAACAAAATTAATGCCTGTATGAACTCCTTTTCTTAGTAGGGATTTTCTCAGGCACTATGAACTTATGCTATTATTTAAAAAATAGTCGCAAACCATTTATTTAAAATTTTCCGGGAAATCTGTAGGTACGCATTTGTTATATTTCTATACTGGCACAACACTTTCGTCAAATTCCTATTGTAAAATTTTTCCTTACAATAATTTGTTGTTGTCATTATTATATCACACTTTAAAAGCTCCAATAAACAAATTAAATACTTTTAATAGTTTTGTATTAAAACCCAATCAATCTATAATCGCTACCATTGTTTTTCTATACAAAGACAATGTCGCTCAGGCGCGGCCCGTCCATTAGGTCATTTGGTTAATACACCTAAAATTTTTAACGATCTACCTAAAACTTTGTTTTTTAATTTTTTATAGCCAAAAAAGAATCTTTTGTTTCAAAAAAGTGCAGTTCCATGCGAAAACTCCCCAAGAAGGAATCAAGCCAAGCCATCGTCGAAGATTATCCAAGCTTGCTCCGGGCTGGGTCGTATTTTAAACTGACCTTATAGGTTTATATGGACGATATAAATTCATTAAGTCTAAGAGAGAAACAGACCTACGCGCTTTAGGAAGTTAAAAAGAGACACAATTGGTCTACGGCCCACCAATAATATCGGGCCATTCCCACTATGGAAATACACTTAAACCGCCCCGTAAAATATACTCTTTCAAAACATTTGGTTTGGAAAAAGAAAGACTAATTAGGTAGCTAATATGCGCATTGTATTTTCATTGTATTAATGTATTATTAATTGGCGGTTAAACATAAAAAGCCATGCCAGCGCTAGTCATCAAATATCGCGCCGGACCAGTTTTCTTACATTACCAGCGTAGTCCAGGGGTAGAGTCTCAGCGAGTTGACCGAGAGGTCGAGGGTTCGAGGCTGTGTTGGGGTAAACTTTTTTTTAATTGTTGTTATTTAAAAAATTAGATCGGCTCTAAAATGTGTATTGGCAACAAGCTAGCACTTGTTCCTCGATAAAATATTTTTAAAATTATTGGCAATCTCATATTTACTACAGCTGCACGTGCGTAGACAAAGATCGTATTACTATGTCTAGTCGCCAGTATTATATTTATTGAAGAAAACGGAATTTCGGCAGCGTTCCTAATTTTATTTTATGAATGATCATACTTTTAGCTTATAATAAACGTCACCATCTATTTATTCTGGGCTTTTAGTACAAGGCGCGACCTCTACTGAGGAAACGCTAAACGTATCAAAAAGGGAAGCCGCTAACAATCTACTAATCTAGATTATTAAAACACAGAAAAAAGCCATAAACAGCAAAACAGCAATGTTCAATCTACTGCAGTACCTATTTTATGATTTTTGCGGTGTTTATTTGTAGGTAAATAATTTCTTGGTACATTATTAAAAAATCTTCTTTAATTAAAAAAGTGTATTTTGATTGTTGCGTTGATATCACTAGTTGCCCACAAAATTTTTACCCACCATTAAAAAAAACCCACGGGCCGCGCCTGATGTCCCTACTTAAATCCCACTTGGGTAGGTGCTTGTTTTTAACGAAACTAACTTAGGAACCAGTTTTTTTGAAACATTTATTTGTTATGCCTAAAGTTTGACTATCACTGCGAGTTTTTAGGTTTTTAAAGCGAGTCAACACTTTCTAGAATAAAGGCGGGCCATATTGGAGCTAAAAACTTAACAAGAAACAATGCCTTATTCTGATTCAAGACTATTTAAGAGCCCTTTAATTTAATGTCATTACACTCATTAATGGAACACATTTTTATATAATGTAATAAAAAAATTTCCGCAAGACATCATTTTGCAAAGCTTACATCAATTTTAAATTTTAACTTTTTCTAGTTGAACAGCTAGGTTCTGGCAGCTTTGGCTGTCAAATTGTTTGTTAGGCGTCAATAAAAGTTTGTTTTATTCTGTTATTGCTTCAACTTAGGTGCTTGTTTTCAGAATTAATTAATTTATTTAAACCAATTATGAAAATGATTTTTGTATTAATGAGAGAAAATACTCAAATACCTTTTCTTTATAATTGTGCACAACTATCAGAAATACGTAAAGACATATTTGCAAGAATTAATTGCGAATTTAAATCCTTAATTGTGAATTTAGACCGGTCTAAGCCAGAGTGAAGTGGCCCGAAAATCGAATCGGAAATATGATTGTTAGTCTACTTATGGCGAGCAGTTTCAACATGTCTTTTACAGTTATACGATGACCATCCAATTAAAGTACTTACTTATTTACATATACCGTAAAATATACTTTAAATCTGGGAATAGGGTAAAGTAACAAACAGTACCGTGCCGATTTATCACTAGTGCGAGGCAATACTAAACTTGAACTGATCAATGACAAGGGAAAGGCACTAGCGCTGTCGCTGAAGTTCGTCTCTACCCTAACCGACTCTCTGTTGTCCAGCTTTACAACAGGTAAACCCCATATATATTTTTTATTTATATCATCTCCAACCAATACACAAAACGGTAACGTTACTGGAATATTTGCCAAGCTCTACTAATTAATCATGATGGTTCAGGATTACTAATTAGTTCAATATCGAAATTAAATTGGAGATATCTTATCGCCCGGATAGGGAATGATCGACTAGGTACTGGTGCATCCTTTTATTTTGGATAAGGGCTAACTGCTTGCAAACTTTCAGCTTTATAGCTACTACGAATTTTGAGATTTTTTTGGCCGGAAATCGAAGTCCGGATATCGGATCCCTACTGGCAATTATTATGTAGTGTTAAGAAGAAACTCATTCGCTCTTAGTTCATAATCAGTTGTTAATGTCAAATGTCATTTAGTTTCATGCAATTCAACTCCATTCGAATCTCTTTTCAAACAAGGATCAGAGAATGAAATTCGATTCGATCGTCGATCTGACAATATCTTCTTATTTAATACATGAGGTTAATAAAAGACGGCGATAGAACTCGATGACCGAATGGAGCTTCGTACTCCGGCAGCAGGACAGTTGAAATGCTACATTCGATCGTAACGTAACTACAACCACGACTATGTAGTGGTGATTTTTAAGTAGGTGGAGCTGCATTCGATCTACTCGATACTGATAATTTCCGCGTACACATCTCAGATTATCGAAATTTTATTAAAATCCGTCAGAGTTTTTAAAACCTTTGAAAGCATTACGCCTTATTAATATTTTTGTCATATTATTCAGTATGATTTATTCGATTACCTAATTACTCCTTCTTTAGTTACAAAATAATCAAATTTGTTTCCGGAATAACAGATTTAGCACACAATTGTGACCACCAAACTATTTCAATACGATTATGTGTTAGTCACGTATAGCCATCAGAAAATGTAATTAGTAAAGTTTGACAAATGAGGGTAATTCCAGAGACGGCTTCTAACCTAGTTGGAAATAAAATTAGGATTCGATTTGAAAATAAAATACAAATATTTATTTACCCACATTGTGTTATTTGAAAGTGCGAGATACGAAATTATCATACAGGGTGTCTGAAAAGTCTTAGCATGGGCAAATATCTTTACTATTAATAAAGATAGCGACACCAAATTTAGTTGTACCTTATTGGTTGATAAATCTACGTTTTTATGTAATTCGACTTTTTCAACCCCCTTGGGGGGTTACGCTAGGGAGTTGAGGTCGAAAATTTTGAATGCAAACCTATGCCGTGTGGCCTCTTCGTTTAAAAATCTTCAAAAAAGAAACATTGTTTTAGTATTTTAGTATTTATTTATTATTGTAATTCATTTTTAAATGGCAAGCCTATAAAAATTATAACTCGTAAATCGTATAATCGGTCGGGGCAAAAGTCGACCATTAGTCGACCTCTTGTGCCATACAGCACAAGTCGGCGCTGCTATTTTTTGTTTTGTGGGGCACTTTTTTCTAACTTTTCTCCAACTTTACTTCTTCATTTGTCGTTGTTATATGTTTTGTTTTTTGACATCTGCGCAGTAGACCAAAATGCGTACCACGCGCAAACCGAGCGTGCTAGACATGCGCACGGAATTTCAGGAGATGGACTTTGGTGTCTACATTTGAACCCATTCACTTTTAAGAATCTATCTCCAGTAGTTAAGGTACCACTGCGTATTTAACTTTATAACGTTTTTCCCAAGTTTTTTCGATATTATTTTTCTTTTTTTGCTATCTGCGCGGTGGCAAATAACGAAAAATACAGTCGAAAAAAACTTGGGGAAAAAGTTTTACCATTGATCAAAATGCGTACCACGCGCAAACCAAGAGGGCTAGACATTCGCACGAAATTTCAGGGGATGTACTTTGTTGTCTAAATTCGCAGTGGTACCTTAACTACTGGAGATATATTCTTAAAAGTGAATGGGTTCAAATGTAGACTCCAAAGTCCATCTCCTGAAATTCCGTGCGCATGTCTAGCACGCTCGGTTTGCGCGTGGTACGCATTTTGGTCTACTGCGCACATGGCAAAAAATGAAAAATAAAGTCGAAAAAAACTTGGGAACAAAGTTATAAAGTTAAATACGTAGTGGTACCTTAACTACTGGAGATATATTCTGAAAAATGAATGGGTTCAAATGTAGACACCAAAGTCCAACTCCTGAAATTCCGTGCGCATGTCTAGCACGCTCGGTTTGCGCGTGGTACGCATTTTGGTCTACTGCGCAGATGTCAAAAAACAAAACATATAAAAACGACAAATGAAGAAGTAAAGTTGGAAAAAAGTTAGAAAAAAGTGCCCTACAAAACAAAAAATAGCAGCGCCGACTTGTACTGTTTGGCACAAGTGGCCGACTAATGGTCGACTTGTGCCCCGCCCGATTATACGATTTACGAGTTATAATTTTTATAGGCTTGCCATTTAAAAATGAATTACAATAATAAATAAATACTAAAATACTAAAACAATGTTTCTTTTTTGAAGACTTTTAAACGAAGAGGCCACACGGCATAGGTTTGCATCCAAAATTTTGGACCTCAACTCGCTAGCGTAACCCCCCAAGGGGGTTGAAAGAGTCAAATTACGTAAAAAAGTAGATTTACTAACCAATAAGGTACAACTAAAATTTGGTGTTGCTATCTTTATTAATAGTAAAGATATTTGCCCATGCTAAGACTTTTCAGACACCCTGTATGATATTTTCGTATCTCGCACTTTCAAATAACACAATGTGGGTAAATAAATATTTGTATTTTATTTTCAAATCGAATCCTAATTTTATTTCCAACTAGGTTAGAAGCCGTCTCTGGAATTACCCCCATTTGTCAAACTTTAGTAATTAGTTACTGAATAATCAAATTTGATCTAGAATACCAGATTTATCATCAAATTACTAAACTAGACTGCTGGCCACTCGAACTTACACATAGAGATTTTTAGGCAAAATTTAAAGTTCAATATTTTCAACAAGAATGCAAATTTTCGAACGCGTCTTGCAGATTTTAAGAGCTAGTTTTTTTCGGATTAAGCTGCATGACGTATATTTATCGTAGGGCCATAGATTTATTATATACGGGGTGATCAAGAAGTCATGCAAAAAATCAAAAAGTTTGTATGAGTGAAATTTCCGCAAAAAATTTTTTTGGTCGTTGCAATATGGGTCGTTACTAAGGTAACATCAATATCTCTAGACGTTTCCGTCACTTTTTGGATTAAGGCCCTTAGGTCTTGTACACACTACTAAACATAAAATTAGGGTAGCAAAATTTTTAAAATGCTATAACTTGACATTGGATTGACGGTTCTTGATGATTTTTACAGATTTGGAATCCTTATTTCACGTAGACTTTCTATAGTCTAAGCATTTTATTTGGGGGTTGAAATATACAGGTTGAAATTTACACATTATACCGGGTCGATAATAGACAAAAACGTAGCGACAAGAACAAGTTTATTACATTATATTCTACAATATACAAGATTGGTTAACAACGACCAAAAGTCAATTCTTACAAAATTTCTAATTCTAAACCTAACTTAAAGGTTCCTGCAATCCCTAAAAAAACCCGGCAAATATCAATGGAAAATTGCCAAGTGCCCTATCTTTAAATACCTAATCTTTGGTAATAATTTATAGACAAAGAACTCTATAAAACTGAATGAATCTTTGAGACAATAAACTGGGGTGAAAGTTTTGGACAGAACAGTGAGAAGGACATTAAACAAAAACAACTTGAGGTGAGAATTTATTTTTACAAAAACTTAAATAATGCCAAACCGTAGAGCGCGTCGTACCCTACGTTTTTGTCTATTATCGACCCGGTATAATGTGTAAATTTCAACCTGTATATTTCAACCCCCAAATAAAATGCTTAGATTATAGAAAATCTACGTGAAATAAGGATTCCAAATCCATAAAAATTATCAAGAACCGTCAATCCATGTCAAGTTATAGCATTTTAAAAATTTTGCTAACCAAATTTTATGTTTAGTAGTGTGTACAAGACCTAAGGGCTCTAATCCAAAAAGTGACAAAAACGTCTAGAGATATTCATGTTACCTTAGTAACGAACCATATTGCAACGACCAAAAAAATTTTTTGCGGAAATTTCACTCATACAAACTTTTTGATTTTTTGCATGACTTCATTGATCACCCCGTATATAATAAACCTATGGTCCTACGACAAATACACGTCATGCAGCTTAATCCGAAAAAAACTAGCTCTTAAAATCTGCAAGACGCGTTCAAAAATTTGCATTCCTGTTCAAAATATTGAACTTTAAATTTTGTCTAAAAATCTCTATGTGTAAGTTCGAGTGGCCAGCAGTTTATTTCAATACGATTATCTGTTAGTCACGTATAGCCACCAGAAAATGTAATTTGTTACTGAATAATCAAACTTGTTTCTAGAATAACAGATTTCTCATCAAATTATTAAACTATTTCACGTATCATCAAAACTGTTCATTAAATAACAGATTTATCACAAAATTGTGACCACCAAACTATTTCAATACGATTATCTGTTAGTCACGTATAGCCACTAGAAAATGTAATTGGTTACTAAATAATCAAATTTGTTTGTAGCATAACAGATTCGTCACCAAATTACTAAAATATTTCAATACGATTATCAGTTAGTCACGTATAGCCACCAGAAAATGTAATTTGTTACTGAATAATCAAATTTGTTTCTAGAATGAGAAATTTATCACCAAATTATTAAACTATTTCAATACGATTATCTGCTAGTCACGTATAGTCACCAGAAAATTTAATTGGTTACTGAATAATTAAATTTGTTCCTAGAATAACAGATTTCTCATCAAATTATTAAACTATTTCACGTATCATCAAAACTGTTCATTAAATAACAGATTTATCACAAAATTGTGACCACCAAACTATTTCAATACGATTATCTGTTAGTCACGTATAGCCACTAGAAAATGTAATTGGTTACTAAATAATCAAATTTGTTTGTAGAATAACAGATTCGTCACCAAATTACTAAAATATTTCAATACGATTATCAGTTAGTCACGTATAGCCACCAGAAAATGTAACTGGTTACTGAGTAATCAAATTTGTTTCTATAATAACAGATTCATCACCAAATTACTAAACTATTTCAATACGATTATCTGTTAGTCACGTATAAGCACTAGAAAATGTAATTGTTTACTGAATAATCAAAATTTGTTTCGATAATAACAGATTTAGCACAAAATTGTGACCACCAAACTATTTCAATACGATTATCTGTTAGTCACGTATAGCCATCAGAAAATGTAATTAGTTACTGAATAATCAAATTTGATCTAGGATAACAGATTTATCATCAAATTACTAAACTATTTCAATATGATTATCTGTTAGTCACGTATAGACGCCAGAAAATGTAATTGGTTACTAAATAATCAAATTTGTTTGTAGAATAACAGATTCATCACCAAATTACTAAACTATTTCAATACGATTATCAGTTAGTCACGTATAGCCACCAGAAAATGTAATTGGTTACTGAATAATCAAATTTGTTTCTATAATAACAGATTCATCACCAAATTACTAAACTATTTCAATACGATTATCTGTTAGTCACGTATAACCACTAGAAAATGTAATTGTTTACTGAATAATCAAATTTGTTTCGATAATAGAATTATCAGTAAATTACTAAACTATTTCATGACGATTATCTGTTAGTGACGTATACTAAAAAAAATGTAATGGGTTACTGAATATTCAGATTTGTTTCTAGACTAACAGATTTATCACCAAATTACTAAACTATTTCAATACGATTATCTGCTAGTCACGTATAGTCACCAGAAAATTTAATTGCTTACTGAATAATTAAATTTGTTCCTAGAATAACAGATTTCTCATCAAATTATTAAACTATTTCAACACGATTATCTGTTAGTTACGTACAGTCACCAAAAAATTTGATTGTTTCCTGAATAATCGAATTTATTTCTAGAATTTATCACTAAATTACTAATTTCAATACGATTATCTGTTAGTCATGTATAGCCACCAGAAAAGGCAATTAGTTACTGAATAATTAAAATTATTTCCAGAATAACAGATTTATCATCAAATTGTGATTACTAAACAATTTCAGTATGATATATATTTACTCACGTATAGCCGCCAGAGAATATAATTAATTATTACTGAATAATCAAGATTGTTTCCAGAAAATCAGATTAATCGCCAAATTGTGATTACCAGACTATTTAAATACATATCACAAAATTTTATTTTTGAATTTATTTCTAAAAAAATGTTAAATAAAAAAGAGAAAAAGATTCTGAGCAAACCTAAACAATCTGGAGCAAACCTGCACAAATTCACGGTTTTGGGTTTGATCTTTGGCCATGTTGTAACTAGGTATTAATAGTATGATAATAACTTGTTATTTGGTGATAAATAATTCTGTTATTTTCATAACAAAGCGAATAATTCGTACAAATAATTAATTCGACAAAAATATGCTTTATTGTTTATGTTTCACACAAAACATTTTTGGGGACCAATGATTGGAGGAGGTTTAGTAAAAGCAAATCTGAGATAACAAATAATTCCTGGGATTTAATTAGTTATTTACAGGATTTCGTTGGTTGACAAATGTATTTTTTGGTGATCATTTTATTTATCCCCGTTTCAGATGCTTCTTTTTCTGGTTAAAAGCAGAGGCGTATCGAAAGCACTATATATTATGTTCTGTTCTGTTCGAGGATTCCTATTATTTCCTATATATTATGACCCAATCCATTTTCCCAACTGAGAGTTAAATTTTTCAGCGCCATCATCATTGGGGAGGGGCAGCCTCCTATATTTCTTTTAAATAAAATCCCTCACCCAGCCTTGCACTCTTTGTAAAAATACATGTTTGTAATTTTTCTTATAAGTTCAGAACTAGATTAATTAGAGACCGTTCTGGTTAAAATGGTTAAAAATAAAATTTAAATCGTTTAAGAGGGGAATCACTAAAATAAGACAATAAGTTAGTCAAAATAATTAAGACAACCCAAATAAACACAGCGCTTTTATTTTGGGTTATGCAATCGAAGTGACAAAAATAAACTAGCGGGTAAAAATACCGGCACCTGCTTGTAAACAGTGGGCTAAGCTCGGAAAATTCCATTCAAGGCGAGGCTGCTACACAACAATCTGGGTTTAAAGCGAATAATGCAAAGGCAAACGAAGGTGAAGGCAATAAGCAGGTTTAAATTTAGAATACTTGTATCTGCACAATGATAATGCGAAACTTACCGTCAGACATTTTATTTTGAATTAAATTTTCACTTTTAATATTTACAACCACAACCAGCAGGAAAGTATACGCAACATGGGTTTTGTTGTGGATGTCAACTAATCAATAGCTTGCCGGGTCGGGAGAGGAACAGGATGTTACCGAACGATATTTACGCGCCAACGCAGTAAACCAGCACAGGCTTTAACGCTGTCTCTGGGCCAGAGTGTTAGCAGGAATTTGGACGTATGTATGATGTAATTGCGTCGCAGCACGGGGGTTTGGGGAAAGTTGGTGGTATACTTTGGGTAAAGTGATCAGATTTTTTACAGTTTAAAACGGGACGCATAGTCTCGAGAGCTTAAAACGGGACGCATGGATGAGGGAAACGGTTTCCTTATTATGAATATATTTGCATTTTGATTTTAACATAAGATCATACAATAAGCGAAAACAATCCACCTCAAAAAACAGTATCGGCCAGATTCTCCAATTCTAGTCCGGTCGAATTTGACAACCAAAAGTTTTAAACTGACCAGTCTAAGGATAAGACAACTAAGTTTTATACTACTTATTTTGTTTCTGAGTTTTTTCACAAATTTATAAAGAAGAGGTCAATTTTCATACGTACTTTCGACAATAATAGAACTAGTTTAATCAAAAAAAAAACGGTCAAGTACAAGCTATACTTGCACAATTAGTGTTCCGTGCCATCAGCCCCCCCGCCTGAGCGCACCTCGACCGTTCGATCTCCGCCCGTCTGCCGCGCTTCCCGCCGCCGACGGCACCAACGCCGTATCGCATCGCGTATGCGCGGAGCTGAGGGGGCCAAATTAAAAATTTTGAAAAACTTGTAAGGACAAAAGTTGTTCCCTACATCGTGAGAAATATTTTTTGTTGAAAAACTTTTTCTCTAAAACCAATGGTTCAGCAGTTATAAGGAAATAAACAATTACATTGTTTATAACAACTTACCGCGCTAGAATTTTTCAATCCTGATAATTTTCGCTCAATCTACACCTAATTCTCAATGTTCATGATTTTTTGCAGATTTTTCTGAGCAATCCTTCTGGTGATATGGGCGGGGACATCAATTTTTAAGCGTTTTTCCCGAAAAATATTTTAAAAAATGCATTAAAAAATACATCATATATATATATATATATATATATATATATATATATATATATATATATATATATATATATATATATATATATATCGTTGAATTCGTGCTTCAATTAGGGTTGCCAGACGTCCGGGAATTCCGGGAAAATCCCGGAATTTGTTAGGTCGTCCCGGATCCCGGAATTTTACTGTACTATCCCGGAAATCTTTAATCAAACAAAAATAAACAACTTGCAGCTGAGCTGCAAATTCGAATTAATTCCAGTTAGACTTGCTAAGAATTTTTGTCCTTTTTAAAAGGGCCTGAAGACGAAAAATTGTTAAAACTTGCCAAGTCTAGCGACAAATATAAGTAGTATTTGTAAACGATGTTAACGTCGTTCTTTTGGCCAAGCACATAGGTAAATTTTATGACTACACCATAGAGCGTTTTTTTTTGGTTGACAGGACGTCCCGGAAATTAGTCTTTCGAATCTGGTAACCCTAGCTTCAATAAGCTTTTATTTGATATCTTACGCGATGCCCTTGAAAAAAGCGGTTTTTCATTTCCCAATTTACCATCCGAAATTAACCCCCAGAATCAAGATTTAACCTTTTATACTTCACGTCTATAACTGGGCCACCCCACTCTATCTCTGGGCCACATTTCAAATTTTTACGTATCGTATATTTTCAGAGAAAATCGCCTGTGACAGACGTATGGACGGACGGACGGATGGACGGACGGACACCGAACTGATTCCATAAGTGTTCCGCTTCACGGAACACCAAAAGTTATTTGGAAAATCGCTGAAATATCAGAATAATTTATAAGTTTTTAATGACGATTTAATATCAATGACAGGACAAAAACCTGTCAAAACACAACTGATTAACTATAAGAACTTAACTTAAACCATTACTAAATCTTAAACCTTCTTAGTGAATCTAAACGTATATTATTGAAAATTAATTCAGACATCTAATGAAGAAATACACTTTTTTATGAACTGCTATTAAAGGTGATAACAATAAACAGGAAAGCATAAAGAAAAAAGTGCTTTTTTTTTGCCCTACGTTGGGCGTTAAGAATTGATAATTGCTTTAATTTGCTTTAATTTTTGGCGCCCAACGCGGGGCAAAGCTTTTTAGTTCCTTTTTTAGAACTTTTACTTGTTACACTGACTCTGAAAAGATGGTCACAACACAATAAACAGTAAAGATACAAATAACACTAAAAAAGCGCTTTTTGTTTTGCGCTACGATGGGCGTCATGAATTACATACGTATTTTTTTTTAATTTTTGGCGTCCAACGTGGGATAAATTTGGGATTGTTATTAATAGATTATCATGACAAAATGTAAAGATTCACAAAAATACTAAAAAAGCACTGTCGTTCAGATTCACTAAGAAGGTTTAAAATGTAGTGTACTGGATTAAATTAAGACGTTATAGTTGATCAGCTATGTTTTGACAGGTTTTTTCTTTGTCATTGTTAATAAGTGGTCATTAAAAACTTATGAATTTTTCTGATATTTCAGCAATTTGCTTGGGTTCCAAATGATTTTCATCTTGGAACGAATTGCAATACCAAACTGTAGGTACCTAATGAATTTAGTTGTACTATCGTCGAATTGCCCTCTTGTTTATAAATTTGCGGAAAAGCTCGGAAATAAGTTCATAGTATAAAACTTAGTTGTCTTACTCTTACACTTGTCCGTTTAAAACGTTTGGTTGTCAAATTAGACCGGAGTAGCGTTGGATGGCTGTTTTTTGTTTTGCGCCACGTTGAGTGTCAATAATCAAGACAATTTTTATTAAATTTTGGCGTTCTTTCCCAGGTCTGTCACTTTTATTTTGATTCTGATTGTTATAAAAAAGATGCTGGCAAAAAACCGTTAAAATTCACAAACACCAAAAAATCGCTATTTGCTTGGCGCTGCATGTTAGTCGCAAGAATTATGAAAATTTGTTTAATTTTTGTCGCCAACGTACGGATGCCTCCTTACAACTTATTTTAATTTTATTTATATTTTTATTAAAGGTGATAAACAGGAAATACATTGGCGTAACTAGGACATGTTTCTGGGGGGGGGGGGGGGGGTTTCAGTCGGGCCACATTTATATAACCCAACACCAATCACAGCTAAGTCATACTTGGTTTTCCTATACGTGTTACCTCTTGACTGTTATCTCTCGACTAACGCAGTGACGCAGGGGGGGGGGGGTTTGAGAGTAAAACTTTTCCCTAAACGCTTTTAACAAGTTTCATAAAGGGTAATTATTGGGAAAAATGGAAGCACCGAATTTTTTGATGAAATTTTGCGTGGACCCTAATTTTGGATGGTAGAACCGTACCTGAAATCAGTTTTCAGCGGTCTTATATGGTTTTTCCAAAATAAGTTTAGCTTTTAGGTTAGGTTTTTCTATGGATATCTTTAAATTTCGACAGTTTCACTTTAACTCATCTGTAAACTTATACATATATCTTTTTTTTTTTCGTTCGCGAAAACATCACATTTAGACAAAAACAGCTAAGAAAATTGCTTTTTTTTTCGAAAATTCCATTTCAAATCGCTATTGGCCGCCAATATTTGCCCACCTGTCAACGCTATTGTTTTGTGCGGTACTGCGACGTTCACTTATTTTTTAAAATTGTAAAATAAGATTAATAAATAAAAGCTAACCACAACAAACTAAAACTACAATTCTGTCCAACTTAGTCAATAACATTTTTTTATGTTTAACCCCCACATCAAACATAAAATCCGGCAATTATTCGGATTAATGGAAAAACCTAATTGTTTAATAAAATTTTGCTCGGGTTTGCTCAGGTTTGTTATTTTGCACAGACACTATGTATGACATTTGCCCATGCTCAAGATTTTGAGTAGAACATTATGAGATTAGCAATTATATATAAAACTTAACACACTAACCGGCGCTAACCCGCGTAAATGCGCCTTTTATTGTCAGTTTTATCTGCGAAAATAATTCAGACAATTGCAGTTCAGCTTTTAAAGACTTATTGGGGTGCGCGTGTATAGTGATGGGCGTTTTGTACCAGAAGTCCAGGGTTCAAGCCCGACTACATTCCTTTTTATTTTACTTTTTAAAATTTTTTATTCACTGAACCGACAATAAAAGGCACATTCGTGCAGGTTAGCGCCTGTTAGGGTGTTAAGTTTTATATATAATTGCTAATCTCATATATACTACTCAAAATCTCAAGCAAGGGCAAATGTCATATTATAGTGTCTATGCAAAATAACAAACCTGAGCAAAGTCAAGCAAAATTTCATCAAAAACAGAAAACGAAAACTTGTGAAAAAAAAGATTTGTACATTTGTCATCGCTCGTCTTCCCATGAGAAATCTGGACTATGTGCATTATGGGTTGCGTGTTAATTTTTATTTAGTTTTTTAATGTTTTCCTTGTTTTTTAATGTTTTTTTTTTTATATAAATTTGCTGAAATATATTTCAGAATAATAGCTTGTTATGACTTGTATAGATGTATTGTTTATAAGAAGGCCGTGGTTGAAGTGGAACTGTCGGAATTTAAAGAAATCCATAGAAAAACCTAACCTGAAAGCAAAATTTTCTTTTTAGAAAAAACATTAGAAACCGCCGAAAACTGATTTCAGATTCGTGTTCTACGACCCAAAATTAGGGTGTAAGTAAAGTTTCATAAAAAAATTCGGTATTTTCATTATTCCGAATAATTACTTTCTAAACAATTACCAGAGAAGAAAATAAAATGGGCATTATTACCTTCTAGAACTGTAATATTGTCAATATTTTATTACCTTCAATGTGTTAATATGACACTTTCATAATATACTTTATTTACTCTTGAACCCCCCTCCTCCCCCAATACAAAATCCTGGCTGCGCTGCTGGGCTGACGCGATGCTTTGTATGGTACAGTGTTAGTGTAGCTACTGGTATCTATCAAAAAATGTTAAAAGTAGTTTTTTCGTTTATTATTAAAAAATATACAATTTATACCGTTTTAAATAATTTTAATTAATTTATAACAATTAGAAAAACACATAAATAAATTTAAACACCGCGAGCAAAAAGTTCTCCTAAGTGTGTTTAATGAAATTTGAAAAATTTTAATATCATTTTATTGTAAATGTTTGTGATTGCAATATTCAAACAATCTTTCTTTGCGACACGCTGAAATTGGGGCTGGGGTGGGGGAGGGCAACGACAGGCTGGGGGCCGGCACCCCTGACCCCCTAGTTACGCCAATGAGTAAATATTCACAAAACACAAAATGCCCGTTTTTGCTTTATGTTGAGCGCCAAGAATCATAACATGTGTTTTAATTTTTGGTGACCAACGTGAAGAGAAGCTTCTTTTAGTTCCTTTTTAAACCTTTTACTGTTTACTCTGGTTCTGAACTGCTATGAAACGATGATCACAAGAAACAGTAAAGGTGAACAAAGTATTAAAACAGCACTTTTTGCTACGAGCTACCTTTTAAGCGCCAAGAATCAAGAATCATGACAATTGTTTAAATTTTGGAGGCCCAACGTGGTTTAGTTCTTTTTAGACCTTTTGCTCTTTATACTGAATCTAAATTGTTATTAAAAAGTGGTTACAACAAACAGTAAAGATTCACCAAATACTAAAACATCGCATTTTGCTACGATAGATTATGTACGTTGAGCGCCAAGAATCATGACACTTGCGTTAAGTTAAGTGCCAATAGTTACGAGAATGGTTTTAATTTTTGGCGCTCAATGTCGAGTAAGAAAGTATTTTCTTCTGATCATATTTTTCATAATAATTGATAGAAAGCAGATAACTTAACTTGAATAAGTTGTCTTAGAATTCACAGAGGTGTTTAGAATTAAAAGTACCTTGAACAATCGTTGAAGTGATACTTATAGAAAATTAGTTAAATAATTGGTTCACCACTCGATAAACTTTTTCGCTATATTTATAGTATGTGCCTTTTCCCGGAAATAAATGGAAACGTGTAAATACTATGATAATTAAACATTAGTGCTACTTTCTGTATAAACAGAAATCGGTACCTAATGTAAGTGTTTAGTACTCTACAATCAAACACAAAAATAATCACATTTTTAAAAAATCAAAAAACGTAACTGCGAAATTGAAACAGTCTATATGTCACCCGCGGGATTACGACGAATCTCTTGATGGCTCATTTAATAGGTATTCAATAATTTTAAGATTTTATATTGGAGAATTTGTCTTCCTGCAGCCGCTATTTTCTATCTTTTCAATTTAATATAGCCTATGTTACCTGCGGGATTGATACCAATAGAAAAGCACAAACATACATATTATATACATAGACTGATGAAAACATTACCCTCCTTGGCGTTCCGCAGTCGGATAAAAATAAATAAACAATTCAAAAATAAAGGAGAAATTAAAATCTAATCAATTCTTCTTGTTGGTGAAGTAGTAGGGGTTATTTAGAAGAAGGTGTTATGGACTATCTTATAATACGTATATACTCGTATATATATATATATATATATATATATATATATATATATATATATATATATATATATATATATATATATATATGTTCGAATATAGTTTCGAACTTATATGGCATTTTAGAAAATTAATAACTAAATAAATGTTTAAACACATTGAATAGTAGGCATTGGCAGAATTTGTTCGGAAACAAATAAAAAGGAAAAAAAGTCAAGTGGGAAATGCTCTATTTTTTAAATTAACAAACAAAATGGCATTCTTTTCTTTTCTTAAGTTTTAAAATAAAAAAAAAATATTAATTTATTATTTATTTATTTATTTTATTTATTTATTTAGTTACAATATCCAACAGGTTTACCAATTATAGGATAAGGAAAGAGAAGACATAAAATTAACATAACTTAAAAAAAAAACATAATCATAACAACGGTAATATATACTTATAATATGAAGAAAAGTTAGACAAATATCCTTTTAATTTGAGCAACGTTACAACAAAATATATCTACATGCTTGCATGGTGAATGAAATTGTACAAAAAAATCAAATATAAAATATATTTACCAACGTCCCACATTTGAAGTATCGAAATAAGCAAATAGTAAAAATAATATGCAAATATGTCGTTTATATTAAGTTTATTTTCAATATGTAAAATAAATAATTTGGAGAATTACACAACCTAAAACTAATGCATTGATTTGTTAGTAACAGAACCATTAAGTATATTATAGCTAAAAAATGCACCGTGAATAACTAACGCGTACACTTTAATGGCTTTAGGAAATTTACTCTTGCGTCTTTCAAACTCCAATTTCACGTCCACCCTGGATGATCTAACGGCTTCTGGCTGATGATTACAATCGATTACGAATAACGGATTTTTGAGATAGTCGGCAAAACTCATCACAGGATCAGTCAGTTCTCGCTGGTAGGTCTCGCAGTAGTTAGCTTGAAAATTCTCATAAATATAATCGGCTGCGGCATACAGTTTCTCTGAAAAATCCAAATTCCATCTTTCATAGGGAAACACGGTAGAGTTAAGACCTAATGTCACTTATATCGGCCGTTGTAAATTGTGTGCTATCTTTTTCTCTGTTGCCGGAAAAGCTACTTGTCTGGAAACCAATATTCAAATATCTCGGTCTTTCGAGACTCGTGCTAGTTCTTAAGGCTCATACGTCTGATGATGTTTGTCTCAAAGCAGGTAGCTCGTAGAGATCCCATTTACGGTAAGCCATTGGAAAGCTTGCATTACTTTATTCATGCGAAACGATATCTTTAACGTCTGTCGATCATCTGGAATAATGTGACGAATTTTCCATACAATTTTTTTAATAGAAATATCTGCATTTACTTCACCAATATAGCAATTGTTGAAAGTGCAGGCAATAATTAAAATTAACTCTTGCTTGACATTAAAAATACCCTTTGAATAATCCTCAGTAAAACCCATGAGATATTTTAGAGGAAGCTTGCCGGAGAACACGTTACTTGTGGAATCAAATATACCTTGATTTGCTTCATTTAGACCCCATCCACATGCCATGAGAGATCTATTTTGTGCAGCACCCAGTGACACCATAGTTTTCAGCGTTGTGGTACTTCCGAGTTTTCGAACAACAGAAACTTGCTCTCCTGCTATTTCATAACGACATTCATCGAATAGAAAGGCGACGGAATTATTTGATAGATAAAATTTTTTGGTACCATCTTTGGGTTTAAATGTTCCTTCAATGTAAATGGAACTATCCGATATATCCAAAATGATATCTTGAAAGTGTACACGAATACGAATTTCATCAGAGTTGCGGAACGTTGGAGAACCATAAGGTTTATATGTGTGTTCATGAAAGCTAATAATGGAGTTATCAAAAATGGGTTCGGTAATAACTTCGATTTTGTCACTACTGGCGGCCATCATTTTCTAATTTTTCTTCTCACTTTCAAACCAATCGATTGTAGAAATTTGCAATCTTTCACGGATGGCCTTGATTTCCGTGCGGATGTGTTTTCAATCGTCCGCCTGGCTTATGAATGAACCTTGACTGTTTACTTTTATGTCGTTTAACAGAATCTTGAATGGTTGACAGCATATGCAGTTGACGGTTAAAGCAAAAACCTATAATGATGTGATTTTTTTCAACTCTAGTTTGACAATAATTTTCTCACCTTGAAAATTAATCAAATCGCCTCTATCATTCAAGATGCGTAGAGTAATGTTGTCGATAAACTCACGACCATCTGGAATTATCGGCATCTAAATAATATTTTGTGGTTCTTTGGAGATTTTGTAGCCAGGTTCAACATCCATATCAAATTCAATTGGTGTATGACTTTCCAAAGAATTCAGGTATGCTCCGGAAATTATACTACAATCCGCACGTATAATGCGCACTTACATAGGGTTTGTTTCTGCAGCAGTTTCAAATCAATCAGAGCCAATGAAATTGCCCGGTTTCGATCAGCAAACTGTTTTCCTTGAAGATTTGACTCTGACTAGTTTCAAAGTGCTGCAGAAATAAACCTCTTATGTCCACAATACTACTTGATTCATGTTTTTCTCCACTTTTTAACACTACAGAGTCAAATCCAGCATTTTACTAATAGTGTTAGCTCCTCTAAAATCAATTTCAGACCACATTTTAATGTATTATTATAGGCTGATAATATAAACATGTCATCGCGTGGCTTATTACTTAACTTTTTTAAAGCTGCCAGCATAACTTTACCGATTTCATTAACTTCATAAGCTCCAGGTTCAATCCTGAAATGCTTTGGTTCTGTGCCACCATTTTTTTTATGTATGCGAATGAATTGTTGCTTTCATTAACATTAAATATTGAAGTAAAATCCCAGCATTGCAAGTCCATATTTGCATGGTGTATTCTCCTCTCTCTGGGATGAAGTTTGTCCAGATGAGCTACAGATAAAGCTATTTTATATACGTGCCTTTGAACTGGCATTTAGATGCAGTACGTAAGACCGATTATTTTAAAGATGAAATTGACATACAGGGACACACTACAGGAAGAATAGAATATAGCCCTGTGTTTTCTAAAACTTCACAGGGTGCCTTAGAAAGCTGTGCAAAGAGTAAGTGGTTAGTGAGAAACACAAATAACCTCATTCTTTGTCCACTTGGATTAAAAACTTTTAAGTAAACGAAATAATAGCGTAACAACTGATGGTTTATTGTCAACCGTAACCGTTTAACCTAGTTGGAGAAACGCAAGTTGGTTTAAAAACATGCCTCTACATGTGAACAGTATTGCAAAATGCACCAAGTTCTCTACGGAGAAGATTGATTGGCCTTGATACAAAACAGAAAAAAATACGAATCACTCCCATCGATCGCCGGCCGTGTCAGCACTTGCAAAAAAAGAGTTGGGGAACAGCTGATAAAACTGACGGAACATGCAAATGCTCAATCTATCAAACTCTACCTTCAAATGGATTCAGAGCATCATTCGAAAATAGTGAATCACACGAGGGATAATAATGAAATAGAAACAAGAATTTCTGAAGCCCATTGTTCAAATCTCGCTAATATTGTTGCTCATCCTCATCACAGTCAGAATGTTGACAGCAGAAACCCCATGCATAGTTTATCAGAACTGTACTTTTAACATTGTTAACAATTACAATAAAAATACAATATGTTGATTGTTTATTTGTATTTTCGGTTAAAATAAAAATATGTTATTTTTGTTTTTCAGCTTAATTATTTATTCGTGAAATAGTCATGACAAATACGATTCGTGATATAATTTTCCCTGGAAATACTTTTGAATATTAAACTCAAGTTTGTTGCTTTTGAGCAATTTCAGTCATGCCATTGATCCAAAATCACTTACCTCCGGTTCGCGATTTTATTAACAATGTTATTCGTGAAGTTCCAAAGCAACAAACTTTCGTTAATAATCGAAATTTTTTCCGGTAACATTATATCGCTTATGGTATTATACGTATATATTAAAAAATTACCTCTAGAAATTTTTTTAGGTTTTTAGCCCTGGTGTGCAGATCACTAAAACATGGTTATTCATTAACGTCACCGTCTTTTTGTTGGCGCGAAAACTACGCGATCAAAAACAAAAGTTGTCTATCAGTATTAGTTATAATAGATCTTGCAAGTCATCGTTACTATTGCGATTATTATTTAAAAGATTGACGGACTCGTAAGATATGCAGGTTATAATAATTACAGTGTTGTCAGTATAATTTTACATTTTTCCACGCCTTAAACTAAAATAGAGGCTTTAAAATATGAATAATGATATTGTAGCTTAAATAAATTTAGTCCCTAGGGGCTAAAATAAACGTCCAAAAAGGCCACCTTCTATTGGTTGTACAGCAGTCAAAGCTACCTACATAAAATAGCTTTAAATAAAAAATATTTGAACATCCGTTTTCACCTTATAATGACTGCTGTGATACGTGGGGTGTAGGGATGGCACTCCCGCAAAGTGGGATCCAGCAATCCCGCGGGATCCCGCATCATTTGGCGGCCTGCGGGATCCCGCACCAGGTATGCGGATCCGCATAGCCATGAAAAAGTCGTAAACTCTTAAAAAATAATGCGAAAACGTGTATCTGCCAAATATCTGTGGTATTATAATATGAAAATTAATGAGACTGCTTGGATAAGTATCTTACTTACCTTACAATCAAACTAATGTGATTTACTATAAAAACTAGTAAGACTTATTATCTCAGGTAGAAAAATAATAAACATTTAAAGTGCCCAAAGTTACTTGTTAATATAATTGATTAGAAATTTGACTGATTTATAGTCATAGTAGTATAATTAAGAGAGGCTAGACTTTAAATAACATAATTTTGTTGACTGAAATACTGTCAATTTTTGATACTTATATTAAAAAATTAAAGTTGGTTTGATAATTAATTAAATAAACGTCAATTTATCTAATTTTATAAAATTAAAAAACCTATGCGGGATCCCGCGTATAAACATTTGAAGTTCATGTGCCCAAAGTTACATGTTACTTCAATTGATAAGAAATTTGACTGATTTATAGTCATAGTTGTATAGGTAAGATAGGCTAGACATTAAATTACATAATTTTGTTGACTGACAAACTGTTAATTTTTGATATTTATAATAAAAAATTAAAGTTGGTTTAATAATTAATTAAATAAACGTTAATTTATCAAATTTTATAAAATTAAAAAACCTGAGGGATCCCGCGTATAAACATTTGAAGTTCATTTGCCCTAATTACTTGTTACTTTAATTGATAAGAAATTTGACTGATTTATAGTCATAGTTGTATAGTTAAGATAGGCTAGACATTAAATTACATAATTTTGTTGACTGACAAACTGTTAATTTTTGATATTTATAATAAAAAATTAAAGTTGGTTTAATAATTAATTAAATAAACGTTAATTTATCAAATTTTATAAAATTAAAAAAACTGAGGGATCCCGCGTATAAACATTTGAAGTTCATTTGCCCAAATTACTTGTTACTTTAATTGATAAGAAATTTGACTGATTTATAGTCATAGTAGTATAGTTAAGAGACTTTACCGGTTTAGACTTTAAATTACATAATTTTGTTGACTGACATACTGTTAATTTTTGATATTTATAATAAAAAATTAAAGTTGGTTTAATAATTAATTAAATAAACGTTAATTTATCGAATTCTATAAAATTAAAAAAGCTATGCGGGATCCCGCATATAAACATTTGAAGTTCGTTTGCCCAAAGTTACATGTTACTTTAATTAAGAAGAAATTTGATTGATTTATAGTCATAATAGTATAGTTAAGAGATGCTAGACTTTAAATTATATAATTTTTAACTGAAATACGGTTATTTGTTGATTTTTATAATAAAAAATTTAAGTTGGTTCAATAATTAATTAAATAAACATTAATTTACCGAATTGTATTAAATTAAAAAACCTATGCGGGATTCCGCGGGATCCCGCGGGTTTAGAACCAATTCCGCAAATCCCCTGCGGGATTTAAAACACTGCGGGATTGCAATCACTAGTGGGGTGCTTAAAAAATAAAGACAGCTATTTAAAGTCTGGTTACAATGTCTTCCGTTTCTTGAAGAAATATCAAACGTTTTTTGAATTCTACTACTAAGGAAACTCCCTTCTCAAAAACATTCATAATGAGACGCTGTGCACACCACTATATAATCTTCAACGAAGTATCCAAAACTATTTTTTAATATTCGTTATTTCAAAAACGCCTTCCTACTCTAGCGTAACGAATCAGATCTAAGGAAACCGGATCAAATCCAAAACAACAAAAATGTACGTTAAATTTTTTTCTGGATATGTTTCTGTCTTCTCTTATTGACATTTTCTAAGCTAGAGTTCATAATTTAATCTTCGAAAAACTACTATTTCGAAAAATGTATTTTTAAGTGATCCGTTTTTTGATTTTTTTTCGAAAAAGATGTTTTTGAAACAAAAAGAAAAACAGAACGCTTGGTCATTTTAGTTTACACGCAACAGAACAAATTGTTTGATTAATATAAAGGTGTAAATTACATTCCAGCATTTCTTATTTATGCCTTCTGCTCATTTGGAAGGATTTACTTTTCAAAAACCAATTTTTTGAAAACACATTTTTCGAAAGTATAATTATTTAGAAATTATAGGTAGAGTTTTTCAAAAACTAGTGTTATTTTCCAAAAATCATTTTCCGAAAACACATTTTTGAAAGTGTAAATTTTAGAAATTATAGGTACAGTTTTTCAAAAACTAGTATTATTTTCCAAAAATCTTTTTTCGAAAACATATTATTTTTGAAAGTGTAAATTTTAGAAATTATAGGTAAAGATTTTCAAAAACTCAGTATTATTTTATAATAATTAATAAACATATCGGTAAGAAATGCTTAAAAAATTCTCCCCTCAAAAACCTTTTTTCCAGTTTCGCATGCAGTTTATGGACCACTCAAGAAAAGTTGAATTTTTGACCAATGTTAGGGGATCAACAAACACTAACTTAAAGTAACATTTTTCTTTTTGATTCATTTCGACATCTCCTCTAGTTTCATTTCAGTCATTTTCTGCGAAATATCAAGGTCAATTGCTACCCCCTTGATGTGAATATTGCAGCTAAAATGATACAAGTCCATTAGTTTTTGACGTTCTACCTATATATCAAATCTTGTTAAAATCGGTGGCGACCAGTTCTGTCCATCTCCTTGTAAGATTAGGTATAAAAATTGCAGTATAGTCCAGTTTATTGAGAATATTATTATGAGGAATTAGGTAGACATGTCCACACACGTATTTAAAAAACATTTTTCTAAGGAAATTTATGTTTATTATATTATACATACATAAAGGTGTAATTTATTTTGAGTTAATGTAATCTAAAACTAGGTTCTTGGGTGAGGTAACTACCTCATCCTCACCCCTTGGAAACAACACTCCGCCTTACACAGAAAGTTATTTTTCCACCTTAAACATTTTAAACGAAAGTTAGTATTTAGAAAACTTTATAAAATCAGTAGACTCCTTAGACTAGATACATAAAAAGAAAAATAATACGAGTATATCTCGTTTTAGTAAAGTTCTTAGCACGAACAATATAAGTTAAATCTCCAATTACTTTATAAAATTTTTAATTTCCATCGGAGCTTCACTTCGCACGACGCGACTATATTGATCATAGCTCCCAGGGACACCCTGTACTTTCCTGGCCAGGCAAAATAATTTAAATCTAAAAGTTACTTAGTGTGGTCCATACCTATTTTTGATTTTAGTAGTCAAAAGGACTGGAAAATGGAAAAGATCTACAAGCTAGCTATTCTTATTTTTTTTTAATTTTTCCACATCCTGTATCTCCGTAACGAAGCCGCCAAGGACCATTGTCTATATGAACTTTTCGCTTTAGAATAACGCCAGCAATCACCTCCTGAAGTTTGTCAAAGTACTTTTGAATCACCCTGTACATAAATTCATATTTGTACATGTATATGTATATATATATATATATATACAAACCCCTCGTCCAGCGTGATTCTGACAAAAATCCTTCGAAAATAGAAAATAAACTGGTTTCACCCCCTGAAAGGGTGGTTTCACCCCCTCAGGGGGTGCGTTCCGGATCGGATGTTAACCCTCTACCCTCCCCACCTCCCACTTTCGAATAAACAAAGAAGAAGAGCAGAGGACACCCGAGTCAAATTCTGAGCAACGCTAGAAATTAAGGGAAAAGTCCTCTAGGTTTACGGTGTCCAGTGACCTGATGGGGTGAAACGGATGTCGGATTCGGATTCAGCGACCTCGAAAACACAGACATGGGGATCTAGTCCAGTGGACATGACTTTCTTTTTCGTGGGGCTGTGTAATTTGTCAAAGTACTTACCTTCTTTTGTGAATTCGTATGATTTTCGATGGATTATCTGGTTGGGTTTGCTGATCTAGGAAGTAAATGAAGCAGCTAGAAGAGCTACTTTTGATTTGTTGCCGAAAAAGCCTAAGGCGCAGTACGAAATTAGTTATAAAAAGTTTTTGCAGTGGTGCGAAGTGAAAGGCGTTGGTTCAAAAGTAATTTACTTTTAACACTACTGTTAAAAATAACTAAATTTAATCTCTGGTGTTAAAAGTAATTGATTTTTTAAATTGGTGTCTTAAATAGTGTTGTAAATATCCGTATTCTTTAGATATCCGAATCATACGGAATCGGAATCAGCTAATATCCGTATCCATTATCTGAATACGTATCCATTTCTTGACCCGCGCGAAAGCGGTTACAGATCATGTATACGTATGCATGCAACACTAAAACATTTTCTATCCGGATACACGGCTAGGTAGGTCGATGCAATATTAGTGTTGTAAATATCCGTATTCATTAGATATCCGAATCATACGGAATCGGAATCAGCTAATATCCGTATCCATTATCCGAATTCGAATCCATTTCTTGACCCGCGCGAAAGCGGTTACAGATCATGTATACGTATGCATGCAACAGACTAAAACATTTTCTATCCGGATACACGGCTAGGTAGGTCGATGCGGTATCGGTATTCGGTATCATACCAGTCGAAGTCGAAGTTTAGGGATAAGAAGGCACCGCGTCGCGCCGTTCTCGTTTGAATTCGGTTCGGGTGAGGCGGGACTAGTTTAACCAATGGGTCTCATCTCATATGATACCCGTTACCCCGATAACTATGCCATCTTTTTTTAGGAAATGTCATTAGAAAGAGAAAGCACAATATCAAATATGCCAAATCGCAGACCGTGTTGTTCGCTTACACTCGATTTCGATTCCGTTTTCTCTTTGCACTTTGCATTAGTAACCACCCGATGCGAATTTATTTTGATTCCGAATCCGTATTCAAGTTCTCGGCCGGTTCCGGATAATCCGGATTCTTTTAATATTCGGATCCAACGGATTTTTGGATACGTATCCTTACATCACTATGCAATATCATATCATTCGAAGTCGAAGGTTAGGGATAGGAAGGCACCGTCGTCCGTCCCGCCGTTCTCGTTTGAATTCGGTTCGAGTGAGGCGGGACTAGTTTAACCAATGGGTCTCATCCCATATGATACCCGTTACCCCGATAACTATGCTATCTTTTTTTAGGTTGGTCATTAAAAAGAGAAAGCATAAGATCAAATATGCCACATCGCAGACCGTGTTGTTCGCTTACAGTCGATTCCGATTCCGTTTTCTCTTTGCACTTTGCATTAGTAAGCAGCCGATGCGAATTTATTTTGATTCCGAATCAAGTTCTCGGCCGGTTACGGATAATCCGGATTCTTTTAATATTCGGATCCAACAGATTTTTGGATACGTATCCTTACATCACTAGTATTAAATGTCATTTTTGACACGAACAGAAACTTTAAAAAGCCTACTTTTAATAGTGATTGTAGAAAAAATAGATTTCTCTTAATTTCCATTAAGCATTTTTTTAACATATAATTCTATAATTCCAATATTTATTATTAATTCGATAAAATGTTATTACTTACAAAATTAAGTGATTTTCTATAGTCTACAAAAATATCTATTATTTTTCAACAAAACTTTTAAACAAATAACGAAATAATTAAGACATAGCGACCTTACTGTTTTTAAATTTAAAAAGTCACTTTGAAACGGCAAACGACGCAAATCCACCGGCAGACATGATTTCATTCGATGATGGTTTTAGAAAATAATACAATACCTATATTCTATTTATTATGATTACGTGTAATTCGATTTAACATAGGAAAATATGTATAACTAAAACGCAATGAAATTACACCTTTTTTGATTTTAAAGTTTATTAGACGGAAGACATAACTCCAATACAAAACACATTTTGCAACATAAATAAGCAAATCTCAGTATCTTTGCTATTAATCCATTTCTTTCCAGTTTACACTTTAACAATAGCTTTTCCAGTATTTCCGCCTCTTAACATGCCAGTGAACGCGTCAAACATATTTTCAAAGCCATTAGTAACAGTTTCTTTGTACTTGAGTTTGCCGTCTTTGATCCACTGTAACAGTTGCAAAATTCCTTCGTTCCATCTGTCATTCCACCTCCATACATGAAATCCTTCCATTTTTAATTGTTTTGTTACTATGGGCAATTGTACAATGCTGGCTAAAACAATAAATTAATATAGGTAATTTTTTTGCCATTAGCTTCTTCAAGCTGCTTGCGTGTTCTGTTTTTAGCTTATTCTGGAGGAGTTCGAGTTGGACGCTCGGAGGTCTCCGGGCGTAAATCCCAGACATACATTCTTAACATGTCCTATATAGATGACAAAATAAGAAGTAATATACAATGTCTAATTTCTGTGCTCGGAGCGTTCTAAGTGTCAACTCGAACTCCCCCTCTGTGCTGGGATTCCAAAATGCTACTCGATATCGAAATATTCTATTTGGCGCAAAAAACCTACTCCCGTTCAATTTCAGCTGATCGCAGATCATCTAAAAGGATATCAATCCTTTCGATACCTCTAGACAGTGACGCACCCGGGGGGTGGGGGGGTGGTGGGCTGCAGCCCCCCAGACCAACATCTTAGACACAAAAATTAAAAAAAGTGCACTATACTAATTGAGGAAATCCACTGAATTGTACCACTCAGCCCCCCCCCCCCAAGACCAGTTAGCCCCCCCAAGACAAAATCCTGTGTGCGCCCATGCATCTAGAGAGCCCTTTTCGCTCGATTTCGAGGGTTGGGTTGGAATTATTTGTTTCTGTAGGTTTTGCACGTTTTCTTTTTGTTTAAATTAACGACTGTAATAAAATTATTAATTACTGTGTCCTTTCTAACATTTCACATATATGTGAAACATGTACTACCAATATATAAGAAATTATGTATTTAAAAAAAGACATTTTAGACTTTTCCAGTTAAAATCGGATACTTATGTTGTAGTTTAAAAGTGTGATTTTTAACATTTTTGATAACAAAACAATAAACGCACTGTTCAGAAATGATCGTTCCTTCAACCGATTTTTTAAAAATTTTCCCACAAAATAATCTTAGGTTATAATTCACTACGCATGCGTGCTGCGAATAATACGGTTTCCGATAACGAAAGAAGCGATGGCATAAACGACATCGAATGAGAATACTGAGGGCGTGTACCGTTGTCAACTTCGGTTACGGTTTTGTGTCCCGTAAGTATCGGTAATCTGAAAAGTTGGCAGATTGGAAATGCAATATCTGTCATTAATGTCACCGAAGAAACCGAGCGGTTAACCAGGTTTGACAACGGTACACAGCCTAAATTGGTCGATATCGCTTTGACTATCGAGTATCGAAAGCGTTAAATAATTTCATCTTAGGTTACGATAGCTGTCGTATCGAGTGAAAGGGAATCCCAGCGGTGTTAGTATTATTTCACGGTCTTAGAAGACGCCAGAATAGCTGGCAGCGGAATGTGGTGGGACGCATAACAAATTAAGTGTCAACTCTTGAATTATTTTTGGAAGAAGATGCTTTTTCGACGGATTCGGCATTATTTGACCTCATTTTTAGATTAAGGAGGAATCTATGTTGAAATAAATTGTTTCTATTATATTACCACAAATTATTAAATAACATGGATACCTTTGGTGATACATTGTATAACTGTCATTGTCATTTTACGTCACGCTTAAAAGACCACATTTTCGCGACGAAGAACAATGATTCGAATTTAAAACGCTAGATGGGCAAAAAATTGATATGAAACAAACAGCAATTTTGTGCGAAAATTAATGAAGAATTTTCTTACTTTGATACATTGACAGTGAAAATTAAGGACTGCTATGATATAATGAGTTGATTTTTGCTTGAAATTGGCTTACAATTAGACTAATTATAACTCTGGATTGTATCAAAGAAAATAATAGCTACGCATATAATTTTCTTTGGTTGTATGCAAAGATGATTCCAGGGTATTCCCTTGAGGACAGTAGCCACAGCAGGTTCAATAAATATAATTTTATTAAAACTCCCTTTAGTTACTATAACAGAGTAGAGTAACCAGAGTAGCCAGTTGCCAGTTGACAGTGATCAATCATACCTTTAATACTGCTGTCATTATATCCAGAAATTGATCCGCAAACTGAAATTCTACCAAATGCGTTCATTTGATTTAAAATAGTTGAGCTAATTTCACCACCCACCTAAAATATAAAACACTAAATAAAAAAAATTAAAGACCGAATAATAGATTTTGACCGATACGTCAATAATTACAGTATTTCGTCTTTAATTATCGTATTTATCTTATTCTTTTTGTCTTATGCACAATGAAGGTCGGTTTTAAATTTTATACTTATTTTGACAACAAACCGCGACATAGTTTACTTCTATTTTTTTAATGATAAAGAATAAATAAAGACAAATTTATTTACGTAAGTTAAGATTTAAACGACTTTCCTAATGCTTTTTTATCGAAGACATCCCACGTAGACTTCAAGCCTAAGTACTAACCTACCGTGGGCGTCTGAAGAGAAGGGAAATGTAGTCTATTGACATGGGATTTAAAGAATTAGAGGTTGGGATGGGAAGGGATCTGAAGGCAATTTGTTCCATAATCTGGAGACCCTAGGTATGAATGAGCGAGAGAAGTGGTCTGTTCTAGGCTTTTGTAGCTGGACAGTAAAGGGATGCATACGTAACGCTCCTCTTGTTGTTCTGTTAGGAGCAGTCAAGGGGGGAATAATACGGGATAGTTCTTCAGAGCAAAATCCGTGGAAGTACCGGTAGAAAAGGGAGACATCCCCAACAGCGCGGCGATGAGCGAGAGAAGAGAGTTTTCTTGTGAGGACTGGGTCATTGATGAGTCGATTGGCTCTCTTTTGGATAGAATCAAGGATGTTAAGTGTCGAAGGTGTGGCCGATCCCCAGATGTGGGAGCAAAACTCTAGGGGAGGTCTTATTTGGGAAACATAGAGAGTGTATAAATTGGAAGGGGAGAAGTATTTTTTGGCTCGAAATAGAAAACCAAGCTTTTTAGCTGCCGATGTGGCTACTGAAGTAATGCGTTTTGCCAGCTAAGATTATGTTCGAATGCGATGCCAACAAGGTTGTTGAGGAGTGTGGTATGTCATACTTGGTCGAAGGCCTTGAAAATATCAAGAGTCATGAAATTCGAGAAATTTGTTTCAGTTGTGTGTGACAAAGCTAAGGAGATCAGCTGTGGATCTTTTGTGACGAAATCCTTACTGTCTGTCATGGATGATTTTGTGTTTTTCTAGATATTTTAGAATTTGCAAGTTGATCGCTTTATCCATAACTTTGCTGACAACAGAGAGAAGAGAGATATGTCTATAATAGGATGGAAGGAACTTTCAACCTTTCTTCGGGCAGGCTGCACACGAGTAGTCTTCCAGCTATCTGAGAAGATAACCTTGTCATAAGAGATCTGGAAGAGACGAATTAAGATGGGTGCAAGTTCTGGAGCGCATTTTATTACAACAATTGCTGGTATTCCGTATCCAGGCCCGGAAGCCTTTTCGGTGTCAAGGGATAGAAGAATTTTTTGAACTTGTTTGACCTTAAGTATTATGTCGGACACATATAACTTCCCGTCAAATTTTTGACTTGACGAAGTTTTTAACTGTTACTTTAAAATTATTTGGAAATATTTATTTAGCGTCAGATTTTTTTTATTTTTGCCTACAAGCAGATAAAAATTTGATATCAAACAACTGCAAATTTATCACATTTCTATAAACAACTCTAATTTTGGTATTTATTATAACAAGGGTTACATCCCGTATTTTTCTATTGTGGTGAAAATGCTTTTCTTTTCTACCTTTTTATTGAAAAATTCATACACGGTCCTCCATTACTATAAAAACCATTACATTATAGAGAAAATGAAAAATTAAAGTTGATTCGTAACCGGGTTTTTTTGAGAAACACCATTTAAAGGGGGAAAACTATCTCTAAATAAACTGTGACCTTTTTTATTAAAAAAAAATGAAATGAAAATGTTTTATCCAATATATCGCAAATTATACTAAGAATTTGCGATTAAATCGAAAATACAAATGAAGACGACTTGTTGAGAGGATAAATAACACTGAGGTATACATTATTGATTTAATTTTTTTTAGCGTTATATAAATTTTTTATCAGATTATTCGTGTCTAGCATTTTTTGATGTAGGTACCATAACGTATCACGGAACGAAAGAAATCTGTGAGATACACCTCGGGTACTTCCCTTGTCAGTGATTTTTCAACGAAAAAGAATAAAATCGTGGCGTTAAATGCAAGAGAAAAATTTAAACAGGCGAGGGACTTTCTCACTAATTTGTTAGCGTATTTTTAACTGAAAAAAGAAAATAAAGGACCCTTTATATTACCCAACAAACAAAGGTAAGTAAATTAAATTTGTTTCGACAGTCACTAACTTTTCCCACTAAGACAATGTGGGCGGTCTACTGCTAACTGTCAAAGTTTTACACAATTTAAAATTTACTGGGCCTTCTGGAGTCGACATTTCTCAGTAGGAAAAGTTTGCGTCCATGCATCGGGGACTTAAAAATATTTTTTCTAGGAGGCAAGTTAAAATTACACGATTTTACGTTTCTTAAATAACTTCTTTATTTTAATTAACCTACTAGACGAAACTTTTTAAAATTTCGATTTTATAGTTTTATACGATAAATTTTCAAAACAGTTACTTATTTATTTATTATAATATGCTTTTAAAATAGTTTTTAAGGAAAAACATTGTTACGACACTGACACTAACAAATAATAAATTTAAATTGTGACGTAGCGGCCAAGATCCATTGATCGAAGTTTATCCCGCTATAACTAGGAAAGTTCCAAACTGAGCAAAGGACACACACTTTGGCAAAACGTGACACTGCTCTCTTTGAAGCAGGCAGATAATATTTTCAAAAATTATTAAATTGTTTAGTGTTGGAGGGTAAAGATGATGAAATAATAATCATATAATAGAATTGAGCGTGACTTCATAGAACCTTATTATATAAAGACATTCATTATTGATGAAGGCAGAAGTCCCACAAAACAAACTTCGTACTTGTTTAGTTCCAACATCATCTGCGATTGATAGTTTTAGAAAATATTATCTATTCCTGTCTTTTTTATAATTATTTTTGACCTTCCCTATTCTTACGTTATCAAAGTAACAATCGATCCCTTGAGGTGCAACTTTTTTTAATTCTTTTTCAATATCTTGAGTTTTATAATTAATGAAGTGATCCAAACCCAATTCTTCTGTTAACCATTTTCCTTTAGCATCGGACCCAGCAATTCCAATGACTTTGCAACCTTTTATCTTTGCTATTTGCCCGACAATACTCCCAACTGCACCAGCAGCCCCAGAAACAACAACTGTTTCTCCTTGTTTTGGTTTGCAGATTTCCAGAAAGCCAAAGTACGCTGTATTCCTAAAATATATTATGATTTAAAACTTTTTGCTTTAACAAAATATATGTACAAAATATAGACCATTATTCCAAAATATCATTTTATTAAACATCACTAGAAAATCCAGATATAAAAATATCTAAACACCCCTTAAGTATCGTAGGGCATTGAAATTTTGATTTTTCTGAATATTTATTTACTAAAATAAACATTTAATATTGGGGACGAAAAAGGTGTAAAAGGTTTCAACTTTTTTAATTAAAATTAAATTAAATTAAACTTAATATTCTCGATTTTATTATAAAAAATGGTTGAAAATATTTCACAGTTCAATTTAATAAGATGTTTTTATTTTGGCTGGCAACAAATTTTATTATTTGTTGCCAGGAAATTTTATTATTTGCTTAGAGAACTTACCCTGGCATTCCTAAAACACCCAGGCCCAAGGATAATGGTAAACCTTTAAAGTCAAGAAGAGGTTTAACATCATCGCCTTTGGATATAGTATGAGTTCTCCATCCAAAATCTCCAACTACCTGCTGACCAACGGCAAATTTGGGGTGTTTGCTTTCTATTATCCTATAAAATTTAACAAATCACAGGTAAACATTATGAGTCATTCTACATAGTAATTTAAGTTTTTGTTATTAATTTTATCATTTGAAAGACTCTCTTCAGCGTAACTTTGAACATTGATATTTCGTCAGTGTTGTCAAATGAACATAAATCAAACACTCTTTTTATTGATAATGCACCGAATCGTATTCTTTCGTTCTGCTTTGCAAAGGTTTGTAAATATTGGCCAATTACTTCACATCGACTGAATGTTTGACCTAAGCAAATTAGATTAGATTCTTGACCTCTATTTGTATTTTTTGTTCTTGACGATCATTTGCCATCTAAAAACATCGACAGCAAAAAATACAAATAGAGATCGACAGTATAGTTCCAGGAATTTTGCAAGAAGGTCGATATTGTTATTCCCTAGAGTGTTTCCAAAAAAAAGGTCGGCCAATTGCAAAAAGAAAACAACCGTGAGAGGATTTGCACAACAGGTTTACAGTTGAGGGCAAGGCTTGGCGCGGCCCTAAGTTCTAACCACACTTTCTCAACACTTTAGAAGATTTTAAAAATAGGCTTAATTTTTTGCAATACTGAAAAACATTGAGACTTACTAGAATGGTTACTTTATTGTTTATTTGTAAAAAGATGAGCAAATTTGAACATTTTGACCCTATCACCTCAAAAAAAAATCAGTTAAGTGCAAGCTATATTTGCACAATTAGTGTTCCGTGCCATCAGCTAATCTTAACCTGAGCAAACCTCGGCCGCCAGATCTCCGCCCATCTGCTTCGTTACCCGCCACCGACAGCACCAATGCCGTATCACATCGCATATGCGCGGAACTGAGTGGGGAGCGTTTTGACTGAGCCAAATTAAAAATTTTGAAAAATGTTTAAGGACAAAAGTTGTTCCTTACATCGTGAGAAATATTTTTTGTAGGTGCAAAATATTAGGGACAGATCGACGAAGACAATTTCCTAGGTAGTGAAAAGAAATTACATTATTTAAAACTAACTTCTAAATATTGATAACATGATTTTTATGCTCTTTTTGAAGGTTAAGTGGACTGTAAAAACTTAAATATGGCGCACGGCGCTTGATGCCATTCAGAATGCTTCTTTCTCGATCTCTCTTTGTCATGATATATGTATCATGTCTCCTTGTCACTTCCTGTCTTAGTGTCTTGAGGAAGTAGCTGGCGCTGATTTGGCTCAAAAATTTAAAATATAACGCGTGTTTGCATTGTTGCCTATGTAGTAGAGTTCTTTAAAATAAACAAAAACCAGACATTTTATAAATTGGCGGATGCGCCAGAAAAGCACTCTTATGCATCAATAAAATTATTACTATTTGTAGCATTTTTTGGGCTGCCTGACTTTTGTTACGTAAGGGGTCAAATAACTTATTTAGGCAATGGTCAATGATATACCTATAATGTCAATGGCAAGAAGAGTTGTGTTGTTTAATAAATAAATAACTTTTTAGTTTTTCAGTGTTTTTAGTAAAAAAATACCTTGGATTCTTTTAAGCATTGTGTTTTAATTAGTTACATAGTGGAATGTTTTTTACATTAATGGCCATACTTACCTACTGTTTTATTAGGGTTTGTTTGTTTAGATTTTACTCTAAAAGTAACAAAACATTAGTTTTCTTTTTTAATATGGCGGATAGTGATAAAAAACCGTGGAATATTTGTGTTTAACTTTTGTGAATTTTGATTATTAGTTGAGTGCTCTTCGTTTCATTAATGGCTGTGCTGTGTTGTTACTGCTAAATATGACTGTTTCAACACTGGAGGAGGTTATGAAGGTAAAGTTTATTATTAATTTAAGTTGTGAGAAATTTCGCTTTAAAATTAAGGACAATATAAATCAATCTGTTAATAAAATCCAAATCTTCTGTTAAATTTGATTAAAAACAGGCAAGTAAAAAAATACATGCTTAAGTGTTAGGATTTTTTTTTGATTAAAGCTAATTTTGAACCAAAACTTTTGTATGGGGACTCTTTTTCCTCCAAAAATTGCTTGTCTTCCTATTTAAACAAAATTTTACTCTTGGTTTGAACAGCTGTTCTCTTTATTTTTGTGTTGTAGTATTTTAACTTTTTGAAATTTTTTTTTTTTTGAAATAGTTAGTTGGATTTGAAGCAACGCCACAGCTAGTACTGACGTCAAAACAAATTTTTTTTTCTGTAACTGACATTTCTCGTTGTTTTTTATATGACCATGTGTTTATTACCAGTGGTGCGCAATTACTGAAAAAAAAATTGAGGAACGATATCTACCTTTTTTTATTATGAAGCGCCACTTATGAATATTTTTACTCAGTCTGAATTCATACCAGCATTTACCGGTTGGGTTGGGTATATATATATATATATATATATATATATATATATATATATATATATATATATATATATATATATATATATATATATATATATAGCGTCTGCCCAGATTTGGTTACCAAATGGGAAACTTTTTTATTTTTGATTTTATGAGAAAAAGTTATTCTTGATAAAAAGTTTTGCTTGTGGTAAAAGTAAGATTCGCATTGAAAAAAAAAACGATATGTCATACAGGGCCTAACGAAAATTAAGAAAAAATATTTAGAAAACTATTTATTTTAACTTACAGATCCGAAAAACAAATTTTAGGCCACAACGAACCACCGTTATTTTTAGTGCACGTAATAAGATTTTTCTTAAACCTGCAAATTACATGATCGACTGGGATTCCTTCGCATGCTTCTCGTATCGTGTTTTTTAAATGAATAAGATTTGCATGTCTGTATTTGTAAACAATTTCCTTAGTTCGTCCCCAAAAGAAGAAATCAAGTGGTGTGAGGTTGGGGGACCGAGGCGGCTAATCCGTAAAATTATCATCTTGATTCGAAGTTCGCCCAATTTTGAAATTGAAGTTAAGCCAGGCTCTTACTTCTGCTGAGAACTGACAAGGAGCACCATCTAACTAAATATCAAATCTTGCCTTACATTCAGGGGCAACTCATCAATAATGTCAGAAAAGTTATTTTGCAAAAAAGTTAGAAATATTTGTCCGTTAATGTTATTATCGAAAAAAATTGGTCCTAAAATTTTGTTTTTCACAACACCACATCCAACATTAACTTTCTGAGACACTTGACTCCGACATTCTACTACCCAGTAAGGATTAGTTATATTCCAAAACCCCGAATTTTGTTATTAAAACATTCCGTTGGCGGTAAAGGTCGCGTCGACGGAAAACAAAATTTGAAACTCGTAGTTTGGATGATCTTCATAATACCCCATTATCTACTGACAATAATCAAATCGTATATCCATGTCTCCAGGAAATGCGTGAATAAATTTTGGTTTAAAGTGTTTCTATTTGTTTTTCTTTAAAAGTTTGGATAAATTTAATTAAGTAGCCCAATTCATGGGATCTTTGTTCAAGGCTTTTTTTGGGTTCCTCTGTAACATGAAGCAATATATCGACCTCATCATCGGCAATGTCACTCTTACCTATTACCTATTATGAAACCAGCACCACATACAGGTATGATAATAAAAATAAGTTATTAGATTTTTCAGAAAAAAAACGCTTTTAAGTCATAAAAGAAGTATTAAGAAAGAAGTTTAATGAAACGTTTCATTAAAAAAGTATTTATTTGCATTTACAAATGACATTACTAGCGAAAATTCGATGCTATTTACCTTAACTACTCGATTTTCTTTATTTTCTTTACGCCCTGTATAACATATCTTTTTTTTTTCAATGCCAGTCTTACTTTTGCGACAAGCAAAACTTTTTATCAAGAATAACTTTTTCTCGTAAAATCAAAAATAAAAAAGTTTCCCATTTGGTAACCCAATCTGGGCAGACGCTGTATATATATATATATATATATATATATATATATATATATATATATATATATATATATATATATATATATATATATATATATATATATATATATATATATATATATATATATATATATATATATATATATATATATATATATATATATATATATATATATATATACGATAACGACGATTTAAAATACAATCTTGTTTCGGACTTGCTTTTTGGATTGCCTTAAATTTCTGCGATTATTTTCTCTGAAGTGGCGAGCAAATATGTTGACGGGCAAAGCAAAGACTTTCCACTTAGCTCTTTGGACCGTAAACGATAGCAAGTATCAAGCTATTTGAAAAATTCAACTATTAAGCCGGTGTCGGATGATAATAGTAGCTTCCATCAAAGTTATCACAGCAACTCGCAAGGACTAGCACGTGTAAGCATAAACTTTTATAACAGCTCAACTGCTACCTATATAGAAATTTAACCAAGGGCGGATTTAGCTTTCTGTCGTAGGAGGGGTAAATTGGGATGAATAAGATTTTTGAATCTATGCAGTATTAAAATTAATAAGCTGTTAATAATTGTTTTACAGTAACTACGTCTGTTTTTATGGAGCGTATTTTCATTAAATCGTGAAGTAATAGTTATGCAGGGTGTCAAAAAAGTCTGGAATATTGCAACTATTTCAAAAACTACTAAATATGTATTTTTGAAAATTGGCGCGTCTATATACTTAAAAACGGCACACCTTAATAAATCGTTTCTGCAACTATACAGGGTTTTTAAAGATTCAAATAGTCCATTAAAAGACATATTCAATGATATAGGGTTCAGCTGATTTATTTCTCAAAATGAACTTAAATAAAAATAAATAAAACATGAACACTAATTTTAAATAAATAAACAAGAACACAATGAAAATAAGAAATAGGTACCTGAAAATTGAACAAAAACTACTTTATGAGGTGTTCAAAATGTCTGCTACTCTAAGCTAAGCAACAGTGCCTAGCCTGTCTCTAAATTCCCGTAAGACGAATTTCATGTACCTAAGTATTTCATTTCTAATACGAGCTTTTAAATCTTGAATATTAACCGGCCTATTTTTGTAAACCCTATTCTTTAAATCATCCCACAAATAAAAACTCAAAGCGGTAAGGTTTGGGGATCTGGCAGGCTACTCAATTTCGCTCCTTCTTCCTATCCACCGATTTGGAAACATTTGGTGTCAATGTATCAAAACTGACCCACTTCTAAACCAAAATGGGTGGATCTTGTAAGGGCGGATCGTTTCCCTTTCAAATAAATTTTCAACTGACTGGTGACACACATTGTGGTCTGAGCCAAGCTGTTGAAGTGATCGATTTGGATTATCTTGTAGGCCAATTAAAATATCCAGAGCCACAAGCAGCTATTTTTGGTCTGCCTGACCTGTGTTTGTCTTTCACACTTCCCGTTTTGTTGAATTCCTTTACCAATTTGCTTACATATGACTGGGTTATTGCAAGCTGATTAGGATAGGTCTGCATGAATAACTCGCATACTTCCTGTTATGTTCTCCTGCCGTCACCATATCCAACCGTCATTAAAATCTCAATTTTTTCTCCTTCAGTTAAAGCTACCATCCTAATTTCTTGTTTTTGAACGCTTACGAATAAAGATGTGATAACTTCCTCTTTGTCATCTGACAATACCTAGCTGATTTCAAAGGTGTTTTCTCACCTTTTCTCAAATTTTAAAAAAATTAGTGAATAATAAGTATAATTTTTTTATATAAATCTATTATTTTGACAAATAAATCAATTAAATCATCATCTATCATATCATGAAATTTGTCTTTTAAGGGACTATTTGAATCTTTAAAAATATACAGGACTTTTCATTTAAAATAAAACAAATAGTATTCTTTCTGACTAACCCTGTATAGCGACCGAAACGGTTTTATTCTTCTAAGGTGTGCCGTACTATATTGACTTGCCAATTTTCAAAAATATATTTTCAGTGGTTTTTGAAATATTTACAATATTCAAGACTTTTCTGACACCCTGTGTATTATTTACTTGTTTGTTTTGTAGGTATCCAGGTATTTCTAAGTTCTGAAATTTTGAGAAAGTAAATTATAATGCTTTACAAAGTAAGAGAAACTAAAATATTTATTTCGACAGCATTTTTTCAATTATTTCGGATCATGGGAGGGGTAATTAAGGGGGTAATTACCCCTCCCGCAAATCCGCCCTTGAGTTTAACTACTCTAAAAGTTTATGCTTATAGTCCATGTGAGTTGCTGTGATAATAGCGACTTTGATAGAAGCGACTATTATAGTCTGTCACCGGCTTTATCTTGAAAGAATTTTGTAAAGTTTTTCCCATATTGTATTAGCGGCTTGCCCGTTATTCGAAATTTATCTGCATTACTGTCATCAAAAAGCCTAAAAAATATTTATAAAAGTGGTTTACATTATATTATCTAATTTCTCGAGTAACTATACCTATTATCTTTGATATTAAAAAAACACCGTCTAAACAACAACAAAATGCCGCAAAATAAATATATTATTGACAGAATATCAGGACCAATATTCCGTATCAGAAAAATCTGGTGTAGTCACCACAAAAGCTTCCCAACTAGCTTTTGTTAACCAAACTAATGATAATTAACATTACACAGTGAATATTTTATGAGATTCAATACCCAGCGTGGCAGCTAGTCAAAAGCTGTTTTGGATATTCATGCGATTTGGTTCAGGTTGGGTTTCAGGAAAATATTTTTAAAATGAGGTGTAACTTGATCCCTTTTTTGCTGCAAGAAAATTTATTATGACGCTCACCCAACTTTCAGTTGGCCAATTTTAACTAATTTTGATCGATGCCTCCTTAGGTCGCTAGAACCCTTGTGCCAAAATTGACGTTAATCGGTTAAGCCCTTTCGGCGCAATTTCGATCATACACACATACATACGTATGTACGTACATACATCACTCTAAAAATAGTCAAAATGGCTTCAGAAACACGTTAAAATGTAAATATATGTCACAAACCGGAAGCCGAAAATCTGCACGAACCATAACTTCTTTTACATTTTTGTGCGTGGATGTAGGCTGTGTTCGGAAAGTAAAAAAAAGAAAGTTAGTTTCTTTAGGAGAATTTCTTTTTAGTCCGTTCTTCAATTAAGTAGCTGTGCCGATCATATGACAACACACATGTTGTATACTATGGATTTACTTAGTAATCCGACAATAGGTTAATGTTGTCCTGTAGTTTAGGTACTTACTTTGCCACTTGTGTTCCAATAAAAGTAGTTCCCAAAACCAGACGGGGGGCGGAGAGCCTCATGTAAGGATCAACACTTAAGTATACAGCCTCGGCTAAAAACTCTAAAATTCAAATGAAGGAGGTAATAAGGTTAGTGCCCTTATAATAGTCTAAGGTTGTAGTATGTCTCCTAAAGCTTGAAGTTACGGCGAAAGGTGCAAGACCATAAAAAATAATAAACCATATGCGTCCCATTAAATTATAAAATGAGAAAATAATAATGTTAATATAATAATAAAATGGTTACAGATTGATAATATTATTATTGTTCTAAAAGAGAAAAAGTACAAAATATGCTAACGCCCCATTGACTAGCAGGTCATATATTTTTTATGATCATATTAAAGTAATATATATATATATATATATATATATATATATATATATATATATATATATATATATATATATATATATATATATATATATACACAGTCAACTTCGGATATAACGACCTCCGCATATAACGAACCACCGGTTATTACGAACAAAAATTATGGTCCGGCCAAAACGCCATAAGAATGTATGTATTTTTTGTTCGTTTATAACGAACCCGGCTATAGCGAACCCTATTTTGATTAGTTTTTGCTTGTGGAAGTTCGGTTATAACGAACTGTCGAAATTTCACGTACGTATCACTTCCATATTCGTAAAGTAACGGCCGAAAATAGCAACCATAGAGAAGCGACAAAGACAATACAAGATTTCACAGGGCATGTGCGACGATAATGTGGACTTCTGTCTATACCGCATCATTAGTGTGACGAAATATCTTTCTCCGTTCAATATTGTGGATACGTGTCTGCCCAAGGTCAGCAAAACTGGTTACCCTAAATATCAAAGGCACCGACACGTTTTGTCGCTTCTCTATGGTTGGTATTCTCGGATAACGGGTCGAGTAGCGACCTGTCAGGCGCCATTTCAATTTGTAGTTTAATTTCGGCAATAGGCGAGGGAATATTGTTCTAGCATAGAGCAGAGCGCGCCAAAATTCAGCAAGCGAAAGTTTATAAACACTTGCAGAAAAAGTTGACATAATTACAAAACTGCAAAATGGGGTTGTAAATGCCTAAATCTGTAGGGACTATCAGTTACAAAAGTCAAAGACTATTAATATTCGTAAATTTTAATAATAATAATTTTGACAACAAGAGTGTTGATTGAGTCTGGTGATTGCTTACAAATTAAAATTGAAAAACATGTACTAGAAAAAAGAAAAAATTTCAAATTACTGATTTTGTATAAATTATACAAATATGTATGTTTAATAAGTACATAATTTAAAAATACTATTGTGTATTGATTATAATAAACGACTTATAAAAAGTACCTATACATATGAATGTACATAGTATATATTTGTTTTATTCTCTGCACTTCGGATATAACGAACGCCCTGCTATAACGAACTGTTTAAAGATCCCCTTGGTGGTTCGTTATATCCGAAGTTGACTGTATATATATAATATAATATATATATAATATATAATATATATATATATATATATATATATATATATATATATATATATATATATATATATATATAGGGTGCTATGGAATTCACTGCTTATATTGAAATGGGTGACTCCTGGGGTAGTCTAGAGACACACTCAGAGACTTAATCCAAAACAGAATTCAAAACATAAACTTCCTGAAAGTTTTTGTTTCAGCGACGCTTTAAAATTTGACTGCATCACGTAAAAACAGTAAAAGTAGCCGGCATACTTATTTTTGTGATAGAATCAGAGGCGTACCGCTGGGGGGGGTGTTTGGGGTTAAACCCCCCCCCCCCCCCCCCGCATTGATCTCTTATAGTAGTTATTATAAACATTATACAGCACGGTAGTATATACAAATTTATATAAAAACAAGGGTTTTGTCTACCAAACCCCCCCAAACCAAAAGTGACCTACAAAACCCCCCCCAAACCAAAAGTCACGGTACGCCTCTGGATAGAATACTACTTTCGCTATTATTATTCGCATAAAAAACGGTTGTCGTCACTATTATAACATTTAACTCTATAACTGTAACAAATTACGGATAGTAAAGAAAATAGAATAGGTTTTGTTCTTCGTACTTCTTGCCCGTATGGTTTTGACAACTACAAAATACATCTTATCTCACTCTTGCTTCCTTGTCCCTGTCCACCGTCTCTTTCTTCTTGTTTCAATGCTGATTTTCAAATCGTAATCCGATTGGTGTTTCAAATTAAGATCGTTGCTCTCTACCATAGTGGCCAATAGCTGCTATTAAGGAGATTTTTCAAAAATAAATTGCAGATAAACTAACCCATAACCGATCAAATTTAGAGTGGTACTTTAATCAGAGTTTCCACCTCATTGCCTAAATGAATTTATAAGCTGATGAGGAAGATTTGATTTTTTTTTTAATTTTAAAAGTTTTTATAAATAATGGGCCAGTAATATCACTTTAAATTTTATCATTTATGGGTTAGCTTGTCTGCAATTTCTAGTCGCAAAATCTCACTATTATCTCGACACAAGGAACCCCTCTTTCTATGCAGCAAAAATTCATGCGATATCATGGGTTGCCTATACTTTGTCACGAATATAGGTCTATTAATCTGAGCATATCCTAAGAGAGTTGTGCTTTGTAATAAATAAATAAATTTCTAGTTTCCAGTTTCATGCTCTAAATCTAAATAGAAATTAAAAAAAAGGTATAATAAAGAAAATATTAAACACCCCGTATCCCGAAAAAGAAGCGTTTGAGGATCCATGTTTATATAAACTTATTTTCATATTTTTAGATGTAGAATCTGCCCGTAAAATTTCTTAACATCTTTTTGTAACACCCTGTATATTGTATAGAGTTTTACTATTTGTTTATTTTTATTGGACAGTGTTTAGTATTCATGCGTTAGGTTCAGTGTTTACAATGTTCTTATCGTTAATGATGTTATGTTTATAAAAAGTAACCCCTGCCTTAAAAAATATAAATACATATATACATACCTAATCAACGAGAAAAAAAATTTGCAGCCCATTTTCTTAAAGAGGCGATGTGGACTTCCACATAAAAGTTTTATTTAAATTACATCCAAGGCAATCGTTATAACAGTGGGTTGGTCATCGAGGATATGTTATGAAACCGAATTGTAAAAAAAGTTGTAGAATTAGAAATTTAAACTGAACTATTACACATAAATGTTAGGGAATTTAGAAAACAGTCAACGCAAAATATTTTATAACTTAAAACGAATATTTATGCATAAGCATCAAAGAAGTACTAACCATAACTTACTGAATAACGGGGGCAAAAAACTACTACACGCCGAGTTTATTCCACAATGACTTTGGGGTTTTACTATTATTTCCGTGGTAGTTTATCATTATATTTGAATATACTTAAGCAGTCGGATTTTTTTTTAACAAAACTACATTCAAATATTAAAAATGCTACAAAAGTAACGCAAAATATTAACATTCCCTGTTAGTACCTAAACGGCATATGGCGGTGTTGCCGTATCCTAAATTTGATTCGCCACATTGCCCGCTACTCTGTCTTGGTTTTTCTCTGCCGCTACGTTCAGTTTTTTTTTTGTAGGATGACGTCAGGCGGCACACCGAATTTTTTGAATTTCGTCAAATTTTAAATCTTAATATTCTTATTATTTTCGTTTCAAAGACGTATGTTTTTGTGTGCGTGTTTCGTTCGATTGACTAATTATTGTGCAATAATCTTAACATATTTTTTGAAAATCTGAAATGACTGAACAAGCCCATTGAAGGATTTTAATACTCTGTGTCTTTTAAAAATGGGCTATAGAAGATCTAAACGCTAGCGAATCCCGGAAATAATGGTCCCATAATTTTTATCAGTATAAAGCATTAATAATCAGATCATTAGGCCTCGCCCCTATTCTGTAAAAATTTTTATAGCAAGGTTTCATTTCAACAATTACATAGTTATTTTCTTGATTCGCTCAAGTTGTTAAAAAAAATCAGTTAAACGATTAAATTCATTAATAATTTGACTTTTCGGGGAGGGGATTGACCCCCACGGCCCCATAAGTGGCTGCGCCACTCTCTATCTAAAGCGAATATTTTGTATAGTTTTTTTATAATGCATTTGTACTTTTAAATAAAATTATTCTATTCTTGAATAAAAAAATGGTGACTTTTTATTAACGGATAGCGTAATTTTTAAAACCTTGCTTTTACCACCTGCCAGTGCCAAGATTTTTGCGTTTAATGTTTAGCGCTAAGTGGTAACAAAAACTCACGATTTACCACTAAATAGTGTTATTGTATGAATAGTTATTTATTTTGTCACGGTCTATAAATGAGCTAATTAACAATTTTATTTTACCTTCATCTTTTAGTGGTGGCAATTCTTCCTCTATTAGTTCAAGATCACCTGCTTTTGGAAAACCCTCAAACTGTTTTTTAAAAATGAACAATTTAGCTTTAACCATCTCGAGATTTCTAGAAAAATAGCGTAAAAGTAAGTTACTGGTTTCACAGACTTTGTTTATTGATACGCGCACGGTTCACAACTTATATTTATACTTGCTCAAACGGAGTGTGTGGTTAAGATATTTATAAGAAGTAATTTAGTAATTATCTTTATTTACGAGGTTTGAAACCCCATTACAATAATAAAATAAAAATATAAACAAATCAGATTAAAAAAAAATTCCAGGGGAGGATCGCACCAGCGACCACTCTGTTACAAGTCGGATGCGATACAAGGACACCACGGGGGCTATGTTAATTCTTGATAAAAATTTGTAAATGTATATAAAGGCGTTTGTTTTTATTTGTTTGCTATTTACATAGTTATTTATTATACAAGGGAAAAAAGTATTAGATTTTAGCTCGAGGTTGTGTTGTGACAAAAAACCGAGAGCTAAAATCTAATATTTTTCCCGTGTATAATACACTATTTTTTTCTGTGACGGGAAAAACGACGATTTAATATTGAAAAAACATATTATTACAATATATTAAAGTCAGAAAATTATCGATGAGAAATATGAATTTTTAAACTGGTAGGCTGTTGTACTTATAGCGACAATTAAACCTGCGTTGCTAAGGAAACCTTTAAAGTAATCAAACATCTGTCATTTTAATTCTGTGATTTGATTTAAAAATTGCGAACTTAGTGGTTGTTTAGTCGTTATTTTGAATAACATAAAGTTAAAAAATGTCTGATTCCGAGATTTCTCTGACTCCACCGGAGTTAGTAGAAGCAGCGAAAGTAGCGTCACAAAAATTATTGCCATTAAATCGCGGAAAATTTACGAAACCGCGTATTCAAGATTTATGGAATGAAAGATGACATAGACATGCAGTTCTTTCTCGGAGACGGTGTTATTGGCTTATTTTCGGAACTGGCACAACAACAAAAGCCATCAACAGTGTGGTCGAATTATTCAATGATTAAAAGTATGTTACAATCCAATAATAATATTGTAGACATTTCAAAATATTTCAAACTAATTTCATTTCTCAAACAAAATGGGAAAGGTTACACGCCGAAGAAAGCTGCGATTTTTACAAGTGCACAAATTAGTGATTTTTTTAAATAATGCTAATGAAGTTTATTTAATTGCCAATTAATTGTTGTATTTGGGATTGCAGGAGCTTGTCGAATTTGTGAAATCAGCCAGGTAACTTTAGATGATATTGAAGATTTGGGAACGTTATTAATTGTGAAACTTAAGCAAACAAAGAATGATGTGAACAGGAGATTTGTAGTTACTGAAGAATATATTAAATTTTACTTAATTTTCTATTACAAAAATGTCAACTTCTGTTTTAACGGGAAGCTTATTTTTTTACTTTCTGGTAAACACAATGTCGACATTTTTGAATAGAATGGAAAACTAAAACAGGAACATGTAAGCCGCTGTTCTCTAAAATACACCATTAGTAAGCTACAGACTCTGTCAAATTACAAAGAATGCTGAAATTCACAAAGGGGGCAGAAACGGACCTTCAAATTTTATAATATCTCACATGTTTGGCTGTAGTTAAAAAACTAGAGATGATATGGGAATGAATCAAAAAAGAAAATGTCTATTCAAATTTATCAGTAGATACGGCGTCACCTTAGTCTCAGAAGATCTGGGCGTTAGCTACCAGAGTGAAGTTAGCTACCGATGGCGTTAGCTACATATGGCACTAGCTATATATGGCACTAACTACATCAGGCGCGCGCTACACTGGGCATTAACTACTTAGGCATTAGTTACTGCTGTCTTTGGTCTTCTTAGCGACTTGGGCATGAGCTACTTAGGCCTTAACTACTTGGGTATTAATTATTTGACCTTGAACCGAATTTGTAATTGGCCAAAGCAGGTCTTTAGGCATTAGTTACCGCTGTCTTTGGTCTTCTTAGCCACTTGGGCGTGAGCTACTTAGGCCTTAACTACTTGGGTATTAATTATTTGACCTTGAACCGAATTTGTAATTGGCCAAAGCAGGTCTTTAGGCATTAGTTACCGCTGTTTTTGGTCTTCTTCTTAGCCACTTGGGCGTGAGCTACTTAGGCCTTAACTACTTGGGTGTTAATTATTTGACCCTGAACCAAACTCGTCAATGGCCAAAACAGGTCTTAACTACATAAGCATTAGTTATTGTCGGTCTTCTTAGCCACTCAGGCGTGAGATGCTTAGGCCACAACCATTTGACCCTGAACCAAATTTGACATAGGCCAAAACATCAACCTTGAAAGAGAGTTGAGCTTAAACAAAACTTGATGCCCGTAAGTATTTTATTGTGACGTATTTATTAAAAGGTTATGTATTTTAGAGGGCGGGCATCTATAATGGCAATTCGTTTCAAAGTTATGTAATTGTTATGCATTTTTTAAGGTTATGCGTTTATAATGCTCAGGTGTACGATGATTGTTTCAAGATCAAATAAATATTACACGTATTATCGCGCATAGGCATGACAATAAATACGATCAGGTGTAGCCATTTTTAATTCAGCGACCAAATCGTAAACTAGTCAGACCATAGGGCAACAATGCCTCATTTAATCTTAATACTTTGATTTTTTAGGTTAGATATTAAGTATATGGAGCAATGGCGACAAATAAGGTGACGTAGTCATGACCGGGTTACTGATTTAGAGCCGTCTTTAGAGTATGTTTTAAAAAATATCAGGTATTTTTTTTTACGTGCGTGCGATATCGCATTAAAAGACAGAATGGGTGGCATATTTATTAGAAATACTTAATACTGAACACTTATGCATGGTTAAGTTATAGTTTAAAAGTTGTATGAAATATAACATAAAAACACCTAATGCTAAACCCTTGACTGCTAGTTGGCTGGAATATATTTAATTAACACACACATCATGGGGTTTTACATATTAAATTTCTAACTTGAATTCTATTAGAAGATATAGGATGTGACATTTTTCTTTGAAGTATTAAAAGCTTTTTTATACAATTATGCGCTGTCATTGTTCTTTTCTTCTTCACAGCTCGGTGGTGAACGGCTACAAATATGAGAAAATTGTGTAGCTAGATCCGGGGGTGGGGGTAACATCCTGGTTGACCCATCACTGGTAACGATGCCTAAAAATTAGAAAAAGGTACACTTTATACCTAATTACTTATAGAAGATATTTCGTGGGCATTCTTTGCGCAAACAAAATTTCAAACATAAAATTAAAATTGGTAGGCAAATAGCAAATAAGTGATGTCATTATTTTACAGAAGAAAACATGTATATTTGGCGTGAAAAATACTTACAAATACATACCTCGATTTTACAGGAACTGCGATTTTAGAACTCCTATTCCAGATTTTCTTATAATAAAGTCTATGCTGCTGTGACTGTACTGGTCTATGTTTCCATATTTTCTTTTAATTTAGGTGACTGAAGGAATAACGGCCTGCCTTTACCAAGAAATCTAAAAGTATGTAATATTTATTCTGTAGCTATCTATATAACACATACTGTAAACTAATTTAAAAAAAACACGTTTTTATCTCTATGGTATTGTATTACATTTTGCTTGTCTGACTCTAAAACGTGCCCTAGAGGGCCCCGTCGACAGAAGCAGCTATATTAACCCTCATTCATGGCTTGAACAAAAACAACCCTTTTCTTAAAGCGATAGCCTTATTTTACAGGAGAAAACAAGTATATTTAGCGTGAACAATATGCACTTACAAACACATACCTTGGTTTAGCTGGAGCTGCAGTTTGAGGCTTCTCATTCCAGTTATAATAAAATCTATGCTGTAACTGTACTATGTTCCCACATTTTCTTTTAATTTAAGTGACTGAAGGAATAGCGGCCTTCCTTTACCAGGAAATCTAAAAGTAATGTAATATTTATTCTACAGCTATCTATATATAGCACATACTGTAAACTAATTAAAAAAAAACACGTTTTTATCTCTATACTATGGTATTGTATTACATTTTGCTTGTCTGACTCTAAAACGTGCCCTAAAGGGCCCCGTCGACAGAAGCAGCTATATTAACCCTCATTCATGGGTTGAACAAAAACAACCCTTTTCTTAAAGCGATAGCCTTATTTTACAGAAGAAAACAAGTATATTTAGCGTGAACAATATGCACTTACAAACACATACCTTGGTTTAGCTGGAACTGCAGTCTGAGGCTTCTCATTCCAGTTTTTAAAAAAATATACATCATATATGTATATATCGTTGAATTCGTCTTGCCGAAAACTACATTTCCATACTGTCTCGGCTCTGTCTGCCCCATTTTGAAAGATTTCTTAGGTATGCGGTGTTCAAATGAAGTTTACCTCTGAAACAATAAAAAAATCTGTCAAGTGCAGGCTATACTTGCACAATTGGCGTTCGGTGCCGCGCAACTATTTTTAATGCCTGAGTAAAGTGATATTCGCGCAATCTAAACCTAACTCTCAATGTTCATAATTTTTATATTTCGGGCATTTCTAAAAACAGTCGGAACTATTTTAATGCTTCAGTAAAGTTGTATTTCAATTAAAAGATTGAATACCTGCGTTTAGTTTCTATTTGAGACATTACTGGGGATATCTTAAAGGTGCGTTTAAAGTAACCTTGCAGGTTGTTTTTTATAGTTTTTACCCTTGTGGCCCCTCTAAATTGTTTATTTCAATTAAAAAGATTGAATACCTGCTTTTAGCTTGAGAGAAACTCTTTTCATAATAGCATTTCAGAACATTTAATATACCTTATGACCAAGATGACCAAACTAATCAAAATTTAACCTATATTTGAGAACGACATTTGTTTAAATCATATTTTTACAATAAATCGGAGTTTTTAGCCCTATGTTAAAAACAAAAGACTGTGCTAGCATAATAATAGCCTTAGGAGAAAAGAAACTTAAAGTAATAGTAAAATTTCGCAGTTCTGGAGGATTTTTATTTTCCCAATTTAAGTTTTAGCAAGAGTTTGCTTATAAAACGACTAGAAGGCCAACATTAATTTTCCTTCGCCATATTGTCAAAGGTGCTGAAATATATTCAGCTGTTTAGAAGGGCTAACAACTAACTTATTGTTATAAAATTGATACTCCAGATGAAACATGAATTTTTCTTGAGATATATAAAAAATTTAAAAATTATATAGCTACCTATTTTACAAATAATATTAAAAAATGTTGTTGCATATAGTAGTATAGTATAGACTTACTCGCTTTGTTCATGGTATTTCCTAGAGATATTTATTCAATTTCTCAAATATTGTAGGGACTACACCAACCAGCTGACAAGCTGTTTCACCTAGGTTATAAAATAAATTCGGGGCAAAGTGTCTTGAGCAGGTTTAGAATTTTTTCCAGTCTGTCATATAAATATTTGAACCCAACACAGCTGGTCTTCAGGGGCTCGGGGACTCTACAACAAAACGATTAAATTATTTACTGTTTTCAGAACAAACCTGCTGTACTGCCTAAGTTAACACACAACGTTAATGCAATATTTTTCCGAATAAAACATATCCGTCACTGGAAAAAAGCTCCCCATTATAATAATTTATATCTTTAATGAGTTTTTATCTAAGACACCCCACATAGACTTTAAGTCTAAGTACTAACGTACCGTGGGTGTCTGAAGAGAAGGGAAATGTAGTCTATTGACACGGTATTTGAAGGATTGGAGGCGGGGACGGGCAGAGAAAACATCTGCAGGCAATTTGTCCCTTAAAAAACATGTTTAAAACGTATTTTGGTAGCTATTTTGGCTGAAGATTATTAATAACTTGTCCAAGAAACTATCGAAATTTACAAAGTATTTACTAGGACCCCTACATTCCTTGTAAATATTGTTTTTTTTAAATAAGTCATAAAATATCTTCAAATTTTGGGGGTCCATAACATTTTAGAGCCACAAAACTAAGAGTTTTTCATGAAAATAAGGATATTGTGAATGTTGTCGAGAGTAATTCTTTACAAAAAAGTGCGGATTTTGTTGATTTTATGTTGAAAAATTTTCGCTTTTCCTAACCTCAAAATTGACTTTCCTATTCATAAATTACGAAACAAATAATCAATCGCACTACCAAAACAATGCAATATAAAAAAGACTAAGTAAAAGCGGGGTAAAACCTGAACAAACCCCTGCAAACCTGAGCAAACACTATAGAGGTAATGCTAACGCTAGAAAAAAAATTCTACATTCTTATCAGCTTAATATCACCATCGCTATATGAAACATAAATACATAATACATAAATCAGCGAAATAACGCTTACTTCACCAATATTAAACAATAGAAAACAAATATCAGTACGTCCTTCAGCTATGACGCCGTCCACAACGAAAAATTTACCAGCTTTAAAGGCCTATATTTGTAAAAAACGTACATAATCCGCAATTTTTATTTCAGAAATCGTCGAATAGTTGTATACACTATCGATTCGTATCTCTATCAAGGCCCAAGGCGTGTGGCACTAAACGTGATATGTCACACCAAATTTTTATTAATAATACAACGTTATTGTTAAAAAAAATTTAAAGCCATGTTTAAAGCCGTGAAACCGTGTAAGCCGCCCCAAAATGGACGCTACGTGCAAAATGCCGTCATAAGTCAATAGGTTAATGTAATATTATATTTTTTTTTTGAATAAAAACATATCTACCACTGGAAAAAGCTTTCCCCCGTTATAATAATTTAAGTATGCATATCTTAAATGAGTTGATTTTGAATGAAAACATTTAAACACGTTGTTCAAAAAATATATATAGTTTGTCTGTTTAAAGATGGCTAAATCGTTGCACTATAAATGTCAAGATGGAAACAAAAATTATAAAATGGACAAAAATAGGGTATCAGCTTACCTACGCAGCACGTTCTACACTCACTTTATTTATTTTATTATGATTTTTTCCTATTTCTTGCAAGTTAAAATCCGTCGTACGAACTATGAAAATACTTTCCGCTTCAAACTAACTTGGGTTCAGATCAAAATGGTACCAGGCCCTACAGAACAGCGCGTCCGCCGTTTACGTTGCTTCAAGAAAAATCAATATTCTGCATTTCTGCCCTAATAACCTTTAGGGGCGTTCGGCAGTTCAAAATTTTCATCGTTGGCTGGGGGATTTGACAGTCGCATGACCAAGTGTCGTCAGAACGCGCTTGATAGGATATCGATTTGTTAAAGCGCTGGACCCCTTGTGAGCCCGCTCTGAAGAACGGTAGACGAACCCGCAACATAGAAATCGCGTGTTATATTGATTTCGTAAAGCGCTGGAACCCTTGTAGCCCCCTCTGCATGTTGGTGACCGAAACGCTATATAGATGGTGGCTGTAATGATATTGATTTTCTCTAGGAAATGCCTTAAACAATAATTAAATAAATTTAAAATTGTTATTGTTTTATATACAATCCTCTTCCTGCTATCTGTCGAAAAAAAAATAAACTTTTTAGAAGGAAAAAACCTAGCAATATGTGATTGGCGTGAATGGCTTAATGTGCTACTATTTGTAGTAATACACAGATATTTTTAATATTTATGTGAAAAATGGATGCTATGACTAAAAAGACTGCATTTAAACGGGGCAATGTTTTCTATCAGAGTTATTTATAGAGAATTTAATAAGCTTTCAGTAGAAATAAAACGCAGCATTGAAGACATTACGTTTAATTAGAAAAAAATCAAAATATTTGAACAGGAACAAATTTTAATGGGTGTGTGCTGGTTAATACGTTTAAGGGGGGCGACAAAGCCAAACAATTTTAGTCTTATACACCTTTTTGCATAAGGTGGTTGGAAAATGCCTTAAAAATTTAAATAAAAACATATTTTTGTAATATATTAATTTCTATTATTATATTAAGAGCGGTAAAAACCTTTTTAGTTCTATACAGTCTGGAGCATTCAGTCGTTTGCATGGGACAGTTGTACAAAATTAAGCTGTAATTAAGTAATCTGCCTTTTTTAAAGGAACAAACCTAACAATGTGTGATTTGCGTGATAGACTGATGTGTTACTATTTGCAGTATTACACAGATATTTTTAATATTTATGTGAAAAACGGATGCTATGGCTAAAATAAACAACTGCCTGACTATATTTATTTACCGTTTAATTATAAACAGTTATCCCTTGCCACACACTCACGCAAAGAATTTGTTTATTATACTTTAGGACGCTTCAGTTCGATTTTTTAGGATAAAGCGATTCTTTCAAAGCAAAAACCATGCTTACTTAAACAAATTAATTCTGTATTTTAAGTTTCTTTATTAATTACATTTACTTTACAATTTTATATGTTTACTTAAACAAATTCATTCTATATTTTAAGTTTCTTTATTAATTACATTTACTTTACAATTTTATATATTTGTTATGTCTGAGTATATTATTTAATTATAGCCTGTTCTTTGCTTCTTATATCCATATGGCTCAGAGTCACCATCAGGAAGAAATTTTCTCTTTACTGAATTCGGTCTATACAGCTTGGTTTCCGTGTTTGTTGTTACAATATGATCTTTCGTTCGTCGAAGGTTCTTTGATATAATAGGTACAGGGTCTGTCTTATGGAGAACCATATTTTTTATTGTTTCGAAATTTATTAATTTTGATGCAGCATAATTTAAAGATATGCCTTTTACCTTGCAAACTACTTCTTCTGTGTTGCATTTTGTTGAGTGAACTTTAAATGCGTAATTCTTAGGACCTCCGGAAACGAACTTGGTGATATAACTACCGGAGCCATAGCACTCTAACTCATTAGTCAGGTCTCCGTTAAATTCACCTGTTGGTAAATCAATTTGACCCGGTCTGGACACATAAATTACAGAGTCCGTATCGTAATAAAGGACCCTGTCTTCGAGTTGTTCAAGATAGTTGTACAACTTCAATCTAGCCTGTGCCGTTACGAAAGCAGCAATAGACACGTTAACAGTAGATAGCGGATCAGATGATTCTTCTGTGTGCTCATAACCAATAAATCAATGTTTTTTCATTAACGGGGAAAACGTTATTAACATAAATTCCTGAATTAGTAAACAAGGTAAAAAAATCTGATGGTGTGTTTATAATTTTTGTCTTAGGTAGATTTTCCCTCTGACCAAATTTTCCCCAAAAGGAGTTAAGTATTAGCTTGGCCAGGGACCGGAGACCAGGATTCTCGATTATTTTGGAATACTCAAGTTTAACATCTTCTCGCTCGAAAAATTCTTCAATATACCGGTTTTTTTCTTTTTCCGTAGTACAAACATCTGGCCACCCTGATGCTTCCTGTTTTATCTTTATAAACTTGTTCATCATCGCTGTAAATAAGCCTTCCTCTCCTGCGTCTTTACTGAACCGCTGAACCTTATATCTCCAAATTTCATAAATTTCTAATATCTGATATCCCTTCTCAACGGCTTTTAAGACTTCGTCTATCACCCAAGTACCTTCCAAGGATCTTTCTTTATCGGTATGGGTACAAGAACTATTTTGGTTCATTTCTTGTCCACATGTTTGGCACAATACAAACATAAGTTGGTTGTTCGCCTTTAGAGGCAATACTGGATGGTAAAGGTCCTTAGGTGGGAGTATACAGCATTTAATAACTCCATCAGTAGAATTCAAATCCAAACGATTACAATCTGCACCCACAAAAACTTCAGGGTGACCGATGGGGAATTTGCCATATTTACAGACGTAAGGATACAAGCTGCAAACATCAGCGTATTTTATCTTTTCTCTCCTTCTGTTATTTCATAGTACTCCCTAACATTACCAGTTCGGCCTCCAAAAAAGGCGTCTCTAGGATTTAAAGGGATCGTAAGTAGAAGTGGATGTCTCTGAGTAAATTGTCTGATCTCAGGCTTTGATTCCAGCTGCTGTCGAAATTCGCACTCCCACATTTCAGTTACTAAATAGCCAAATTCCTTTAATCTTTTAATTTTTATCTGTGCTGTCTCATAGCGCAAACTTAAAGTTGTTGTTCGGTCGTCGTAAAGGGATTCATCTCTGCCAAATTTGTAACACCTAGGACAGCCGTGATAATAACATCCTTGAAACTCAAATATTTCATTAAGGTCGGAACAATACCCGTCAACCTTTATGCCTCGTAGAACGGGTTCTCGACCTTTGGCTGCATGCATAATATTTATTTTTCTGCGGCTCTCCAACCACAATAACCACTCAATTGCAATACGACTCTGGTTATCTCTCCAGCGATAGCCGTTTTTAGGAATAATCCCAATGGTGTTGGGCTTAAGAAAATTCCTTCTAAATACCTTATTACAACAGGAAGCGATTGTAACAGCCTCTGTAAAGGGGCATACACTGGTGGTGTTTAGCATTTGATCTCTAAATTTCAGGCATGCCTCAGTTAAAATCTCTACATCGGAAACACAGTAGTCAACAATATCTTTTTGCATCTCAAATACGGTATCTTTGTGTTCTTCATACCATTTTAGAAATTTAGCTCGTTCGTCCTCTTTCATTGTATCTGGAGAGTAATATTCGCTTGGGGGAAGAGTTCCAACATAGTTTTCGTTAGCCTTGGTATTAAACAGGTGAGGAAAATATCCTTTTTAAAAGGTGTCAGGAAGACCGAAAGCTTTGGGCAGTTTTGCTAGAGCCATGGGAAAATAATTTATCGAGTCTATAAATTTGATATTCCCCACTAACATCATAAGGATTTTGGTTCCTCTCATAATAAGTTCAGGTGTTAGATCTGTTTTAGTCAGGATGTAATTTAAAATGAATTGGTGATCAAATGCTTGACCATTGTGCGCAATAACAATTACTTCTTTAAAGTTCTTCCTGATCTGTAACAGGTGTTGTGTAAAGCCCTCTACCACGTCTGAACTTTTAAGCTTTTGCAATCTGATGCCACACCTCGTACAAATGTCAATCGTTCGTGATTTTATGCACTCGTCGCAACACTGTTGAAATACACAAAGATTGACGTTATGACGAATCACACTGGGTTCAATTTCCTCTTCTTGCTGCGTCTCCAAATCATAAAATACAAATATTGTATCTTTAGTTTTGGGTTTTGCTGTATCGGGTTGAATGTGACAGAGATGATTGTCGGGAACGTGAGTATGACAGATCTTGCAAAATATCTCCCCACATATATGGTTGCTCGTGCTTCGAGTTATTTTAAAGCATTGATTACAACTTCGAAGTTCCGCACAGACAGTAGTTTTTTCCCATGAGCCAGCTTTTAGATGATTTTCGTAACAGTCCTTTCCTTTAAAATACCGATGACAAGAATCACATTTAACTTTAATTTGATCATCAGGACAGAGGGAAGCTTGGAGACAGGATCGACAAGTTTTACTACATCTATGTTTATGTTTATGGTCATAAGGAATAAAACACTGCTCACAATAATAGCTACAGGTAAAGGCGGCTGTCAAAGAGGTTATCACGTTGTAATGATTATTTTGGTGCAATAGATTAAGTCTCTTGTTACTTTCTGACGACCCCTCAAATAAAATGTCTCTACCCTTCGAACCATAGCTGTAGACAACAATTTTATAGTCCTTAAGATGTTCTTGAAACTTTTCCAATTCAGAAATTCCGGCTCCTTCTTCCGGAATGGTAACAAGGGCTTCCGCCAATAAAGTTTTAGTCATCTCTGTTTGAATTTTTCCAACATCTTTTCTAATTTTAGTTAATCTAGGATCTTTGTCAACGCTCGCCATTGCAACAACTAAAGCCCTCGCCAAACACATATTTTCCGTGTTCTTGATGGCGATAATTCCTTTTCTCATGCCACATTCCTCTTCAAAACTGTTGTAGTTCTTTCCTCTACCTTGACCAGACGGTAATCGTACACTTGTTACTTTAAGACAAAAGGATTCCGTATTCAGGCCCGACGAATTCGACTGATAAATGTTGCTTAGGTTTGCTTAGGTTTGCTTTCCTCTACCTTGACCAGACGGTAATCGTACACTTGTTACTTTAAGACAAAAGGATTCCGTATTCAGGCCCGACGAATTCGACTGATAAATGTTGCTTATCACATTCCAAACATTCTCATAATTTACTTCATCGGCTCGTTTAAAGCGAAGCCATCCTTCACCACGACTAAAGTCCTTGGAACAAAAACTAAACCCAACATAATCCGACGGTTGTAGGCCCGCTGTAGATCTCTGAATAACTTGGTGAATCGCTTCTCGCACCCAGCCAATCGGCTCAACTCCTTCGGGCACAGGTTTCAGCCTAAACTCCAATGCACGGCCAGTAACATTGTATCTTCCAACTTTCTGAATGGTATCCTTAATAACAAGAAACTTTTCCATTTTAACTAGACACGTCCGTATACTTCAGGAGACTAATGAAAAATTACTGTTTGCCACCTCTTTTATAACTTCGGTTTGGTAGAAAAGAAGGGAACCAGCTGCAGGCCCGCAAAAGAGTTTAAAGTTTAGTAAAGTTAAATTATTGAATACTTACTAGCAATATTAATAAACACGAAAACAAGACCCAGCGTTCGAGAAGAATGTTCTCTGTCATAAACGTTTACGGTTTTATTGTGCAACAGAATAATATTGAAATGTAATGATATCGGTACTCACACCTTGAAATATTTTAGCTACCAAGAAAAAGGCTTAATTTCGGCAATGCATCATGTCTGTAAAAATTAAACAATTTACACCGCCCTTTTAAGAAAAGAAAGAGAATTTTACCCTAAACTTATTGTTTTGAATGTTATCAGGAAGATATCGGACAATATGAACAAGCAAGATATGAATTATTAAAGGCAATAGTCGTGAATCCAGCTCGGACAGAGCAAAAATATTTTAAATCGTAGACCGAGGGCGATATTTACACAACAGCGGTACGCCCGATATAGTCAAGATAGCGTTTTCCGATAGTTTTAATTCAGAAAAAGAAAGAAAGAACTTTAATACGAAGGAAATGGAGTTGCCTCAACGAGGAGATTTATTGGAGTGGATTACCAGAACTGTAATCGAGGCGCTAATTACACAAATAAATAACCAAGAATTTATAAATTATTATACCTCAATGCAACCTGTTTTTATGTTTTCCGATAATTTTTATTTTTGCACATATTAAGAACGACAAAGCGTAATATTTGGCCCGTTAAGACCGTGTCTGAGAGAGCCCCGAACAGCTAGATACGTCACTGTATTTTGTTTATGAAGAAGCGAAAAGGCGAGACCGATTACAATGAACTTTACCGTAATATCTACGACGATCTTACGAGATGCTGATGTCATCTGTGTTAAGGGCCATATAAAGAAGACCTTTTTACTTGAAGCTTTTTCCACGCTGAAATATCTGAAGAATATACCCGATATTGTTAATATATAATTTACTAGGGACAGTGTTAATGTGCCGAAATTATTTAAATCGTTAATACATTTTTTTCCTCTTTCCAACCCCTGCCATATATGTAGTGTATGTAGTATCTTAAAAATTTATTTTATTTACTGCTTTACAACTAATATATGTATAAGTACATAATATATCCAATTCGTTCGTACTCGTACTTAATAATAATAATAATAATAATAATTTTTTATTCCAAAATTTATCTTCTTTACAAAATAAAATTACAAAACCACTAACTACTAGTATATAGTGCGCCTGAGCACTACTTGGTGCTCGTGTTGCGCTGGAGAGGTTGAAAATAAGTTATATAAGCAAAATAAATGATCTACTTTAGAGAATTTTTACATGTCATATTTAATAGATCTCAAAATAAAATAAAAATGAAAACGAAACTGAAGAAATGAGTTAGGAATTGGAAAACATAGCATTTTAAGGATTTGAAGGATACTCAAGTGAAGCAGTCTTTTACTGTAAGTGGCTTATCTGAAGCTGGTTACTAAGCAAACTATTTCTAAGTCTTTTCCTGAATAAATTGGGGTGGTTTAATCTTTTAAGAAGTAAGGGAATTTGGTTATAATAATATGGACCCGTATAGTCAATAAAATTCATTAAATGTGTTTTATTAAACTGTTCCTGGGCAATATTTAAATTGCTGACAAACCTCGTATTATAATTATGACCAGGAAAACTATAATAATGAAGACGTTGCTTAACAAAAATAACACTTTCCATAACATATAAATTTTTTAGACTCAATACACCCGCATCCTTATACAACATTAGGCTGGGATACAGTGGTCCTTTATTAAATGCAATCCTTAGAATTAGTTTTTGTGCCGTCTGAACTTGTTTCAATGTGTTTTCATATGCACCCCCCCAAATTGTAATTGCATATCTTAAAATTGATTCTACTAAAGATAAATAAACCGTTTTTATACATTTATGAGAGAGTATATCCCTTAATTTATAAAATTTATACATCTTTCTTATTTTATCGGCTAGATATAAAGTGTGTTCACGCCATTTTAAGTTTTGATCTACTGTAATTCCCAGGTATTTTATTTTATCTGTAGATAATAATTCATGATCAGTATCATGTATTTTAATTTTTGTTAATCCAGGTAGGTGAGAGTTATAAATAGAAAAAGATATAAATTTAGTTTTTTGAATATTTAATGATAAGGAAAAGAAATCCAGCCAATCTTTTACTTTTTTCATATTACATTCCACTATCTCCCTAACCTCTCCCCAGGAGTTGCCCGTAAAAATAATGGCTGTATCATCTGCGTACGATATTAAAGTACCACAGACTTTAAGGGAGCATAAACTGTTAATATATAAAATAAAAAGTAGGGGGGCGAGAACTGTGCCCTGTGGGACACCCATGGTTATTATTTTTTTATCGCTCAGACAGTTACCCACCTTTACAAACTGTTCTCTACCCCTCAGGTAGCTAACGAAGACGTTCAACGCCGTCCCTCTTATACCATAGTTTTCTAATTTTTTTATCATTTTATCGTGAGGAACAGTGTCAAACGCCTTCGCCAAGTCCAAGAACACTGTAATCGTTTTTTTGTCATCATGAAAATTCTTATTTATTGTACTAGTCAGTTTATATATAGCATCTGTAGTGGACATAGAGGGGCGGAAACCAAACTGATTTTCTGATATTATATTACATTTGTTTAAAAATGTTTCTAATCTTTTTTTTAGGGCTTTTTCGAAGATTTTAGCGAAATTATTTATTAAAGAAATCGGCCTGTAATTTGATTTTTCAGATTTTAAACCTCCTTTATAGATTGGAACAACCACAGATGTTTTAAACTGTTCCGGCACCAGTCCAGATTCAAAAATGATGTTAACAATGTGTGCAAGTGCAGTCTGTATATATGGACATGCAGCTTTGATTATTTTTGTCGAAATTTGATCGTATCCAGTAGAGTAGCTGTTTTTTAAGGAATTGATATACTTACATAACTCCTCTTCGTTCACAGGAGTCAAAAAGATACTCTGTTGATTATTAATATTATCAGAATAGTTCTGAGAGGGTTTAGTAATTTTTGAGGCAAGCTCCTTACCAATACTACAAAAAAACTCGTTAAAATTATCTGCTTTAGTTTTGTTGTCAGTAATTGATATATTATTTGAGTCAGTTATATTATAGTTATCACAAATATTCCTTTTTTTGTTGTTTGAGGCCTCATTAATAATTTTCCAGGTTTCTTTGATATTATTTTTGTTACTTTCTAGCAAATGTTTGTAATAATTATTTTTAGTTTTTCTGATAAGATGTGTGAGCGAATTTCTGTATTTTTTATAATTATTTATAAGTATTTCATTATTTTTGTCTCTGAGTTGTTTTTTGAGTTTGTCACGTTTTCTAATGGAGCAGACAATACCATCTGTTATCCAAGATTTAATTTTAACCTTATTTTTGTTTAAAAATTTTATTGTTGTCGATTTTTCTAGAGATTTTTTTATTAAAGCTATAAAATTATTGGTAGCTATGTTAGGATCTTGGGAGTTTAAAACACTGCTCCAGTTTTCAAGGCTTATAAGCTGGGTAAACTTATCTAGGTCAACCTTTTTTTCTGTGTATTGCTGTTTTTCTCTAACCCTGTTCAAGAATTGCAGATTGAAACCCACCGGATAGTGATCTGTAATGTTAGTTTCCAATACAAAAGACTTCAAGTCAGTTGAGTTTGTAATATTTTTTATAAAAACATGGTCTAGGCAAGAGCTACTTTCACGGGTGACGCGTGTTTGTTTATTAATAAAGTTCACATATCCATATTTAGCCCATATATCCAGATAATCCGCTGTATGGTTAATAGGCTCATCAAGAATATTTATATTTATGTCACCTATGAACGCCTCAACAGGACATACGTTGCCCTGATTATGGGTTTTTATATAATGATCTAAAATGGGTAGGAAGTCTTCAACTTTTTCTGAAGGAGATCTATACACGCATGTTAGGCCTATTTTTGTACTACACATATTAATTACTATTTTCATAAAAGTTATATTATCTATTCTATATCTGTGAAAAGTAGATAATAAATTATTTCCTATATAAACCACAACTCCATCATTTTGATTATTTTTAGATTCGTTATATATACACATGTAGCCATCAATGGAAAAATTGTCAATAGACGTTATATTCCACGTCTCAGACAAAATTATTACATCGAGGTTTAGTATTTTATTTTTAACCAGAATTAAAAGCTCATCATAATTTTTTTGCAGACTTCTAATGTTTAGATGAATAATATTAAGATTTAGGTTTTTTGTTTCAAGTAAGACTGCAAGTTCTTGGATATTCTCTGCCACTAGGGCATCTTCACTTGAGTATCCCTCCAAAATATTGAGAAACTCGCGCTGATCCATAGCTACTATAGTAGTGAGATTCGGCAACCGGTGAGTCACTAAATTTTACTTAACATTTAACACAACACATATTACATACCCAAAAATATACAAAAGCGAGCAGGCAAGTTGAAATCTTGGATATTTTTACACATAATAAACAGAGAGTTTTTCAATAATTAACACATCACAGAATAGGCCGCACTGCGGAATGCGAACTTAGTTTTGTTAAAGCTAATGAAGATGTAAGTACCTCGAGCTTATAATAATAACTTGTTAATATAGAAACAATATACAGACTATTTTCTTCGAAAATATAAGGGTACTAATATTGCTACTAATAATAATCAGGCATTTATCTGTTAAAAATAAGCATTCTGTCTATCCCCTTTCGGACTGAATTTAAAATAAAAGTTTCATCCAAAAGTCTTTAATAACTGCATACGTAGATAGAGGGCTATTTTCTTTTGACATAAAGTCGCCAATATTACTGGAAATAATTAGGTGTTTATTTGCTAGAAATAAGCGAATAACTCTTCTCTTTTCTGCTCGAAAATTAATATAGAAATTTTACACAAAAGGAACTTTAATATCCACACTCCGTACAGACTATTTTCTTTAGCCCTAATGAAGGCCACGAGGAAGATTTGTTGTAGATTTTTAAGATTCGGTTGCAATTCAAACAGTAAGAATACCTATTAATTAACATACGTCACGTGTTGAGGATGGCGTCATAAGACATAGGTGAGTGTATGTAAATTTTGTCAACTGCTACCTGTCATTCTCGATGTGTCAACTATCGTCTGTCACCTGTCAGACGTTAAATTTTTAAAAAGATTATAAAGAAGAACTTTTAATAATATAACTGCCCTTGATAGTAATGGAAATAAAATTATTTTAGCAATAACACCCGGTCAAAATATTTACTGAAAAGTAATATTCTATACCGTACTGGCAAGCAAGTGCAAACACTAACAAGTTTAAAAATAATTACTTTGTTTCCCTATTAAGAATATTATACGAGTAGTAATAAAATTGATGTAAGTAATGAATAATGAATGAAATATTATGATTTAAAATGTGATAAAAGCAATTACTGTTACATACCTTTAACAAACACTTGTAGAACACACCACAAATACAATAGCTCTATATGTCAAGGCAATAGTTAACGCATACAATGTACGTGTGACTATGAAAGCTATTTCCGAATTGAGCCATATTTATCAGAAAATAATCCAAGATCCAAGCATTTAGATCGGGAGAAATACATCCGACGGCCTTGAAAACATGCATCAATAATAACTCAAGGTAAACGAACATCACAAATGTAACCTTGAAATAAGCGTTATACACCTGGTCAAAAGCAAACGAAGAAACAGCTGCTCGCGTTCAAGGCCAAGTTCTCCACAAATGTAACCTTGAAATAAGCGTCGTACACCTGGTCATCACCAAACAAAGAAACATCTGCTCGCGTTCAAGGCCAAATTCTCGCCTTGCCCTTGGAATAACACCTGTGCATATCAAGGCTACGGAAAAGAAAAACCGGTATATTGAATAATTTTTCGAGCGAGATGTTAAACTTGAGTATTCCAAAATAATCGAGAATCCTGGTCTCCGGTCCCTGGCCAAGCTAATACTTAACTCCGTTTGGGGAAAATTTGGTCAGAGGGAAAATCTACCTAAGACAAAAATTATAAACACACCATCAGATTTTTTACCTTGTTTACTAATTCAGGAATTTATGTTAATCTTGAACAACTCGAAGACAGGGTCCTTTATCACGATACGGACTCTGTAATTTATGTGTCCAGACCGGGTCAAATTGATTTACCAACAGGTGAATTTATCTGAGACCTGACTAATGAGTTAGAGTGATATGGCTCCGATAGTTATATCACCAAGTTCGTTTCCGGAGGTCCTAAGAATTACGCATTTAAAGTTCACTCAACAAAATGCAACACAGAAGAAGTAGTTTGCAAGGTAAAAGGCATATCTTTAAATTATGCTGCATCAAAATTAATAAATTTTGAAACAATAAAAAATATGGTTCTCCATAAGACAGACCCTGTACCTATTATATCAAAGAACCTTCGACGAACGAAAGATCATACTGTAACAACAAACACGGAAACCAAGCTGTATAGACCGAATTCAGTAAAGAGAAAATTTCTTCCTGATGGTGACTCTGAGCCATATGGATATAAGAAGCAAAGAACAGGCTGTAATTAAATAATATACTCAGACATAACAAATATATAAAATTGTAAAGTAAATGTAATTAATAAAGAAACTTAAAATATAGAATTAATTTGTTTAAGTAAATATATAAAATTGTAATGTAAATGTAATTAATAAAGAAACTTAAAATACAGAATTAATTTGTTTAAGTAAGCATGGTTTTTGCTTTGAAAGAATCGCTTTATCCTAAAAAATCGAACTGAAGCGTCCTAAAGTATAATAAACAAATTCTTTGCGTGAGTGTGTGGCAAGGGATAACTGTTTATAATTAAACGGTAAATAAATATAGTCAGGCAGTTGTTTATTTTAGCCATAGCATCCGTTTTTCACATAAATATTAAAAATATCTGTGTAATACTGCAAATAGTAACACATCAGTCTATCACGCAAATAACACATTGTTAGGTTTGTTCCTTTAAAAAAGGCAGATTACTTAATTACAGCTTAATTTTGTACAACTGTCCCATGCAAACGACTGAATGCTCCAGACTGTATAGAACTAAAAAGGTTTTTACCGCTCTTAATATAATAATAGAAATTAATATATTACAAAAATATGTTTTTATTTAAATTTTTAAGGCATTTTCCAACCACCTTATGCAAAAAGGTGTATAAGACTAAAATTGTTTGGCTTTGTCGCCCCCCTTAAACGTATTAACCAGCACACACCCATTAAAATTTGTTCCTGTTCAAATATTTTGATTTTTTTCTAATTAAACGTAATGTCTTCAATGCTGCGTTTTATTTCTACTGAAAGCTTATTAAATTCTCTATAAATAACTCTGATAGAAAACATTGCCCCGTTTAAATGCAGTCTTTTTAGTCATAGCATCCATTTTTCACATAAATATTAAAGCCATTCACGCCAATCACATATTGCTAGGTTTTTTCCTTCTAAAAAGTTTATTTTTTTTTCGACAGATAGCAGGAAGAGGATTGTATATAAAACAATAACAATTTTAAATTTATTTAATTATTGTTTAAGGCATTTCCTAGAGAAAATCAATATCATTACAGCCACCATCTATATAGCGTTTCGGTCACCAACATGCAGAGGGGGCTACAAGGGTTCCAGCGCTTTACGAAATCAATATAACACGCGATTTCTATGTTGCGGGTTCGTCTACCGTTCTTCAGAGCGGGCTCACAAGGGGTCCAGCGCTTTAACAAATCGATATCCTATCAAGCGCGTTCTGACGACACTTGGTCATGCGACTGTCAAATCCCCCAGCCAACGATGAAAATTTTGAACTGCCGAACGCCCCTAAAGGTTATTAGGGCAGAAATGCAGAATATTGATTTTTCTTGAAGCAACGTAAACGGCGGACGCGCTGTTCTGTAGGGCCTGGTACCATTTTGATCCGAACCCAAGTTAGTTTGAAGCGGAAAGTATTTTCATAGTTCGTACGACGGATTTTAACTTGCAAGAAATAGGAAAAAATCATAATAAAATAAATAAAGTGAGTGTAGAACGTGCTGCGTAGGTAAGCTGATACCCTATTTTTGTCCATTTTATAATTTTTGTTTCCATCTTGACATTTATAGTGCAACGATTTAGCCATCTTTAAACAGACAAACTATATATATTTTTTGAACAACGTGTTTAAATGTTTTCATTCAAAATCAACTCATTTAAGATATGCATACTTAAATTATTATAACGGGGGAAAGCTTTTTCCAGTGGTAGATATGTTTTTATTCAAAAAAAAATATAATATTACATTAACCTATTGACTTATGACGGCATTTTGCACGTAGCGTCCATTTTGGGGCGGCTTACACGGTTTCACGGCTTTAAACATGGCTTTAAATTTTTTTTAACAATAACGTTGTATTATTAATAAAAATTTGGTGTGACATATCACTTTTAGTGCCACACGCCTTGGGCCTTGATAGAGATACGAATCGATAGTGTATACAACTATTCGACGATTTCTGAAATAAAAATTGCGGATTATGTACGCTTTTTACAAATATAGGCCTTTAAAGCTGGTAAATTTTTCGTTGTGGACGGCGTCATAGCTGAAGGACGTACTGATATTTGTTTTCTATTGTTTAATATTGGTGAAGTAAGCGTTATTTCGCTGATTTATGTATTATGTATTTATGTTTCATATAGCGATGGTGATATTAAGCTGATAAGAATGTAGAATTTTTTTTCTAGCGTTAGCATTACCTCTATAGTGTTTGCTCAGGTTTGCAGGGGTTTGTTCAGGTTTTACCCCGCTTTTACTTAGTCTTTTTTATATTGCATTGTTTTGGTAGTGCGATTGATTATTTGTTTCGTAATTTATGAATAGGAAAGTCAATTTTGAGGTTAGGAAAAGCGAAAATTTTTCAACATAAAATCAACAAAATCCGCACTTTTTTGTAAAGAATTACTCTCGACAACATTCACAATATCCTTATTTTCATGAAAAACTCTTAGTTTTGTGGCTCTAAAATGTTATGGACCCCCAAAATTTGAAGATATTTTATGACTTATTTAAAAAAAAAAACAATATTTACAAGGAATGTAGGGGTCCTAGTAAATACTTTGTAAATTTCGATCGTTTCTTGGACAAGTTATTAATAATCTTCAGCGAAAATAGCTACCAAAATACGTTTTAAACATGTTTTTTAAGGGACAAATTGCCTGCAGATGTTTTCCCTGCCCGTCCCCGCCTCCAATCCTTCAAATCCCGTGTCAATAGACTACATTTCCCTTCTCTTCAGACGCCCACGGTACGTTAGTACTTAGACTTAAAGTCTATGTGGGGTGTCTTAGATAAAAACTCATTAAAGATATAAATCATTATAATGGGGAGCTTTTTTCCAGTGACGGATATGTTTTATTCGGAAAAATATTGCATTAACGCTGTGTGTTAACTTAGGCAGTACAGCAGGTTTGTTCTGAAAAAAGTAAATAATTTAATCGTTTTGTTGTAGAGTCCCCGAGCCCCTGAAGACCAGCTCTGTTGGGTTCAAATATTTATATGACAGACTGGAAAAAATTCTAAACCTGCTCAAGACACTTTGCCCCGAATTTATTTTATAACCTAGGTGAAACAGCTTGTCAGCTGGTTGGTGTAGTCCCTACAATATTTGAGAAATTGAATAAATATCTCTAGGAAATACCATGAACAAAGCGAGTAAGTCTATACTATACTACTATATGCAACAACATTTTTTAATATTATTTGTAAAATAGGTAGCTATATAATTTTTAACTTTTTTATATATCTCAAGAAAAATTCATGTTTCATCTGGAGTATCAATTTTATAACAATAAGTTAGTTGTTAGCCCTTCTAAACAGCTGAATATATTTCAGCACCTTTGACAATATGGCGAAGGAAAATTAATGTTGGCCTTCTAGTCGTTTTATAAGCAAACTCTTGCTAAAACTTAAATTGGGAAAATAAAAATCCTCCAGAACTGCGAAATTTTACTATTACTTTAAGTTTCTTTTCTCCTAAGGCTATTATTATGCTAGCACAGTCTTTTGTTTTTAACATAGGGCTAAAAACTCGGATTTATTGTAAAAATATGATTTAAACAAATGTCGTTCTCAAATATAGGTTAAATTTTGATTAGTTTGGTCATCTTGGTCATAAGAAGTTTTAGGTATATTAAATGTTCTGAAATGCTATTACGAAAAGAGTTTCTCTCAAGCTAAAAGCAGGTATTCAATCTTTTTAATTGAAATAAACAATTTAGAGGGGCCACAAGGGTAAAAACTATAAAAAACAACCTGCAAGGTTACTTTAAAGGCACCTTTAAGATATCCCCAGTAATGTCTCAAATATAAACTAAACGCAGGTATTCAATATTTTAATTGAAATACAACTTTACTGAAGCATTAAAATAGTTCCGACTGTTTTTAGAAATGCCCGAAATATAAAAATTATGAACATTGAGAGTTAGGTTTAGATTGCGCGAATATCACTTTACTCAGGCATTAAAAATAGTTGCGCGGCGCCGAACGCCAATTGTGCAAGTATAGCCTGCACTTGACAGATTTTTTTATTGTTTCAGAGGTAAACTTCATTTGAACACCGCATACCTAAGAAATCTTTCAAAATGGGGCAGACAGAGCCGAGACAGTATGGAAATGTAGTTTTCGGCAAGACGAATTCAACGATATATACATATATGATGTATATTTTTTTTTAAAACTGGAATGAGAAGCCTCAGACTGCAGTTCCAGCTAAACCAAGGTATGTGTTTGTAAGTGCATATTGTTCACGCTAAATATACTTGTTTTCTTCTGTACAATAAGGCTATCGCTTTAAGAAAAGGGTTGTTTTTGTTCAACCCATGAATGAGGGTTAATATAGCTGCGTCTGTCGACGGGGCCCTCTAGGGCACGTTTTAGAGTCAGACAAGCAAAATGTAATACAATACCATAGAGATAAAAACGTGTTTTTTTTTAATTAGTTTACAGTATGTGCTATATATAGATAGCTGTAGAATACATATTACATTACTTTTAGATTTCCTGGTAAAGGAAGGCCGCTATTCCTTCAGTCACTTAAATTAAAAGAAAATGTGGGAACATGGTACAGTTACAGCATAGATTTTATTATAACTGGAATGAGAAGCCTCAAACTGCAGCTCCAGCTAAACCAAGGTATGTGTTTGTAAGTGCATATTGTTCACGCTAAATATATTTGTTTTCTCCTGTAAAATAAGGCTATCGCTTTAAGAAAAGGGTTGTTTTTGTTCAAGCCATGAATGAGGGTTAATATAGCTGCTTCTGTCGACGGGGCCTCTAGGGCACGTTTTAGAGTCAGACAAGCAAAATGTAATACAATACCATAGAGATAAAAACGTGTTTTTTTTTTAAATTAGTTTACAGTATGTGTTATATAGATAGCTACAGAATAAATATTACATTACTTTTAGATTTCTTGGTAAAGGAAGGCCGTTATTCCTTCAGTCACCTAAATTAAAAGAAAATATGGAAACATAGACCAGTACAGTCACAGCAGCATAGATTTTATTATAAGAAAATCTGGAATAGGAGTTCTAAAATCGCAGTTCCTGTAAAATCGAGGTATGTATTTGTAAGTATTTTTCACGCCAAATCATGTTTTCTTCTGTAAAATAATGACATCACTTGTTTGCTATTTGCCTACCAATTTTAATTTTATGTTTGAAATTTTGTTTGCGCAAAAGAATGCCCACGAAATATCCTCTATAAGTAATTAGGTATAAAGTGTACCTTTTTGAAATTTTTAGGCATCGTTACCAGTGATGGGTCAACCAGGATGTTACCCCCACCCCCGGATCTAGCTACACAATTTTCTCATATTTGTAGCCGTTCACCACCGAGCTGTGAAGAAGAAAAGAACAATGACAGCGCATAATTGTATAAAAAAGCTTTTAATACTTCAAAGAAAAATGTCACATCCTATATCTTCTAATAGAATTCAAGTTAGAAATTTAATATGTAAAACCCCATGATGTGTGTGTTAATTAAATATATTCCAGCCAACTAGCAGTCAAGGGTTTAGCATTAGGTGTTTTTATGTTATATTTCATACAACTTTTAAACTATAACTTAACCGTGCATAAGTGTTTAGTATTAAGTATTTCTAATAAATATGCCACCCCTTCTGTCTTTTAATGCGATATCGCACGCACGTAAAAAAAATACCTGATATTTTTTAAAACATACTCTAAAGACGGCTTTAAATCAGTAACCCGGTCATGACTACGTCACCTTATTTGTCGCCATTGCTCCATATACTTAATATCTAACCTAAAAAATCAAAGTATTAAGATTAAATGAGGCATTGTTGCCCTATGGTCTGACTAGTTTACGATTTGGTCGCTGAATTAAAAATGGCTACACCTGATCGTCTTTATTGTCATGCCTATGCGCGATAATACGTGTAATATTTATTTGATCTTGAAACAATCATCGTACACCTGAGCATTATAAACGCGTAACCTTATAAAATGCATAACAATTACATCACTTTGAAACAAATTGCCATTATAGATGCCCGCCCTCTAAAATACATAACCTTTTAATAAATACGTCACAATAAAATACTTACGGGCATCAAGTTTTGTTGAAGCTCAACTCTCTTTCAAGGTTGATGTTTTGGCCTATGTCAAATTTGGTTCAGGGTCAAATGGTTGTGGCCTAAGCATCTCACGCCTGAGTGGCTAAGAAGACCGACAATAACTAATGCTTATGTAGTTAAGACCTGTTTTGGCCTTGACGAGTTTGGTTCAGGGTCAAATAATTAACACCCAAGTAGTTAAGGCCTAAGTAGCTCACGCCCAAGTGGCTAAGAAGACCAAAGAGAGCGGTAACTAATGCCTAAAGACCTGCTTTGGCCAATTACAAATTCGGTTCAAGGTCAAATACTTAATACCCAAGTAGTTAAGGCCTAAGTAGCTCACGCCCAAGTGGCTAAGAAGACCAAAGACAGCGGTAACTAATGCCTAAAGACCTGCTTTGGCCAATTACAAATTCGGTTCAAGGTCAAATAATTAATACCCAAGTAGTTAAGGCCTAAGTAGCTCATGCCCAAGTCGCTAAGAAGACCAAAGACAACAGTAACTAATGCCTAAGTAGTTAATGCCCAGTGTAGCGCGCCTGATGTAGTTAGTGCCATATGTAGATAACGCCATCGGTAGCTAACTTCACTCTGGTAGCTAACGCCCAGATCTTCTGAGACTAAGGTGACGCCGTATCTACTTTTATCTCATTCTGCGAGGAGTAGGTATAACATGGTGGAGGCCAGTGGAGCATTTTTTTAAAGATTATATCACAAACAAATATTAACTTCAAGAAATATCATCCATTTTGACCCATTCTGATAAGTCCAGTTCTTTAACTAAAGCCAAAAATGGGATTTTTTGTCCAATTTTAGGATTTGTTTCTACCATTTTGACCCGTGCTGTCTGCCCCTGAGACAAGGGGAAGGGGAGAGCTGGTGACAGTGAATTTAATATTATTTTAAATAATGTTTCACAATGTTGCATAATGTATGCGTCAAATAGTACATTTGAAAATTAACGTCAAATCAAGACTCTATTAATAGATACATGTAAGAAAAGAGGAAAATAACATAACAAAACAAATCTTTTCTAAAACAAATTCTGGATTTCCCCTTTGGGTTTATCAAAAAATTAGCTCAAAGAATTTTGAAGCTTCCTCGACCGAGCGTCGAAGTAGTCTGCTCTGCCCCCTTTATCGCCAAAAACGCTAGTACCCGGCTGTGCGTCGTCAATGATTCCATAAATTGTAAAACTGTCAAGACGTTGCATACGTAGAGGTTCCTGGGATTCATAAGCAGGTCAAAAATGGTTCCATTTTTGTCATAAATTCTTACATAAATATATCGGGTAAGACATTTTTTTAAAAATTCCCCTCAAAAAAAAAATAAATAAAAAAACCTTTCTTCCCAGTTGGTCATGTAGTTTATGGACCACCAAAGAAAAGTTGAATTTTTGAACAATGTGGCCGAGGGTGAAAAGGACCTTCGTTTTACGCCCCTCCCTTCACTACATTATGTTACATACCTATTAGGGATAAACAAACAAAGTAACATTTTTCTTTTTGATTTATTTCGACATTTTTTTGCGAAATATCAAGGCCAATTTCTACCCCCTTGATGTGAATATTGAAATTTCTTGAGCAATATCAAGGCTACCCCCTTGATGTGCAGCTAAACAGATATATATCCATTAGTTTTTCACGTTCTACCTGTGTAATAAATTTTGATAAAATCGATGGCGACCAGTTCTGTCGGTCTCCTTTTAAGATTATGTATAAAAATTGCAGTATAGTCCAGTTTATTGAGAATATGAGACGTGTAGGTAGACATGTCCACACATGCCACATCGACGTCATTGGAAAGAACACTCCGCCTTAAAGGACGCTATTTTTTTACCTTAAACATTTAAAACAAAACTTTAAAGTAATCAGCGTTTCTGTACCTAGTTTGTAAGTTAGTATTGAGAAAACTTTATAAAACCAGTAGATTCATCCTTAGACTCGATAAATAAAAATAGAAAAATAATTTTGTTGTTTCAGTAAAGTTCTTAGCACGACCAATATAAGTCTCCAAAATCTCCAATTACTTTATTAAATTTTTAATTTCTATTGAAGCTTCACTTCGCACGACGCAACAATATTGCCAATAGCTTCCAGGAAATTCCTGTAGTTTTTTGGACAGGTAAAATATATAATTTAAATCTACAAGTTACTTAGTGTTGTCCACGTCTATTTTTGATTTTAGTAGTCAAAATGACTAGAAAGTAAAAAATATATTAGTTATTTTTCACTGTGGTCTTAACTGCTACAAAACATATTCCACAGCGTTTAACTAAAGTCTCAGTGCCGCTACAAAAATTATTTGCAGAAAATATGACCGGCATTTCCACCTTTGTGCTCTTCGACTGGTGACAATAGCTTGTAAGCTCACCGAACATTTCGCGTTTCGCAGTAATATGTAACAGTATACTATTCAGCATCGACACGTTATTATTATGTACATAAGTACATACGTCTTTTGAAGTCACAAACAAGAAATCTTTTGTATCTCGTGAATGGCGGCAATGATATTTTCTAAGATTGATTCACTATTTCTTTGTCACTTCATATTAACTTTGCGGACAAGACAAGAAATGCAATTACTGTACTTTGCAGCTGTCCGTATTCCCACAGAGCCGGTTATTACTTTCATAATCTCTTTTAGAGCAAAATAATAATTTTTACAATTTTAAATTTAAAAAAATAGTTATATACAATTTTAAGACTATTTAAAAAAAATCCAGAGGAAAGGAGCTATCTATTGTGCAGTTAAATACTTCTAAAAAATATTCAATTTCAATATTCAAATGTTCAACATATAATTCTATAATTCCAATATTTAATATTCGTTCGATAAAGTTATTACTATTATTTGGGAAACCTATGAAGACTTCACAAACACAAATTTGGGGTGGTTACTTATTTGAATAAGCAACCGGGAATTTAGACTGTAAGAGGGTGGTTCAAAAATACAAGTATGTTTTCTAACAAAACAACAATATAAAGTATCTTTATTATACTTTAAAAAACAAAGAAAATATTTACCTTTAAATATATAAATAAATTAAAATGATTACTGTGGGTTAGTATCTAACTACTACATGAAACATGTTGCACAAATATTACCTAATAAAAGAAAATACAAGTACCTAAGTACCTTGCCCGACAATAATAAAAAAGCGGACGCACTGTAATAAATCAGTCAAAAATTTGTAGCAATGTTTTTAATTTACGTAAATAATTCAAAACGGTTGACAATTTTAAGCGCACTGCACTGGTTGTAAGTCAGTGGGTGTTTATTTAATTCAACTTCAATTTGAATCAAAAAAGTTATGTTGATATTTCAACTTTTAATCACTAGTCTGTGTTGGGTTCGAAGGACCATTTTTTATATTAAAAAAGAGAAGCAAGCAGTTTGATTTGCTAGCTCAAACAGAAGAGTAAATGTTTTTACATAAGAGAAGTTACTTGCATAAACTTTCACTCAATTAAACTGGGTTTCTCCTACCTTAGTTTTCAGCAACTGGTGGTATCTTTTCGTTAAGACCATCAAAATAAATCACAACTATTTTCCATTACTTAACACTTGAGGACTGCCAGAACATAGGCGGATTAGAGACTTCAGAGAATAATAACTTTCGTAGTTCACCGTTGCACTGTTGACTTTACTTTTAACTATACTGCTAGAGCGTAAGCACGTATAATTTTTACTTGAGGTTTAAAACCACTAAAGAGAATCTGACTGTTATCACTAGAGCGTAAGTGCAGTCGAGAGAGATTTTCCGCCAAAGAATTAACGGAATTCAACACGAATATAAACTATGAGATTCAAACTAATGATTACAAACAACGATGAATTTCAATCAGAGAAAGCCCGTAAAGCAACTTGCTGCATTTACGGCTTTTGTAGCCAGAGTTTTTCGCTTTCAGAGAACGGAGAAGCGACCCGGCTAGAGCGTAAGCGGGTGGCGAGATTTTTACAGAGAGAGCTGCAGCGCCTTGCTGCCTTTACGACTGGAGAGAGAGTGCTTTTTTCTAAAAACGACAACGAGCGTGTGCCGCGAGAGAGAAGATACGGCGAGGCCAACTTGCCTTCACCGGTGACTGATCGAGAGTGAATTTTCACTGGTTTTAAGGGAGTTTGATCGTTAGAGAGTAAACGAATCAAACGAGAGAACTTTCACTAATTTTACTGGATTTTGATCGTTAGAGCGTAAACGAATCAAACGAGAGAACTTTCACTAACTTTACTACTTGTTGAACTGAGAGCAGTTTACTAGAGGCTGCGAGGGAATACGCGGGTTACAGAGAGAGAACGCAGCGACTGGCTGGCTTTACGACTCGAGCGAGAGTGCTGCGGGCGTCTGACGTTTACTTGACAACAAGCTTCTTGAGTCGGGTCACGAGGGTAAATGTCATGCATTTCATTGGCTAAACTAGGTCGCGTCAGAAAAAGGCTCACGGTTGACTGCGTTGGTACGCGGTAGATCTCAGGATTCTAAGAAGCTATAAAATGTCTATTTTTAGCATTTTAACTAGTCGCTACGCGTTGTAATGCGAATATTAAGGGAACTTTCTGTTGCAGAATAAAACATTTTTATGCTTTTAGAGAGCGAATTTTATGAAAGAGAATCTTATTTTATTTTTATACAGAGTGATCCAAATATTTAAGAAAAACGCAAATCTAGTTGGAGAGTTCTCCAACATACTCCCCCCCTTGAAGTTACCTAACTTCAAAAAATAAACAAAGAGAAGAGAAGTCATTTTAATGACGTTGACAAGAGAAATTACTAAGTGTGAGTTTTTGCTACTACAATTCACAAGGAGGGAAAGCGAAACTAATTAAACATTGGTTTTAACAGAGAATCGAATACCTATACTAACTATACAAAGAATAAGAGAGTTTAACAAGAGTTAACATTTTTTGGTAAGGGGCAAATTTTAGCAATAGATCTTTTATAAATGCCATCACTGGTTTTAACGGTTACCATTCTTACTTTTCCGTCACGTCCGGGGGTGGTTTCTACTATTCTTGTTTCATAAATTGAGAGTAAATTTTGAATAAGTTTTGACACCAAAAACATGGCGCATAATTCCAATCGGGGAAGGGATATTGTTTTAAGCGGTGATACACGAGACTGAGATGAGATTAAATTTACTGAGACCGTTCCATCAGAATAGAGAGTGCGAAAGTATGCACATGCTGCATATGCGGACATACTGGCATCGGCGAATCCATGTAATTGAATTTTAACTTTGCTTTTATTAAAGAATAAATTTCTAGAAAATTTGATTTGAGTCAAATTACTAATATTGTTTATAAAATTTTTCCAAAGTGTGAGAACCTGAGGGTCAGTGATTTCAGTGTCCCAATCTATTTTCAGGAGCCATAATTTTTGCATGATTAACTTTCCTACCACTACTACGCATGAAACTAAGCCGAGGGGGTCATACATTTTAGCAATAATAGATAAACTCTTACGTTTCGTTAAAGAGGTTTCACTCAAACTATCAGGGGCAGAAAAAACAAAATTATCAAGCTCAACTCTCTTTCAAGGTTGATGTTTTGGCCTATGTCAAATTTGGTTCAGGGTCAAATGGTTGTGGCCTAAGCATCTCACGCCTGAGTGGCTAAGAAGACCGACAATAACTAATGCTTATGTAGTTAAGACCTGTTTTGGCCTTGACGAGTTTGGTTCAGGGTCAAATAATTAACACCCAAGTAGTTAAGGCCTAAGTAGCTCACGCCCAAGTGGCTAAGAAGACCAAAGAGAGCGGTAACTAATGCCTAAAGACCTGCTTTGGCCAATTACAAATTCGGTTCAAGGTCAAATACTTAATACCCAAGTAGTTAAGGCCTAAGTAGCTCACGCCCAAGTGGCTAAGAAGACCAAAGACAGCGGTAACTAATGCCTAAAGACCTGCTTTGGCCAATTACAAATTCGGTTCAAGGTCAAATAATTAATACCCAAGTAGTTAAGGCCTAAGTAGCTCATGCCCAAGTCGCTAAGAAGACCAAAGACAACAGTAACTAATGCCTAAGTAGTTAATGCCCAGTGTAGCGCGCCTGATGTAGTTAGTGCCATATGTAGATAACGCCATCGGTAGCTAACTTCACTCTGGTAGCTAACGCCCAGATCTTCTGAGACTAAGGTGACGCCGTATCTACTTTTATCTCATTCTGCGAGGAGTAGGTATAACATGGTGGAGGCCAGTGGAGCATTTTTTTAAAGATTATATCACAAACAAATATTAACTTCAAGAAATATCATCCATTTTGACCCATTCTGATAAGTCCAGTTCTTTAACTAAAGCCAAAAATGGGATTTTTTGTCCAATTTTAGGATTTGTTTCTACCATTTTGACCCGTGCTGTCTGCCCCTGAGACAAGGGGAAGGGGAGAGCTGGTGACAGTGAATTTAATATTATTTTAAATAATGTTTCACAATGTTGCATAATGTATGCGTCAAATAGTACATTTGAAAATTAACGTCAAATCAAGACTCTATTAATAGATACATGTAAGAAAAGAGGAAAATAACATAACAAAACAAATCTTTTCTAAAACAAATTCTGGATTTCCCCTTTGGGTTTATCAAAAAATTAGCTCAAAGAATTTTGAAGCTTCCTCGACCGAGCGTCGAAGTAGTCTGCTCTGCCCCCTTTATCGCCAAAAACGCTAGTACCCGGCTGTGCGTCGTCAATGATTCCATAAATTGTAAAACTGTCAAGACGTTGCATACGTAGAGGTTCCTGGGATTCATAAGCAGGTCAAAAATGGTTCCATTTTTGTCATAAATTCTTACATAAATATATCGGGTAAGACATTTTTTTAAAAATTCCCCTCAAAAAAAAAAATAAATAAAAAAACCTTTCTTCCCAGTTGGTCATGTAGTTTATGGACCACCAAAGAAAAGTTGAATTTTTGAACAATGTGGCCGAGGGTGAAAAGGACCTTCGTTTTACGCCCCTCCCTTCACTACATTATGTTACATACCTATTAGGGATAAACAAACAAAGTAACATTTTTCTTTTTGATTTATTTCGACATTTTTTTGCGAAATATCAAGGCCAATTTCTACCCCCTTGATGTGAATATTGAAATTTCTTGAGCAATATCAAGGCTACCCCCTTGATGTGCAGCTAAACAGATATATATCCATTAGTTTTTCACGTTCTACCTGTGTAATAAATTTTGATAAAATCGATGGCGACCAGTTCTGTCGGTCTCCTTTTAAGATTATGTATAAAAATTGCAGTATAGTCCAGTTTATTGAGAATATGAGACGTGTAGGTAGACATGTCCACACATGCCACATCGACGTCATTGGAAAGAACACTCCGCCTTAAAGGACGCTATTTTTTTACCTTAAACATTTAAAACAAAACTTTAAAGTAATCAGCGTTTCTGTACCTAGTTTGTAAGTTAGTATTGAGAAAACTTTATAAAACCAGTAGATTCATCCTTAGACTCGATAAATAAAAATAGAAAAATAATTTTGTTGTTTCAGTAAAGTTCTTAGCACGACCAATATAAGTCTCCAAAATCTCCAATTACTTTATTAAATTTTTAATTTCTATTGAAGCTTCACTTCGCACGACGCAACAATATTGCCAATAGCTTCCAGGAAATTCCTGTAGTTTTTTGGACAGGTAAAATATATAATTTAAATCTACAAGTTACTTAGTGTTGTCCACGTCTATTTTTGATTTTAGTAGTCAAAATGACTAGAAAGTAAAAAATATATTAGTTATTTTTCACTGTGGTCTTAACTGCTACAAAACATATTCCACAGCGTTTAACTAAAGTCTCAGTGCCGCTACAAAAATTATTTGCAGAAAATATGACCGGCATTTCCACCTTTGTGCTCTTCGACTGGTGACAATAGCTTGTAAGCTCACCGAACATTTCGCGTTTCGCAGTAATATGTAACAGTATACTATTCAGCATCGACACGTTATTATTATGTACATAAGTACATACGTCTTTTGAAGTCACAAACAAGAAATCTTTTGTATCTCGTGAATGGCGGCAATGATATTTTCTAAGATTGATTCACTATTTCTTTGTCACTTCATATTAACTTTGCGGACAAGACAAGAAATGCAATTACTGTACTTTGCAGCTGTCCGTATTCCCACAGAGCCGGTTATTACTTTCATAATCTCTTTTAGAGCAAAATAATAATTTTTACAATTTTAAATTTAAAAAAATAGTTATATACAATTTTAAGACTATTTAAAAAAAATCCAGAGGAAAGGAGCTATCTATTGTGCAGTTAAATACTTCTAAAAAATATTCAATTTCAATATTCAAATGTTCAACATATAATTCTATAATTCCAATATTTAATATTCGTTCGATAAAGTTATTACTATTATTTGGGAAACCTATGAAGACTTCACAAACACAAATTTGGGGTGGTTACTTATTTGAATAAGCAACCGGGAATTTAGACTGTAAGAGGGTGGTTCAAAAATACAAGTATGTTTTCTAACAAAACAACAATATAAAGTATCTTTATTATACTTTAAAAAACAAAGAAAATATTTACCTTTAAATATATAAATAAATTAAAATGATTACTGTGGGTTAGTATCTAACTACTACATGAAACATGTTGCACAAATATTACCTAATAAAAGAAAATACAAGTACCTAAGTACCTTGCCCGACAATAATAAAAAAGCGGACGCACTGTAATAAATCAGTCAAAAATTTGTAGCAATGTTTTTAATTTACGTAAATAATTCAAAACGGTTGACAATTTTAAGCGCACTGCACTGGTTGTAAGTCAGTGGGTGTTTATTTAATTCAACTTCAATTTGAATCAAAAAAGTTATGTTGATATTTCAACTTTTAATCACTAGTCTGTGTTGGGTTCGAAGGACCATTTTTTATATTAAAAAAGAGAAGCAAGCAGTTTGATTTGCTAGCTCAAACAGAAGAGTAAATGTTTTTACATAAGAGAAGTTACTTGCATAAACTTTCACTCAATTAAACTGGGTTTCTCCTACCTTAGTTTTCAGCAACTGGTGGTATCTTTTCGTTAAGACCATCAAAATAAATCACAACTATTTTCCATTACTTAACACTTGAGGACTGCCAGAACATAGGCGGATTAGAGACTTCAGAGAATAATAACTTTCGTAGTTCACCGTTGCACTGTTGACTTTACTTTTAACTATACTGCTAGAGCGTAAGCACGTATAATTTTTACTTGAGGTTTAAAACCACTAAAGAGAATCTGACTGTTATCACTAGAGCGTAAGTGCAGTCGAGAGAGATTTTCCGCCAAAGAATTAACGGAATTCAACACGAATATAAACTATGAGATTCAAACTAATGATTACAAACAACGATGAATTTCAATCAGAGAAAGCCCGTAAAGCAACTTGCTGCATTTACGGCTTTTGTAGCCAGAGTTTTTCGCTTTCAGAGAACGGAGAAGCGACCCGGCTAGAGCGTAAGCGGGTGGCGAGATTTTTACAGAGAGAGCTGCAGCGCCTTGCTGCCTTTACGACTGGAGAGAGAGTGCTTTTTTCTAAAAACGACAACGAGCGTGTGCCGCGAGAGAGAAGATACGGCGAGGCCAACTTGCCTTCACCGGTGACTGATCGAGAGTGAATTTTCACTGGTTTTAAGGGAGTTTGATCGTTAGAGAGTAAACGAATCAAACGAGAGAACTTTCACTAATTTTACTGGATTTTGATCGTTAGAGCGTAAACGAATCAAACGAGAGAACTTTCACTAACTTTACTACTTGTTGAACTGAGAGCAGTTTACTAGAGGCTGCGAGGGAATACGCGGGTTACAGAGAGAGAACGCAGCGACTGGCTGGCTTTACGACTCGAGCGAGAGTGCTGCGGGCGTCTGACGTTTACTTGACAACAAGCTTCTTGAGTCGGGTCACGAGGGTAAATGTCATGCATTTCATTGGCTAAACTAGGTCGCGTCAGAAAAAGGCTCACGGTTGACTGCGTTGGTACGCGGTAGATCTCAGGATTCTAAGAAGCTATAAAATGTCTATTTTTAGCATTTTAACTAGTCGCTACGCGTTGTAATGCGAATATTAAGGGAACTTTCTGTTGCAGAATAAAACATTTTTATGCTTTTAGAGAGCGAATTTTATGAAAGAGAATCTTATTTTATTTTTATACAGAGTGATCCAAATATTTAAGAAAAACGCAAATCTAGTTGGAGAGTTCTCCAACATACTCCCCCCCTTGAAGTTACCTAACTTCAAAAAATAAACAAAGAGAAGAGAAGTCATTTTAATGACGTTGACAAGAGAAATTACTAAGTGTGAGTTTTTGCTACTACAATTCACAAGGAGGGAAAGCGAAACTAATTAAACATTGGTTTTAACAGAGAATCGAATACCTATACTAACTATACAAAGAATAAGAGAGTTTAACAAGAGTTAACATTTTTTGGTAAGGGGCAAATTTTAGCAATAGATCTTTTATAAATGCCATCACTGGTTTTAACGGTTACCATTCTTACTTTTCCGTCACGTCCGGGGGTGGTTTCTACTATTCTTGTTTCATAAATTGAGAGTAAATTTTGAATAAGTTTTGACACCAAAAACATGGCGCATAATTCCAATCGGGGAAGGGATATTGTTTTAAGCGGTGATACACGAGACTGAGATGAGATTAAATTTACTGAGACCGTTCCATCAGAATAGAGAGTGCGAAAGTATGCACATGCTGCATATGCGGACATACTGGCATCGGCGAATCCATGTAATTGAATTTTAACTTTGCTTTTATTAAAGAATAAATTTCTAGAAAATTTGATTTGAGTCAAATTACTAATATTGTTTATAAAATTTTTCCAAAGTGTGAGAACCTGAGGGTCAGTGATTTCAGTGTCCCAATCTATTTTCAGGAGCCATAATTTTTGCATGATTAACTTTCCTACCACTACTACGCATGAAACTAAGCCGAGGGGGTCATACATTTTAGCAATAATAGATAAACTCTTACGTTTCGTTAAAGAGGTTTCACTCAAACTATCAGGGGCAGAAAAAACAAAATTATCTGAAATTGGGTTCCACTTTAAACCTAAAACAGCGCTTGGGGATTCGTCAAAATTTAAATCATATTCAATTATTTTTTCTTGTGAAATTTTTTCCAAAAAATTCAGAGAATTGGAACACCACTTATGTAACTGAAAACCGGCAGAGTTTAAGAGCTTATTGAGTTCGAGATATAATTTATTTAAATCTTCAATATTGTCACAACCATAAATTATGTCATCGACATACGTTTGCCCTAAGAGAGCATCGGATGCCAAGGGAAAGTTTTCACGATTTTTCATTGCCAAATCATTTAATACGCGCGTGGCTAAATAAGGGGCACAGTTGGTACCATAAGTAACGGTAGAGAGCTCGATACATTTAAGTTCTTCATCAGGGTTACTTCTCCAGAGAATATTTAGCAAAAACCGATGTTCAGGATTAATTTTTATCTGGCGATACATTTTTTCTATGTCCGACGTTAATACAAAATTAAAGGAGCGAAATCTACACAAAATGTCATAGAGGTCAGGCTGCACCTGAAAACCTTTAAGGGTTACGTCATTAAGAGAGTTGCCAGAACTTGTTTTGCAGCTGGCATCAAACACTACTCGAATTTTTGTACTTATACTATTTTCGCGGAGAACGGCGTGATGAGGTAAGAAATATTTATTAATTTGTTTGCTATCTGTGGTTTCCTTATTTAGAGAGAGAGGTACATAGTTACCGTGGTTTAGATCTGTGTAGTCGTCGATAAATTTAGTGTAATCTTTTTTCAAAGTGGGATTATTTTTGAGTTTATTTTCGAGATTTAAGAATCGTTTCTTAGCTATGTAAAATGAGTCACCTAATTTTTCATTTTCTGCGGGAGATTTTAATGGCATATCTACTTGATATGTACCATCGGGCAAAACTTTTGTAGTGTTTACAAAGAGATTTTCAACCTGTTCATCTTCAGGGCTAAGAGGCGTTTTTTTGCGGCAGTTCCTCGACTGTCCAAAATTTTTCAACCAAGCTATTCAAACTGGAGTCAGAGTTTTCCGTTTGCAAAAAGAGAGAGACATTTTCTTGCACATTGTGAAGTGCGGGGTAAGAGGGGGGTGACGTAGTACACAGCTGAGTGCTACGGCGAGCAAAGGTCATACGAGTAGGTATGCAACCAGCAATTACCCAACCTAAGTGGGTTTCTTGAAGAACGGGGAGATTTCTTCCTAAGCGGAAGATACCTTGTAACAAAAGGTCATAGTACAAGTCAGCACCTATTAAAATGTCGATGTCCAAGGGTTGAGAAAAGTTAGGGTCTGCTAACTGCATGTGTCGGGGAATATTAAGTCTGGCAGCATTTATGCCAATTTGGGGAAGCTTACATGTGATATTGGGAAGTACGGCGCAAGATAATCGGAATTTTTTCTGAGGCTGGACATAGGAGTGAAGAGTAAAATCAATCATTTTATTTGTAGTGGATCCTGTCTGGGAGATTCCCGAAATGTTGAGATTTCTATCATAAGTTTGAGCTTGGAGCTTATCCACAAGATTTTGAGTTATAAAAGAGTTTTGTGATCCACTGTCAAGCAAAACGCGAGCAGAGACGCGGAGACCTTGAGCACTATAAATATAAACTTGAGCAGTAGCTAAGAGAACATGGGAATTGACAGACACAGCAGAAAGAGAATGAGTAACGTGTGCACCCGTTTGTGCATTTCTTTGTTGACTATTATTTTGCGAACTATGCTGACCTGAATTTGTGGATGAGTTTTGGGGCTGAGTGCGGCCCTGTCCATTATTATTATGAAATGTTCTAGAATTTGGGTTTGACGCATTTCCAGAATTTTGAGCGCTATTCTGTGCATGGAAAGTATTGCCTCTTTGGGGCGGCGAGGTTTCATTTGAGCGATAAAAGTTATTTTGATTATTTTGCCTATTTTGGTTAGGCGAGAAAGTTTGTTGTGGAGAATTATTATTATTATTATTGCTAGGAGCATGTAAGAGCGTATGATGTCTTTGAGCACAGACAGAGCATGTTCTAGTCGATGAACACTGAGCTACACTATGGTGCGAACCTAAGCAATTATAACACAATCTTTTTGACTTAACAAAATTTTGCCTTTCAAAAAATTTAAAATTTTTAAATTTATCACAACTATAAATTTTGTGTGATTCGTTACAAAATGTGCAATGATTGCTACCAAAGTTATTATTATTATTATTTAAATGACATTGCGTTCTTTGTGATGTCTTTGGCGCGGCGCCCTCTAGACTAGACAAATTTTCTAACACTAAACATCGTCTATCCAAAAATTTTAAGAAGTTTTCCACCGTGGGAATTGTATTTAAATCACGCTCTGATTCAAATGCCTTTCGAGCTACAAAATCCAATTTTTTCTCTAGTAAATAAATGATCAAAATATTCCAGAGGTCTTCAAAAGTTAAATTTAAATTTTTTAGCGATTCTAAATTTCTTTTACAATTTGTTACAAAGTCACGTACATTTTGAACATTACCTTTTGTAAGTGGAGGCGCATCTACCAAACCGACTAAGAGATTATTTATTATAGAAACTTTATTTTCGTACCTTTCTTTTAAAATATTTATAGCCGTAGAGAAATTTTCATTTGTTACTGAAAGAGTGTCAATTAATTTTAAAGGCTCGTCCTTTAAAAACGATTTTAAATACATAAACCTTTGAATATTGCTTAGAGAAGAGTTGTCTATTACAAGAGCTGAGAATAACTGATAAAAAGATATCCATTCTGTGATATCACCCTTAAAATGTTTTATATTTAATTCAGGTAGCCTTACGTTAGGCGGAGAAAGAGACCGTACACTAGATGTAGGGCTCGATGGGCGTACATTCTGTACTTCTAAAAGAGACATAATTTTGCGTTTTAAATTTGCATATAAAGTAAAATATTTTTCCTCGACTGTTTGTCGATCATCGTCCGTCGGATCAAACTTTTCGATTTCACCCTGTACCCTTTCATAATCTGAAAACACTTTTGATAACGTTTCAAATCTAACTTCAAACTGACAATGATTTTCTTCAGTGTTTTGGTTAGAATCAAACCAGTTGCTGATTCTGGTTATAGTACCTTTATAACCACCACGTTGGCGAACGAGTTCCTCCTTTTCAGTCATTTTAAATTAAATCAAAATTCAAAAAATTTGTGAGAAATTTTTCTTTAAAAGAAACACAAGTGTTTATGCACGCAGCTTTTACAACAGAGAAGAGATCTATACATTATTAGAGAGCTTATTCAGCGAGACAAAATATTTGTGCACACCCAAACAAAAAACAGAAAGAAAATTTTTTTTTTACATCAAAATTTTACAAAAATGGCAATTATTGGCCGCCATTTTGAATCCGGCTCGAAGGACCATTTTTATATTTGGGAAACCTATGAAGACTTCACAAACACAAATTTGGGGTGGTTACTTATTTGAATAAGCAACCGGGAATTTAGACTGTAAGAGGGTGGTTCAAAAATACAAGTATGTTTTCTAACAAAACAACAATATAAAGTATCTTTATTATACTTTAAAAAACAAAGAAAATATTTACCTTTAAATATATAAATAAATTAAAATGATTACTGTGGGTTAGTATCTAACTACTACATGAAACATGTTGCACAAATATTACCTAATAAAAGAAAATACAAGTACCTAAGTACCTTGCCCGACAATAATAAAAAAGCGGACGCACTGTAATAAATCAGTCAAAAATTTGTAGCAATGTTTTTAATTTACGTAAATAATTCAAAACGGTTGACAATTTTAAGCGCACTGCACTGGTTGTAAGTCAGTGGGTGTTTATTTAATTCAACTTCAATTTGAATCAAAAAAGTTATGTTGATATTTCAACTTTTAATCACTAGTCTGTGTTGGGTTCGAAGGACCATTTTTTATATTAAAAAAGAGAAGCAAGCAGTTTGATTTGCTAGCTCAAACAGAAGAGTAAATGTTTTTACATAAGAGAAGTTACTTGCATAAACTTTCACTCAATTAAACTGGGTTTCTCCTACCTTAGTTTTCAGCAACTGGTGGTATCTTTTCGTTAAGACTAAGACCATCAAAATAAATCACAACTATTTTCCATTACTTAACACTTGAGGACTGCCAGAACATAGGCGGATTAGAGACTTCAGAGAATAATAACTTTCGTAGTTCACCGTTGCACTGTTGACTTTACTTTTAACTATACTGCTAGAGCGTAAGCACGTATAATTTTTACTTGAGGTTTAAAACCACTAAAGAGAATCTGACTGTTATCACTAGAGCGTAAGTGCAGTCGAGAGAGATTTTCCGCCAAAGAATTAACGGAATTCAACACGAATATAAACTATGAGATTCAAACTAATGATTACAAACAACGATGAATTTCAATCAGAGAAAGCCCGTAAAGCAACTTGCTGCATTTACGGCTTTTGTAGCGAGAGTTTTTCGCTTTCAGAGAACGGAGAAGCGACCCGGCTAGAGCGTAAGCGGGTGGCGAGATTTTTACAGAGAGAGCTGCAGCGCCTTGCTGCCTTTACGACTGGAGAGAGAGTGCTTTTTTCTAAAAACGACAACGAGCGTGTGCCGCGAGAGAGAAGATACGGCGAGGCCAACTTGCCTTCACCGGTGACTGATCGAGGGTGATTTTTCACTGGTTTTAAGGGAGTTTGATCGTTAGAGAGTAAACGAATCAAACGAGAGAACTTTCACTAATTTTACTGGATTTTGATCGTTAGAGCGTAAACGAATCAAACGAGAGAACTTTCACTAACTTTACTACTTGTTGAACTGAGAGCAGTTTACTAGAGGCCGCGAGGGAATACGCGGGTTACAGAGAGAGAACGCAGCGACTGGCTGGCTTTACGACTCGAGCGAGAGTGCTGCGGGCGTCTGACGTTTACGTGACAACAAGCTTCTTGAGTCGGGTCACGAGGGTAAATGTCATGCATTTCATTGGCTAAACTAGGTCGCGTCAGAAAAAGGCTCACGGTTGACTGCGTTGGTACGCGGTAGATCTCAGGATTCTAAGAAGCTATAAAATGTCTATTTTTAGCATTTTAACTAGTCGCTACGCGTTGTAATGCGAATATTAAGGGAACTTTCTATTGCAGAATAAAACATTTTTATGCTTTTAGAGAGCGAATTTTATGAAAGAGAATCTTATTTTATTTTTATACAGAGTGATCCAAATATTTAAGAAAAACGTAAATCTAGTTGGAGAGTTCTCCAACAACTATTACTAACAAAATTAAGTGCTTCTCTGTAGCTTACAAAAACAACAACAAAAGTTTTACACAAATAACCAAATATCTAATTAAAATATAGCGACCTTACTGTTTTTAATTTTAAAAAGTCACTCTGAAACGGCAAACGATGCAAATCCATCGTAGGATCTCACTCGACGATGGTTTTAGAAATTAATAAAATAAATAATATTTCACCTATACAATTTCTTGCGACAAATATATTCTATTTATTATGATTGTATAATCTTATATATCATCGGAAAATATTTATAACTAAAATGCAATGAAATTACAACTTTTTTGATTTCAAAGTTTATTTGATAAAAGGCATTATAATTCTAATACAAAACACATTGCAACCTTCAGTAACTTTGCTACTGATCCATTTATTTCCAGTTTACACCTTAACAACGGCTTTTCCAGTGTTTCCCCCTCTTAACATGTCAGTGAAAGCGTCCAACATATTTTCAAAGCCATTAGTAACAGTTTCTTTGTACTTGAGTTTGCCGTCTTTTATCCACTGTAAAAGTTGCAAAATTCCTTCGTTCCATCTGTCATTCCACCTATATACAACAAATCCTTCCATTTTTAATTGTTTTATTACCATGGACCATTCATCTATACTTGCTAAAATAATAAATTAATATAGGTAATTTTTTTGCCATCAGCGTCTTTAAGCTGCTTGGGCTTCTGGTTTTAGCTAATTCTGATAGCGTTATTTCGCGGTCTTAGAAGACGCCAGAATAGTTGTCAACGGAATGTGGAGGGAAGAATAACAAATTTAATGTCAACTTTTGAATTATTTCTGGAGGAAGATGCTTTGTCGACGGATTCGGCAGTATTTGATATTTAACCTCATTTTTAAATTTAAGAGAAATCTACGTTGAAATAAACTGTTTCTATTATGTTACCACAAACTATTAAATAATATGAATCCTTTTGGTACTACATTGTAAAGCTGTCATTGTCATTTTACGTCACGCTTAAAATACTTGACATTTTCGCGACGAAGAACAATGACGCGAATGTAAAACGCTAGATGGCCAAAAATGGATATGAAACAAACAGCAATTTTGTGCGAAAATTAATGAAGAATTTTCTTACTTTGATACACTGACAGTATAAATTAAGGACTGTTATAATGAGTTTATTTTTGCTTGAAATTGGCTTACAATTAGACTCATTATATAACTTTGGATTGTATGCAAAGATGATCCCATGAGAAGAGTAGCCACAGTAGGTTCAATAAATATATGAAACAAATAGCAATTTTGTGCGAAAGTTAAACTTAAGAATTAAACAGTTTAATTGCCGAGCAATAGAAACTAGTCTTATGTTTTCTGAATTCGGTGTGCTTCCAAAATTAATGGTTTGCGTTTAAAAACCTTCTTACTTTGACACGTTGACAGTGAAAATTAAGGACTGCTATAAAGTTTGTATCTGCAGCAGTTTGAAACTAGTCAGAGCCGATCATCTTCAAGCAAAACGGTTTGTCTGCTGCAGAAACAAACCCATAGTGAGTTGATTTTTACTTGAAACTGGCTTACAATTAGACTAATCAGGCCGTATCTGAGGGTGGGGTTTGGGGGTTTACAACCCCCCCCCCCCCGAAATATAGAAAAATGCTTCTCCCTAGCATAAGAGTCTATACAGAAAGTTCCACAATCGTCCCGATGGCGCGCGCAGCTCTTTTTAAACTGCCAAAATTAATATTTGAGGTTAGTCGTTTCGTCACACGATAGGAATAGGCATTAAGAAAAAAGTGAAAAAAATTCAAACAACCAAATTTAATCTAATTTAATTTACGAAATTATATAGTAGTTGGGTGAATTCTTGACGAACTTTGGGCGTGGCTCCGAAAAATGTTCGCCTACGGCTGCCTGTGGCGCTTTCCGTTACGTGCCCCCCCTCCCAAAAAAACCCTAAATACAGGCGTGAGATTAATTATATGTATGCAAAGATAAATTCAGCCACAGTATAGTTTTGGCAGAGGAAACTGAATCTCATAAATATAAATTCTTACGTCCGGTTGCACAAACAATTTAAACAAGAATTAAACTAATTAGACCCTTGTAATGTGACAGCACTTATGTTAATGTCATTGCCAAAACTGACTCTAAATGTCAATTAAATTTACTACTTGATTAAAAGTTTTGTGCAACCCGCTGTAAGGATTTAAATGGTATAAAAAGCGAGACAAAGGCCTGCCGCTTATACCGGCATCGCTCGATAGCTCATAGCAACTAACCCACATTTCATGCAGATTTATTAGTGATAACTTCGGTATACAGTTCAAACAGCGGCCTGACAGCGACGATGCGTTTTATCTCTTTTCCACTAAGGGTAATATTATATTATCGCATGCAGAGGGCGGAGTCATTTCCATTTAATTGAGACGTTATGTCTAGACAGATGCTCTTTTAGAATATGATTTATTTAAAACAGTTAAGTTTTAGGTTTTTACCAGTGAAGTGTGCGTATTATAAGTGTTTTTGTTTTTAGATAATTGGTTTATGTAAGTGAATTTTTATTATAATAATGGCTTTTTGGCGACCTTTTGAGGTAGATGAAAGCGAATTATTACATGTTGAATTACCTTCGGTACCGACCGTGGCATCGCCAGTCGAAACATGTCCGGAGTTTAATAAAGATTTACATGTTCAAAGTCAACGAATAATTCTAAATATTTGCGGCTGTTTAAAAAAGAAAATCCGGCACAGTCAGATAAAGCCATTATAAAACGAGTGAACGAATTAACACAACTTTCGATATCTACAATTTCTCGCGTAATTAAAACAAGAGATGTTACAGATCATTCGATAAAGCGAAAGAAAAATAATCAAAAGTTTCAGAAAGTTGACGATGCAGCAAAAGATGTCATCATTAGACGAATTGTTTACAATCTATATAAGGAAAATACGGTGCCAACATTAAAAATGATCCGGGATAAGTTATAATGATACGCGATTACCCTGATTAGAATTACCAGTCATTGGAAACTCTTCGGGGAATTTTATTAAATTGCGGATTTAAACACAAAAAAATTGATTATCGGATGGTCTTGTTGAACATCGTCAAGAATATTTGCGTAAAATAAAAGAATACCGGGAATCAAATAGGTATATAGTGTATCTAGATGAGACATTAATTGATACTCATGATGTTGTTCAGTACTACGGTTGGGTAGATGAAACTCAAAATTGCAGCTTAAATGCACCGTTTTCAAGAGGAAAGCGCGTGATAATACTTCATGCCGGAGGAGAAAATGGTTTCGTGCCCAATGCACTGCTTTTGTCGGCCAAAAACCAAAAACATAACCCAATCATCTGCCGATTATCATGAGACCTTATCGGCACTGTTGCGTCAAAGGTGTCGGCTGCGTTACTTTTTTTTTGCGGTTTCACTTTCCATTGGAAGCACTATAGGTTCAATAAATACAATTTTATTAAAACTTCTTTCAGTTACAATAACAGAGTAACTAGACAAGTCAATTCGACAATAACCAATCATACCTTTAATACTGCTGTCATTATATCCGGAAATTGCTCCGCAAAGTGAAATTCTACCAAAAGTGTTCATTTGTTGTAAAATAGTTGAGCTAATTTCACCACCCACCTAAAATATAAAATTTTAATTATAAAAAATTAAAGATCGAATAATAGATTTTGGTCATTACATCATAGTATTGAGTACAGGCAACAGCTTCTATACCTTTCTTTGTCTTATACACAACACAGGTCGGTTTTAAATTTTATGCTTATTTTGACAGCAAAACGTGACATACTTCTTCTATTTTTTTGATGCTGAAGAATAAACTAAGACATTCATTTACATAAGTTAAGTGGTAAGCGACTTTCCGGGTTCATTGACGTCATATCGTTTGAAAGGTCTTTGAAAGTTCTATTCAACCTCCGAATTTGAGAAAATAATTTTAACTTATGTCAAAATGGTGGTCATTTAAATTTTAAAAATAGAAATGTTCTCTGTTTGGAAAATAAATGAAATACTCGTTTCAAACTCCGAATAGAAAATAAGTTTCAAATACTTCAACTAATGCAGCAATTGAGGATCTCCATTCAATAAGGGGACATGCGCTCGGCCCGGCCCGACCGGATCCTACCCAACCCTGAATGTATGTAAATCCAACCTTTGTGCGTAGAATTTTAGAAACAATGAAAAAACAATACCTTAGCGTTGATTCTCAGCAAACTTCCAGCGCGAAAGTTGTTCCTTATAGTCTAAAGAACAATCGTGCGAAGGCACGAGATATTTTGACAAAAAATAAACAAATTAGAGCAGGTTTAATCCGGCGTTGCGCGCCGCGCGTATATTTCGATGCGTGCGTAGTAGTAGTTTGAACATTACAGAAGATAATTTGACGTGTAAAAGATGACACAATAATTGTAAAAAAGTGTTACAAGAATAAAAATTGTTTTATTAAAATTATATTATCGAATATAAATTTTTGTTAACACAATAAAGCATTTTAATATAAAGGATTTTTTAATATGAAACATTATAGCATTCATTTTTAAAACGTAGGAAAAGCATGCATCATAATCATTTCACTTTTTTGGATTTACTGCCTGTAACAGCTGTGTTTTGAAAAAGGTTTTCATAAAATTTGCAACCTTCAGGACTAAGATATTTAACCAACGTTTTCAAATCATTCAGTTGTTCGCGAGAAATTCCGACATCTTTAGCAAGCGCCGATTTTTCTACATTTTCAAAAGTGATTACTTCCTCGAGAATAATAGTTGCGTGATTTCCTTATAACTGGAACAGACGTCAATGTGGCCATGTGCAAAATAATTAATTTTCACCACTTTTTACAATTTAGAAAAATCGTCGCTTGCTAAAGATGTCGGAATTCCTCGCGAAAAACTGAATGATTTGAAAACTTTGTTAAATATCTTAGTCCTGAAGGTTGCAAATTTTAGGAAAACCTTTTTCAAAACACATCTGTTAAAGACAGTAAGCCCAAAAAAGTGAAATGATTATGATGCATGCTTTTCCTACGTTTTAAAAATTAATGCTATAATGTTTCATATTACAAAATCCTTTGTATTAAAATGCTTTGTGTTACCTACCAAAAATTTATATTTGATAATATACTTTTAATAAAACAATTGTTATTCTTGTAACACTTTTTTACAATCATTGTGTATATTTTAAACGTCAAATTATCTTCTGTAATGTTCAAACATTACTACGCACGCATCGAAATGTATATACACGCGGCGCGCAACGCTGGATTCAACCTGCTCTAATTTGTTTATTTTTTGTCAAAATATCTCGTGCCTTCGCACGATTGTTCTTTAGACTATAAGGAACAACTTTCCCGCTGGAAGTTTGCTGAGAATCAACGTTAAGGTATTGTTTTTTAATTGTTTCTAAAACGCGACGCATAAAGGTTGGATTGCATATATATTCAGGGTTGGGTTGGGTCCGCCGGGCCGGGCCGAGCGCATGTCCCCTTATTGAATGGGGCTCCTCAATTATACTATCCTTTCTAAGTAACATTTTTCAAAATGGCGACTGTCGCCATTTTAAATATTTTGTTTTTAATGGAAAGAGGGGCGAGTGACACATCGTTTTAAAGACCTTTGAAAGTTCTTTTCGTTCCCAAGTTAAAAAATAATAAAGTTCATTTATTTTAAAATGGCGACTATTTAAACTTCAACCATTTAATCGGCTCATATAACTTTATCATTTTCCAACTTGGTAACAAATAGAACTTTCAAGGGCCTTTAAAACGATGTGTCACTCGTCCATCTTGCCATTAAAAAGAAAATATTTAAGCTGGCGGCAGTAGCCATTTTGAAAAACGTTACTTAGAAAGGATTGTATTATTGCTGCAGTACTTGAAGTCTTTAAAACTTATTTTTTATTCGGAGTTTGAAACGAATATATCATTTATTTTCGAAACAGCGAACATTTCAATTTTTAAAACTGAATTGGTCGCCATTTTTCCATAAGTTAAAATTATCTTTTTAAACTTGGATGTTGAATAGAACTTTCAAAGGCCTTTCACACGATGGGTCACATAACATCTATCGCAATTTAAAAAAGTTACACAAGATGGCGGCTGGTCGCCATTTTGAAAGATAATTTAAAATATTTTAGTCCAGAACATTATTTTGTTCCTCATATTTAATCTCACAAAACTATTTCAATATTCCTTTCGTAACAAAAGTTAGAATGGGGGGGGGGGGGGGGGGCGGACTTTAGGACCGCACTGTATATATAAACAGAAAATGCAAAAACTTTAATTCTTTCGCTAGTGCGAAGCACAAGAACGTAAAATGACATAAAATAAACTAGCAGGACTATTCTTTTTGATTCTGGTCTGGTTGCCCTCCTGCTATCGCTACATCATACCCATCCTTTCCGAACGTTTTGGATATAAGATCTCTTTATGGTTCTGGTCAAAATGTGGTCCGTTCTTCAGCTACCTTGGGGGTGAGCCTGCCTGATGAAGGTTAATGGCCCAGCTTCTGCATTTTAAAACAGAGATTAACTAAATTTTACGTTTTTGTATTTTTTGCACAACCTGTACGAAAAAATAAATTTTTGGTATCGTGGATGTAATTTTTAAAGCAAGCAAAAACTTTTATAAAGAATGACCTTTTTTCGTATCTTTTACTTTTTGGACCATTTGTCCTCTTGTCTACCCCATGCGTGGACATACTGTATATTGGTCAGTAGGCAATAAACTATCCCTAAATAAATTCGGCTCCTTTTTTATCGAAAGAAAAATCGAAATGAATATGTTTTATCGAGCATAACATCGAGAATCATACTAATTTGCGATCAAATCAAAAATACAAATTAAGACGACTTGTTGAGGGAAATAACCCTGATGTACACATTTTGACTGATTTAAATTTTTTTTGCATTGCATAACCTTCTTATCAGCTTATTCATGCCTAAAATTTTTGGATGCACCATAATATATCACGGAATGAAAGTATGAAAGAAATCTGTGAGGTACATCTGGGGTAGGTACCTTCCTTGTTAGTGATTTTTTAAAAAAGATGATAACATCGTGGCGTTTACTGCTAGAGAAACATTTAACATAACAGGCCTTCTCACTAATTTGTTAGCGTATTTTTAACTGAAAAAAGAAAATAAAGGCGCCTTTATCACCGAACAAAAGGTAAGTAAATTAAATTTGCCTCGACAGTCACCAACTTTGGCCACTAAGACAACGTCGGCGGTCTACTGCTAACTGTGCTAGCTGCTAAAGTTTTCCACAATTTTAAATGTACTCGGCCATCTGGCGCTGACCTTTCTCAGTAGGAAATGTTTGCGTCCATCGAGGACTTCTTAATGTTTTTCTAGGTGGTAAGTTAAAATTACACCTAGAACCATAGGCGACATTTTCTAAAATTTTGATTTTATACCGTATATTTTCAAAACAAGTATCTACTTACTATGTAATTTAGCATAATAGGCTTTTCAAATAGTTTTTAAGAAAAAAGCTGTTACGCCACTGGCACTAACAAAAGGGAAATTTAAATTTATTCGTTAAAGTTTAAATTGGGACGTAACGGCCAAGATCCATTGATCGAAGTTTATCATTTTCTATAACTAGGAAAGCTTTAAACCGAGCACACAACACATACTTTAACAAAACGTGACACTGCTCTCTTTGAAGCAGCCAAATAATATTTTCAAAAACTATTTAATTGCTTAGTTCCAGTATCTGTTATTGAGTAGTTTTAGAAAATAATATCTTTTCGTATCTTTATTTAGTAAAGTACGATTACTCAAATTTGAAATCGTTTGCTGTGCCGCTTTCGAGTACGAAAAACCACATAAACGGCAAACAAAACAAAATCCGTGCCGCGAGATAAGGAAATGAACACCTGCGACCAGTGAATTGAATGAGTAAATACTACTGGCCAAATATTTCTTATTTTATGTAAAACTATTTTACCTACACGAATTTAAAATATTAGTGTTCCCTGCTAAAATTAGCAAAACGAAACACTCATGGAATCCCGTCCCGTCCGTCCGTCCGTATGTCTGTAACAGGCGATTTTCTCGGAAACTATTCGACGAAAAAATTTGATATTTAGCACAGAGATAATGTGGGGGCCCAATTATAGACGTGAAGTATAAAAAGTTGAATTTTGATTCTGGGGGTTAATTTCAGGGGGTAAATTGGAAAATGGAAAAAAAAATCAAGGGCATCGTGTAGTGTGTAGGACGTCAAATGAAAGCTTACTGACGCACGAATTCAGCAATATATGAACAGTGACCGCCAGAAAGTGCGCAGCATATGGGAAACATTTTTATCTTTGAATTTAACAAATTTATTTTATTTCGAAAAAGTTCTGCATACCTTCAAACCAAAATAATACCCAACATGTCCAGTTAAAGTCGTATGGTATACAAGGAAGAGTCAAAAATTCCAAATTGCGTTAAGAGTAAAGTACCCCCATTTTTACATTAGAACATTTTTTTTATTAAGAAATGTTGTTTTAATTTCAAAGTTATACCCAAATATTAATTTTCGCTTACTTTCGACTAAAAATAGGATTTAATCGTTTTCTGTGAATTACCTACTCTGTATAAAAAGTAGATCGCAATGATACAGTACGTAAATTATATTTTCTGTAGACTTTAGAAGAGATAACCGTAAATATTATGCCAGGGTAGTCAGTTTCAAAAATATTATGGCCATTATAAATATAAACTTAAAAATTTTAAATATTTTTGCTGCACACCGTATTTTATTTTTTGGGGAATCAAAAGAATTTCATCTAACTGAAATTTTGTGAAACACTTTAACTTAAGCTATCTTCCAAATAGTATATTTAGTCCTAAAACTACAAAGTTTTTTCTTTATTTTAGGTTTTAATCCAGGTCCTCACAAGAGAAAACTGAAAACCCCAAAATATTTTATGAAATTCGGGTATAAAGATCCATTCATATGTATTTTAAAGGAAAACTATGCGGTGCAAATTTTGTTTGGATTTAAAGTATACAACGGTATATTGAGCTTAATTTTTTGTTGCAAATAAAGTACGATCATAAAATATTTTGGGTTTTTCAGTTTTTTCTTGAGGATCACGATTAAAACCTAAATAAAGACAAAACTTTGTAGTTTTGGGAAGATAGTTTAAATTAAAGTGAATCACAAAATTTCAGTTAGATGAAATTCTTTTAATTCCCCAAAAAATAAAATACGGTGTGCAGCAAAAATATTTAAAATTTTTATGTTTTTATTTTTAATGGCCATAATATTCTTGAAACTGACTACTCTGACAAAATTTACGGTTACCTCTAATAAAGTCTACTGAAAACAGTATTTGCGTACTGTATCATTGCGATCTACTTTTTATACAGGGTAATTCACAAAAAACGATTAACTCCTATTTTTTTGTCCAAAGTAAGCGAAAATTGATATTTGGGTATAACTTTACAATCTAAACAACATTTCTTAGGTTGGGTTGGGTTTGACTCTTCCTCGTACACCATGAAACTTTCACCGGATTTGTTGGGTATTATTTTGGTTTGAAGGTATGCAGAACTCTTTAGAAATAAAGTAAATTTGTTAAATTTAAAGATAAAACTTTTTCCCATATGCTGCGCACTTTCTGGCGGCCACTGTATATGATGTACTTTGTAGGCATTTATTTTTTTTAACATTTTTGGGGAAAACGCTTAAAAATTGCTGTCCCCCACCCTTATCACCAAAAGGATCGCTTAGAAAAATTTGAAAAAAAACAAGAACTTTAAAAATTAGATGTAGATTGAGCCAAAATTATCAGGATTGAAAAATTCTAGCGCGATCACTTTTTATAAACAATTTGTTTATCTATCTAGTTATTTATATAAATCCATGCTTGGAATTGGTTGAAATTTAGTAATTCTTGTCGGTATGTCGTGTTTAGACTCTAATAATCATTGTCATGGTTCCCCTCTGAGGGTTACCCGTTTCTCCCCCTCGGTTTTTTTGTGCCGCCTCTGTGGCGCTTGCGCAGATATCAAGGGAAGGGCCATTTCGTTCAGTCGAGAGGAAGGTCTGTCTGGCATTTCCTTCTAGGTTTTCGACGAAGTTGTTTGCGGTCTCGGGTTTCGGCCATTTAGGCCCAAGTATTTTTGGATTAAATTCCGAGACCGCGATTAAATTCTCTTGCTGCATTTTTACCTGCTAGATGCAGGGTTTTTGTTTGTGACTTCGGTCGATACCATCGAGCCAAGGTGAGTTTTTATAAGTTTTTCTGGAATCTATGCGTAGATGCCACGTGTTTGCTGAAACACTGCTTTCAGAGAAAAAGTTAAAAAAAATTCTCACGATGGAGTAACAACTTTTGTCCTAACAAGTTTTTTAAAGTCTTTAATTTGGCTTAGTCGAAACGGACTCACCCAGCTCCGCGCATACGCGATACGGCGTTGGTGCCGTCAGCGGCGGGTAGCCCGGCAGATGGGCGGAGATCGGACGGCCGAGGTTTGCTCAGGTTAAGTGTGGGGGGGGGGGGGGGGGTACTGAGCACGGACCACTAATAATTGTGCAAGTATAGCTTGCACTTCACAGAATTTTTTTTATGTTAAACCCATATTTTGTAGGAATTTATACATGTGTAGGTACATTTTATCTACTTTAGGAGGGCTTTGTGTATAAGACTTATGTTCCTTATGCAATACAGCATGATTTGATTTGATTTGGCTAACACTCAAATAAAACTGCCCTAAAGCTTTGTTTTGTTCTACAAAACTAACCCGCAATCATTTTTATTAAATAACGCAAGTAGAAATGTAACAAGGATTGATACTGCATTTAGCCTGATATTGAATTATCTAAGTCTGATTATTTACATCTTTTCTTTGGTAAAACTGGAGCGCGCTTGCTACTGATTTTAATTTTTTACTTACGAATTACGAATGAATTTTACATTCTAAAATTGAATTCGTCCAACAATAATTTAGTTACTTCTGTGCAACTGTAAACGATTACCGAAATGTAATCAAAATTTGGCCGAAAAAATTACGGATTCACACCACTGCGAAAGCTCTTATTAATTGAGATGTTATGGTGACAGATTTCTTTGGTTCTAGCGTAGGCCAATAGAAGTCGTCCTTTTTTACTCACTGACCAATAAGGAATTTTGAAAGCGCTAATGTAGCCTATACATTCTAGAACTGAATCCACGTTGACTGAATCTGCTATCGGCCCGGCGGCAAGTGTGCATTTGCTTATCTCGCGGCACAAGTCTTTGTCTACAGCTTTATGTTTTTTTTACTCTAAAGCGGTACAACAAACGATTTCAAATTTAAGTGATCCTACTTTATCTATTCTTACGTTATCAAAGTAGCAATCGATCCCTTGAGGTGCAACTTTTTTTAATTCCTTTTCCACGTCTTGAGTTTTGTAATTAATGAAATGATCAAAACCCAATTCTCCTATTAACCATTTTCCCTTATCATCGGATCCAGCAATTCCAATGACTTTGCAACCTTTAAGCTTTGCTATTTGCCCAACAATACTCCCAACTGCACCAGCAGCCCCAGAAACAACAACTGTTTCTCCTTCTTTTGGTTTGCAGATTTCCAAAAGTCCAAAGTACGCTGTATTTCTAAAATAATTTATGATTTAAAAAGTTTTACTTTAACGAAATATGTAGATACAAAATATGTTCATAACGTTTAAAATAAAGAACATTTATACAAAAATATTATTTTATTAAACATCATTACAAAATCTAGACATAAAAATAACTAAACACCTCTTAAATATCGCAGGTGATACAAATTTGGGTTTTTCAGATTATTTATTTACTGAAATAAAAATTCAATATTGGCAGACGAAAAAACTGTTAAAGTTCTCTATTTTTTCAATTAAAATTAAGACTTATTAAATTTAATGTTTTCCATTCTATTATAAAAAATGGTCGAAAATATTTCATAGTTAAATTTAAAAAGATATTTTTGTTCTGGCAGGCAAATTTTATTATTTGTTGCTAAAAAATTGCATTACTTGTTCAGAGAACTTACCCAGGCATTCCTAAAATACCCACGCCAAGGGATAATGGTAGACCTTTAAAATCAAGAAGGGGTCTAACTTCATCGCCTTTGGATATAGTATGAGTTCTCCATCCAAAATTTCCAACTACATGCTGACCCACGGCAAATTTGGGGTTTTTGCTTTCTATTATTCTATAAAATTTATCAAATCAAGCCATTCTAGATAGTAATTTAAGTTTGTATTAAGTTTATCATTGAGATAGGTACTCTATTCACCGTAATTTTGAACGTTTACATTTCGTCAGTGTTGTCAAATGAACATAAATCTAATATTCTTTTTATTGATAATGCACCGAATCGTAATCTTTCGTCCTGCTTTGTCAAGGTGAATCCGACAAAGACATAAATATCCGCGAATTACTTCACATCGACTGATTGTTTGATCTGAGCAAATTAGATTCTAGTCCGTGTATATTTCGCGGATATTAACGTCTCTCTCTCTTGCATATAATATTGCATATAATATGTTCGGTGTAAAATAGAATTATTGAGAGGAATGCTTTTTTACATATATTTCGTAGAGAATCCTGACGAAATATCTATGTTAAGAATTCAGCGAATAGGGGTACAATCAAGTCACATTAAAGTTTTTTCTTCAACATTTCTTCTAGTGCTTTGTCTATTTGAAGTTATCCATTCTTGACGCTCATTTAGGGCCGTTCCATCCATAAGGGACTTTTTACCAAAAAACGTCGACAGTAGTAGGTCGACCAATTGCAAAAAAATGACTGTTAGAGGATTTGCACAAAAGGTTGACAGCTGAGAGCGTCGAAAGGCTCCGCACTACAATTTTGTTTTAAAGCGCTGCAAGGGCTTGGCGCGGCCCTGAGTTCTAATTAAACTTTGTCAATACAATTCGACGGTACGATGCCAAAGCCACGAATGTGCAAATTTCCAGTTTTGAGAAAACAGGTTTTTAAATCTTCATCAATATCTAAAATTACAATCACCAAAATTATGCCAAAATAAAAATTTGATTTCTTTCCGTTTTTTACGCACGGTTGTTCTTAATAACTTCCAAGGTTAACACGTTTGCCACTGATACATAGGCAAAAAGTGCAAACTTTCCTAACTAGCTTTTGTCAGCCAAACTATTAATTACCATCAAAAGTACACGAGTGAATATTTTATGGGATTTAATACTCAGCGTGGTATTTAGCCAAAAGCTGCTTTGTATATTCATGCGTTTTGATCTACTAAATAGAAAAAATATTGCTTCAAATTTGATTTTACCACATACTCTAGTGGCAACTTTAAATGACCGCTATTTTAAAAAAAGGCCATCATATATACATACATACATATGTACATACGTCACTTTAAAAATAATCAAAATGGTTTCAAAAACACGTAAAAATGTAGAGATAAATGACAAACTGGAGGTCGAAAATTTGCAGGAATACATAACTTATTTACATAGCAGGGCGTGGGATGTAGGCTGGGTTCGGAAAGTAATACCCGAGATTGCCTCTTCTCGGGTAATACAACGGAATATAGTTTTTTAGAATTCCTTTTTACTCCTTTCTTGAATTACGTAGCAGTGCTAATCATGACAAGACACATATTGGATACTATGGATGTACTTAGTAATCTATGAGTAAGTTCAGGTTTTTCTGTAGGTACTTACTTCGCTACTTGTGTTCCGATAAATGTAGTTCCCAAAGCCAGACTGGGGGCATACGCCCTCATGTAAGGATCAACACTTAAGTATACAGCCTCGGCTAAAAACTCTAAAATTCAAATAAAGCAGGTAAAGTTATGTTTCCGTAACCCAGGAGATAATAGTACTATGAGAAAATATTAAAATTATCGTGACCAGTTGAGTAAATTAATAAAACACACTAAATCTACTTATTTCAAATGAAAAATGTATGATGTTAGTGATGATCCTGGAAATACTTGGAGACTGATTAAACAGGCGACTAATGATAGTCTGCCTGAAACTAGTAGGTGACAACCGCGAGCTGAGTAATTAGGTAACTATTGCTGATGAAATTTGTAGTTTCTTTAGTTATAGGAGCCACATTGGCAAGTAAAATAACTAGGCCTACAAATATACCTGATTTCTTATTAAATGAAACCCGATTTTCTAGACCAATGTTTTTGTATCATATTACAGTGTATCGAATTCAGTTGTAAAATCTAACCATAAATACATAATTAAACCCCTGGTTCATATCGTGAATCGAACTTTTGAGTGTGGTGTGTTTCCAGACATTTTTAAAAAAGTGATTACATTACCCTTACTCGAGGGGGGAGATAAAACTAATATTAATAATTACCGGCCAATTGCGCTAACTGGAACCATTTGTAAAATTATAGAAAAATGTTTAAAGAAGAGACTGTGTAGTTTTCTAAATACAAATAAGGTAATGATTGGTTCGCAATATGGATTCAGGGAAGGGACAGGCACAGATTCGGCCGTACAATGATGTTATACTGAATTTATTGTTGACTGCTTTAATACTAGTTGCAAGCCAATTGCTATCTTTCTCGACCTTCCAAGGCCTTTGCCACTTTGGTGGATCATCAGAAACTCGAAAACATAGAGATAAGTGGTAAAGTCCTACAACTGTTCAAATCATATCTAAGTAATAGATCCCAAAAAATTAGATCAGATAATATTTATAGCTCTGACAGTGGAGTGAAGTGTGGCGTATCGCAGGGCATAGGACTGGGTCCAATCCTATTCTTCAATGCCGATTGTCAGAACTGTGTGTTTTGAGGACGATACGGTTCTGTTGTGTAGGGGTTCTTCATGGCAGGAGGTCTTTGAGAGGGCTCACAAGGCTATGACCAATGTTAAGGCATGGTTGGATTTTAATGTTTTAACACTAAATATAAAAAACTAATTTTATGTGTTTTTCCATGAATAGAAGGGGTTTACCAAATGAAAATGCGATTAGATCAGTCTGCTGATTGTTGCTTCTCTGCAGACTGTGCAGGGTACATGCTGTGGTACTGTTAGGTCTGTAGAAAGCACGAAATATTTGGGTGTCATTTCGATAAGTTTTTGAAGTGGTCCGTGCATTCTGAATATGTGAAGAACAAATTGAAAAAACTAATCTCTAAATTTACGTAATATTTTAAAGAGAGATATTATTAATGCCAACAAACCATTAGCAGAATCTTGTCATAGTTATGGAATAATTTGCTAGGGCTTAGCTCATGGCAATGTATTGAGTAATATTATTATAGCACAGAAATATATTTTAAAGATTAGGACGTTTCTCATCAGAGCTATTATTTGAGCAGTCTGGTGTATTTACGATTAGTCAACTGATTTTAAAGAATACACTTAGATTTTCTCTCACCAGAGGTATTTTTCAAAATTACATAAGACATGATAGTATGAGTAGAGCAAATGTTAATCGGAATTTGAATTTGCCTGGCAAACATTTTAATGCCACGCAAATATCTATTTCTTTTATATATATATATATATATATATATATATATATATATATATACACGGTTAGTCAAAAGTCCTTTGACAAACTTTAGGAGGTGATTGCTGGCATTATTTTAAGGCGAAAAGTTCATATAAACAATGGTCCTTGGCGGCTTCGTTACGGAGATACAGGGTGATGAAAAATTAGTTGCCTCCATCTTGACTGAGGGTGGACATTTCCAACAATTTATTTAAGGCAATTTTATAACTGTTACTTATTTATTTAAATAAATTAGTTGTTATTTTAATAATGTCTGAATGTTTGCATCAATTTAAAATACACTTTTTTGATCAATTTAAAATATTTTTTTAATACATTTGTTTAGCCGAATAAAATAATGATTTACCTTTAAACCGTTCCCCGTATGAAAAAAACGCAAGAGACTTTTTTTGTTGCAAATAAAGCAGGGCCTCACAAAATGGTAGTTAAAATAAAATAAGTCAGTGGCGTAGCATAGTTTTCACAAAAAATATTATATGAAAGTTTCGTACCGACGCCACTGGTTAAATTTAAGAACGCGATATACTTTCAAAATGAGCGTCCTTAGGTGCTTATCTCATTCACCGAATTTCATAACACAAGCTCAAAACGTTTAGAAGCTACTTAAAAATTCTTATTCTTTTTTTAATTTTTCAACACCCTGTTGTGTATATATATATATATATATATATATATATATATATATATATATATATATATATATATATATATATATATATATATATGTATATATATATATATATATATATATATATATATATATATATATATATATATATATATATATATATGTATATATATATATATATATATATATATACCGGGTGTCAACGAATCTATTAGACAAGTCATAACTTCTAGAGTACAAGGTATATAAAAATTAGATTTGGGATAGGTAAATAGTATGAAAAGAGGAGAGTTTTCGCATATCTTTTACTTTCCGGTCACTTCCGGTTTCACCGGAAATGGCTCAGGTTTTGAATTTTTAAATGGAATACCCTATATATTTTAACATTTTTGGATTTCTGAGACAATTCTGGATTAGAATTTGACATTTTGAAAAGTTTTTACGCCTTCTTGATTTTTTGAGAGCCGCTTTTAATATTGCATCTAGGTGGCCATGATCGCTCGCAAACTAACCAACGGACCTCAGGTGATGTCAGAAAATTACAATCGCAAAGTTTTAGTAAATAGTATGATAGATAGGAATAAGACAAGTTGGAAAAATCACATTTTCCTGTCTAACTATTATTTTTCAAATGGCGACCCTTTTTTGACAAGTACTTTTCGAAAAAAGAATTTTGTGACGAATTTAACGATACTAACTTATTTGCGACTGGATTAAAAAAATTAACAAAATTAACACATTAACATAACAAAATTAACAAAATTATCTAACAACTTTAATGATGCTTCAATTAAAGTACTACCTATCTAAAATTTATGAAAAATCTTACTGTAGTAAATGTTCAAAGTGCATTCCTCCGTGTTCACGACACATATCAGCTCGTTCAATTGTTTCTCTGTTTTGCAACATTTGAGGCGTTATACTTCTGAATGCCCGTAGAATTCTTTCTTCTAAGATTTCAAGAGTGGCTGGGGCTGTTGGATAGTAGACCCTTTCTTTAACATATCCCCAAATAAAAAAATCAAGGACAGTGACATCCGGTGAGCGGGGAGGCCACCGTACTGGACCATTGGTTGCAATAACTTGATTATTAAAATGCCCTATTAAGTAATCAAGAACTTCTCTGGTATTGTGAGGCGGTGCTCCATCTTGTTGGAAGTAAATTCGCCGTAAATCTTCTAAAGGTAGATGTTCAAGATGTTCCTCGATTTCATTTTGTAGAAATCCTAAGTATCTAGCCCCTGTTAACTGACCTTGAAAGAATATGGGCCCAATTATTCTGTCTCCAACGATACCAGCCCAGACATTAACCCCAAACCTTTCTTGAAAATTGCCCTCTCTCATTTTATGTTGATTTTGTGTGGCCCAATAACGAGTATATTGCTTATTGAACATACCATTATTTGTAAATCGGGATTCGTCGGAAAACAGAATAAAATTGATAAAATTGGGGTTAATTCTATGATTTTTAAGCAGCCAATCACAAAACACTACCCGTCTATCGCCATCGTCAGGATACAAATGTTGATGTAACTGATATTTGAATGATCGATATCCGTGCTTTTTCAATATTTTTCTTGTTGATTCATGACTTATCTGCAGTTCTTGACTAATTTCTCTTAAAGAAGCCGTTTTATCAACCTCAACCATAGCAAGAACGTTAATCTCAGTCTCTTCATTTATGATAAACCTCTGTTCCGCCTCTCGATTTCTTTCTTGCCTTAACCACTTCTCAACATACAGAAAATACTGATGACCTGGATGATGCCGATTGGGATATCTTTGAGCATACAACTCAGCAGCATTTCTTGAATTTCTCTGACATTCTCCAAATATTAACAACATATCCACTTTTTCACTTTGAGTATACATTATTTTGATGAAAAATTTAACTGAAATTTAACGAAAACTAAAAAACTTTCACTATCTGCCCATAAAGCATAATGTCATTGTTATTAATTAAGTGAGAATTTTGTTTTTCACAGAAGACTAGATGAAAATAACTAGAAAATATTATGCACCATGGCTATCCATGGCACACTTCACAAAAGTAAATAAATTATTATCCAGTATTTTGCCTAGCAATAGATAGGTATTTAATTTATGTTCTTATTTTTAGTCCAATCGCCAATAAATTAGTATCGTTAAATTCGTCACAAAATTCTTTTTTCGAAAAGTACTTGTCAAAAAAGGGTCGCCATTTGAAAAATAATAGTTAGACAAGAAAATGTGATTTTTCCAACTTGTCTTATTCCTATCTATCATACTATTTACTAAAACTTCGCGATTGTAATTTTCTGACATCACCTGAGGTCCGTTGGTTAGTTTGCGAGCGATCATGGCCACCTAGATGCAATATTAAAAGCGGCTCTCAAAAAATCAAGAAGGCGTAAAAACTTTTCAAAATGTCAAATTCTAATCCAGAATTGTCTCAGAAATCCAAAAATGTTAAAATATATAGGGCATTCCATTTAAAAATTCAAAACCGGAGCCATTTCCGGTGAAACCGGAAGTGACCGGAAAGTAAAAAATATACGAAAACTCTCCTCTTTTCATACCATTTACCTATACCAAATCTAATTTTTATATACCTTGTACTCTAGAAGTTATGACTTGTCTAATAGATTCGTTGACACCCGGTATATATATATATATATATATATATATATATATATATATATATATATATATATATATATATATATATATATATATAAATGCTAGAAACTAGCGCGGATCGATACATAAAAAAAGAGAGGAGAATTATTGTGGGCATGTCCGCTAGCAATGAACAGTAAAATGAAAAGTTAGAATGGTAACCCGTACGACACGTGTTTCTGCTCATTGGCTTCATCAGGCCCACGTATGTGACTGTGCCTCTCAACATAAGTCGAGATGCACAACGTCACATACGCAGTTACGGGTGTAACCTTAAGAAAAGGGAAAAAAAAAAATATATTTAACGAGGACCACAAACAGGAGCCAGTGCACCAATTTGTGGCTTCAGCCAAAAGACCCCTTTTTTGGGGGCAACAATTAGCGTCGCCGACGGAGGCAACTATAGCCAACTGTCGTGGTATCCTATAAGCCCAAGAGAAGAAAAACAAATGCTAGAAACTAGCGCGGATCGATACATAAAAAAAGAGAGGAGAATTATTGTGGGCATGTCCGCTAGCAATGAACAGTAAAATGAAAAGTTAGAATGGTAACCCGTACGACACGTGTTTCTGCTCATTGGCTTCATCAGGCCCACGTATGTGACTGTGCCTCTCAACATAAGTCGAGATGCACAACGTCACATACGCAGTTACGGGTGTAACCTTAAGAAAAGGGGAAAAAAAAAATATATTTAACGAGGACCACAAACAGGAGCCAGTGCACCAATTTGTGGCTTCAGCCAAAAGACCCCTTTTTTGGGGGCAACAATTAGCGTCGCCGACGGAGGCAACTATAGCCAACTGTCGTGGTATCCTATAAGCCCAAGAGAAGAAAAACAAATGCTAGAAACTAGCGCGGATCGATACATAAAAAAAGAGAGGAGAATTATTGTGGGCATGTCCGCTAGCAATGAACAGTAAAATGAAAAGTTGGGCTTATAGGATACCACGACAGTTGGCTATAGTTGCCTCCGTCGGCGACGCTAATTGTTGCCCCCAAAAAAGGGGTCTTTTGGCTGAAGCCACAAATTGGTGCACTGGCTCCTGTTTGTGGTCCTCGTTAAATATATTTTTTTTTCCCCTTTTCTTAAGGTTACACCCGTAACTGCGTATGTGACGTTGTGCATCTCGACTTATGTTGAGAGGCACAGTCACATACGTGGGCCTGATGAAGCCAATGAGCAGAAACACGTGTCGTACGGGTTACCATTCTAACTTTTCATTTTACTGTTCATTGCTAGCGGACATGCCCACAATAATTCTCCTCTCTTTTTTTATGTATCGATCCGCGCTAGTTTCTAGCATTTGTTTTTCTTCTCTTGGGCTTATAGGATACCACGACAGTTGGCTATAGTTGCCTCCGTCGGCGACGCTAATTGTTGCCCCCAAAAAAGGGGTCTTTTGGCTGAAGCCACAAATTGGTGCACTGGCTCCTGTTTGTGGTCCTCGTTAAATATATTTTTTTTCCCCTTTTCTTAAGGTTACACCCGTAGCTGCGTATGTGACGTTGTGCATCTCGACTTATGTTGAGAGGCACAGTCACATACGTGGGCCTGATGAAGCCAATGAGCAGAAACACGTGTCGTACGGGTTACCATTCTAACTTTTCATTTTACTGTTCATTGCTAGCGGACATGCCCACAATAATTCTCCTCTCTTTTTATATATATATATATATATATATATATATATATATATATATATATATATATATATATATATATATATATATATATATATATATATAGAGTATTGGACAAAATTAACCAACAAATACAAATTCCTTTATAAAATCGCAATATGAGATAATGTAAATAAACAAAGGCTCTTTTATGGTTTTGTGGTAAGTACTGCAATATTTCCATAGCAACTAAATATTATTATTCTATAACAGAAATAAATACATTCAATATTTTACAGTGTACAAGCAAACCCAAGCAAAATTATAACAACAGCTTATAATAGTAAAATTTTTAATCACAAGTGTGACTAAAATAATTGAAATAAACATAAATAGCTATAAAGACACACTAATATTTTGTGTAGAAATCCTTAGCTTTTCGTACCTGATGACACCTTTCGGGCATAGACGCTATTAAATTAGTAATGGTGTCTTAGGATATATTTTCCCACGCTTCGCTGACAGCTTCAAATTCTGTTATTATTAATTATTATTACAAATTCTAATAATTCGCCGGTCAAATTTTTTGGTCGTTCTTCTCGGTCGACCACTATTTTTTAGTGGCCCTACTGCCCCTCTTGTATTAAAACTTTTAATTGTTCTTGGCACAATTGGAGGATGAGGCAATAAATGTCTAGCAATATTTGCTTGCTTCACTCCATTTTTATAGAACTCTTTAATTCGCTTTCATTGGCGTAACTACAGGGGGGGGCTAGATCCCCCTCCACAGAACTTTCCGGCACCCCCAGAATATTTTCAATTCTTCTTCTAAAATAGGCTAAGAATCACTACCATCACCCAAAATCCTCCCAATAGTTTTAAAAGTTGAATCTCTGATTGCGGAATTACATATTATTATAGTGTCAATTTAATACCGGTGTCAACATCAGTTAGCATCGGTAAATGTATGCCCACTGCAAACGCTCACTGGTTTCAACACTCTGATCGCCTCTGGTGTCAAAATCTGCTAGCATTTGTAAATGTACTGTTTTTCCAAACCCTCGCTGATTTCAACACCCTGGTGTCAACACATGCTAGCATCTGTAAATATGCATCCCGTACAACCCACGAAAGCAGCAAGTCTAGTATTAAGTGGGTTGTATATAGGGTTGCCAACTTTAAAAAATCCATTTCCGGGTTTTCTGGGACGAAAATTCGGGACAGAAGTGCGTTAGGCGGCACGCAATAATTTTTTAAAAATATATTGCTTTATTTTAAATTTCGTCGGTGAAAAGTGTTAACCTGCTATCTCCATTTTAACCAATTTTACAGGAGAGCATTAAAACTAAATAAATTATTATACTTGTTATAAATGCAAATTTGCGTTATATTATTGGTAAGCAATAAACACACTTATTGAAAAATCAAAAAAGTCATTTTTTAAACAATTTTATTTTTATAGGCAAATTTTTGGAGATAGCAGCTCCATACATTAATATAAAATTCATAAAATGTCTTGAAATAGCTGCTAACTCCATTTCGATTAGTAATATTACCCCTCTACCAGCATAATATAATTAATTTCGAATAAATGATGGACATTTTTCTTAATATTCTTTTATAAAAGTATAGTATAGTATATACATATCTTTACAGCAGTACATTAGAAGAAACCAATACAATCGCAAAAAAACACTGGAGTAAACAAAACCACGTGGCTGTATAGATATACACAACGGCAATACCGGAGATAGCAGCATTTCGTCGGGTAAATTTGAATTGCGTGGAGCATGAATTATTGACACAAAATATACATTTATTTATAATTTAAAAGGAGAAAGCGTTTTTATTACTAGTAGAATAGTTTTTCCTTTTTTTAATAATGCCAAAAACCCATTTTGACCTATAAGTGGAGTTAGCAGGTTAACACTTTTCACCGACGATTTAGAAAGTTGTAATATATTTGGGAAATTTTTCTTTGTAAAATTTAGCAAAATTTTTTAACTACATATTTTATTTAACAGTAAACTGTTTTTATTATTTTATTTAATTACAATATTAATTATTATAGTCGGTTCAAAAATTAGTAAACCTATTAGTGGTAGAAAAATGATACTAAAACTTATCAAACACTGAATTGCTTTTAAATTGTTTATTGGAGTTATATAGGCGGACTAACGTATTAACAGAACATCATCAAGGCCGCAATACAACAAACAAAAAAATGTATCCTTTACATGAAATAAGTCCTTTGTTCTACAAATTAACAAACACACAACTACAATTAAAGTACCTAAGTTTTTGTGCTTGTTTTGTTTTTAAAATCATATATTCTATGGATATAATAAAGAATGACCGCCAATTCTATATTTTAACTCGATTATGATTATGAATATTTTTATAATTATGTTTATTCTATTATGTAATTTTTATCTAATATTGGTTTATTAGTAGTAGTTATTTTAGTGTCCCGCAAGGCCTCTTTGCGGGACGGGTATAATATACCTTGAAATCCGGGACGTCCCGGAAAATCCGGGACAGTTGGCAATCCTAGTTGCATATCGCAAAGCCGACTCACACACCCTGTGCTGGAAACGTCCATAAGGATTTCACCCAGCCCTTTTAAGACACTGTTTAGTATTCATTCGAGGTTCAGTGTTCACTCCCTATCGTTAAAGATGTTATGTTTATAAAAGGTAACCCCCGCCTTAGGAAATGTAATCATGTACCTACATACCTAATCAAGTAGAAAAAAAAATTACAGCCCATTTTCTTACAGAAGCGATGTGTACTTCCACATAAAAGTTTTATTTAAATTACATCCAAGAGAACCTTTATGACAGTGGGGTGGTCACTGACTCCCTATTTACCACTAAACGGCGTTATTTTATGAATATTTATTTATTTTGTCACGGTATATAAATGGGCTGATTAGAATAATTTTATTTTACCTTCATCTTTTAATGGTGGCAATTCTTCCTCTATGATTTCAAGATCTCCTGCTTTTGGAAGACCATCAAACTGTTTTTTAAAAATGTACACCTTAGCTTTAACCATCTTGAGAATTCTAGAGAACTAACGTAAAAATTAGATACTGGTCCGACAGATTAATTTTTTTCTATTTATACACACAGGATCAAGGACAGACACTTAACGTGTAAACCGATAAGCGGCAATCGGTGTTGCCAAATATTTTATTTTATCCCAGCCGTTCTTCTACTGCTGTGTTATATTTAGTTAGTCAGTGTAGTAAACTGCACAGAAAAAAATACGATTTTATTACCAATAATCATAGGCGTTTCTAGGTGGGGGCTTGGGGGGCTAAGCCCCCAAATCTCGAATTAGCCCCCCCAAATCCAACTGATTGGCCTAGCTGCCTATACATGGTGAGTCGGGAGGAATGGGCCTAACTCTAAGGGTGTAATCTATGCATCAAAATAATAAGAAAAAACTCAAATGTTGTTATCCAATATTCATTTGTTTTCAAATTATAACGCAAAAACAAAATATTGCATTAATTTAGCTTTCTTGTAATAAATGGTATTTTTGTCCGCTTTTGATTGTTGTGCTGTCACCATCCTGTCAGTGTCAGTATAAATAGTATCAGTATAAAATTTTACATTGATTAACCGTTAACTTTCGGATTTGTATCATTTAAATTTTATAAAATGCCACACATTTATTCACATCTCGAATATACGACAATATGGTTTTTATTTATGGTTTGTATAATGGGAATGCTACAGAGGCTGCTGAAGAATATGGTCAACGATTTCCAAATCAAAGAAAACCGAATAGAAAGGCCTTTATCAGAGTTTTCAACAAACTGTGCGAGACCGGAACGCGTCCTAGTGCTAATGTAACATCCGAACGAGCCATTCGACAGGATTTAGAAGAAATAGAAAATGTTCTAGCTTTAGTTGAAGAAGATGCAACGACCAGCTCACGAAGAATTGGAACTCAGTTTGGCATTCCCCAAAAAAGAGTGATCAATACGGTTCACGAGCAAGGCTTATACCCGTACCATGTACAGCGTGTACAGAATCTTCAACCTGGAGACTACGCCAAGCGTATGCAATTTTGTGAGTGGTTAATTAATAATCGTCATCTTGTACCACACATCCTTTTTACTGACGAAGCTACATTCACCCGTGACGGCATCAACAACTAGATTGCGTAGACCGCCTAATCGCCCCCCGAGGGGGCTCTATAAGGTCGGTAATATCATCATTGTCATGCCCTGAAAATTTCGTGTTTCTAGGCCATGTATTAAGGAAGATATCACACTCCTACGGACTGATGATGCAGAATAGACCGCGCTTCGTAACCATGTCGCTACACACATACAAACACCACACATAGAACCTACTTTTGCCAAAAGAAACTTTTCGGACACCCTGTATACATACATACAAACATAAAAACATATTAATACAAATGTATTCGATTTGCGTGAAATCCGACCTAATAAAGTTTATCTAAGTAATAATAGGACGTATATACAACACATATAAAAACAAATATAATCGATTTGCATGAAATCCGGTTTAATTACATTTATCCTGGTACAACTAGGAGTATTTGCTCAAACCAACACTTATTGGACAGCCTGTATACAGACATATATTTCCGTACACATAGAAATGCAAATATATACGATTTGCTTTCAAATCCGTTTCAATAATTAAAATCGGACGATCCATAGAGCATCCAGACCTGTTGCAAAATAGTGTGCTGAGAAATTAAAATGACGATTGTGGAAAAACTAATCGTCGGACAGCGTCGGGGTTTTGCACACATAAAGTAGCTATAAATTACTACTTTTTCCCAAATTTTGAGCTATCTGCGTTAAAAAATGGCCGATTTATGAATTTAAAACAAAAACTCTTAATTTTCCGGTTTTTCCGGATTTTCTCCGTTGCTACTTATCTTCTCGGGACGCTCGACCTCTCATTTTGTTCGTATTTTTATTCTCTATAAATCGTCCATTGACATCATTAAGATTGCTTCATTACTTTCCATTTTATAAGCAAAAAACTAAAAAAATCACGTGTTTTTGCTTAAAAATGTTTATAACAAATTAATGGCAAAAATTTCAGAGTTGGATTTATAACAGGAATCATCTACGGATCGTCTTTCAGATGATGGCACAGGCGGTTTTCCAATAAGATTAATGTCACGACAAATCGCTCTATTGCTTGGCCTAGTTGGGTACTCTACAATTATCTTAGTGATGAAATATTCAGTTTTGAAATTAGCGAAAAAAAGTTAATTTTTTGGGCCGCTTCACCTGAGATGTGAAAAATTATACATAAAGAGCATGGTTATTAAAACTTGATGTAAATCAATATAGGGTGGCTCAAGAATCTAAAAGTCACAATTTAAAATTAAATTTTTAAGCCACCCTGTATGCCCTAGATAAAATCTTTGAATAATCGTGCTCTTTTTTACAATGTAAAACTTTCTATGACGATACTTTTTTGCTTGCTATATGGTTGCTATGGCATGTACAATATTGTTCTCAGATTCGCGATTTTTTTTATCCTATATAATTAATAGCGAAACTCTTACACTTCTTCATTTTGAAGAGGAATAATGGAAGAAGCTTTAGCAAAAAATTAACATGTACAGGATGTTCCGTTAAAAAAATATACGTCAAAGTCGAAATTTTCGCGATTTCGGTTGAAATTGGATAAAAGTCACAATAGTGGATTAAACCGTTTTAAATTTTCGAAGGTGTTAGAAGACCTAAGGTTACAAAATTTTGTTAATATTGGTTAGGATAGAAAAATTGGAAGTAATTTTTTTTTTAATTTTTTAAAGTTGAAAATGTCATTTGCAGACCCCTCTTTGGTACTAAATAACTCGAAAACGAAACGTCGGACAGAAAAACGGATTCAAACGTAAAACTTCAAAACATCAAATACTTTCTTTTTGCAATACATTTACCTATAACTAAAACGACTAGAAATAGGATAAATTTTGGAAAATTAGATTTTTGACCCATATTTTTTAAGGTTTTTAATTTTTTCGTGGTCAAAATGGATCCAAATCAAAATCCCATATACCTAGCCGGAAAGAGCTTATCGAAATACGTTGATTTCATATTTTTTAGTTTCTTCGTTCCTTATAGGAATAGAGCAATCGACGATTTAATTTCAATGTTTAGATTTTTTGCCCTCGACGTCGGTACATTTGAATCACTCTGTATTTTTTCTACATACATTTTTGACAATTTATTAAACGCTATCTTATAGAGTGATAATCAAGCTTTAAAATGAATCCTAAACCGGTCACCCAGGAGCTTATTTAGAGGGCAAAAATTGAACTTTTTTGATTTTTTCCAACAAATCCTATTTTTAACCGGCATTATTATATACTACATTTCTAATTAAGTGATTCTTTCTGGGATTATTATATGAGATGAATATCTAAGAATACCTCGGAATGATTTAACCCACATCTCGGAGAATTTTTTTTCAGATTTCCAATTTTAAATCTGACCCGTCATTGTGATATACATCGTATACTACCTAATGGAATACCCTTTCTATGATGTTTTGCCGCGTCATCGAAAAATTATTAAAATTGGTAGATATTTAATGACTAATTCTTCAAATTATATGTTCCGAAATTCACACGGGAATGTCTATAGAGTCGTTGTCCGGTATTTGTCAAGCCGAAAACGGTTCAGAAACGCGAAAATCTCGCAAGAAAAACTGGCATTTTTGCGACATTTAGACCCTTCATATTTCCGTATAAAACTGATTTTGACATGCATTTGCATGCTCTGAGAAAAATTTAAAAAATTCGTATTTAATGCTTAAATCATCCAATGAAATGTATTTTAACTAAAAATATAAACTCCGTTTTACCTTTGCCATGTATATTTCAAGCCGAAATCGGTCCAGGAAGCTTCCAATATCGCTACAAAAACGGTTATTTTCATGACATTTTGACAGGTCATATTTTAATTTCGATGTAAAGAGGGTCCGTTCAATTGTTTTTTCAAGGCACGGCTTTTATATATGTACTTTTTAAAATTTTTCCTGCAGCGATGCAAAAAAAGGTATTTATTTATAACTTTAACGAAAAAATATGGAGTTTTAATTAGTTAGGAGTGTTCTTAGATGATCAGGGAAGAAAATAAACCAAAAAAGAATCGTTAAATAAGAGAAATAATATGTAATAATGCCTTTTAAATATGAATTTTGGTTGAAAAAAACCGAAAAATGAGTTTTTACCCCCTAAATGCGGCCCTAGATCACCCGTTCGGGATTTGTTTTAAAGCCTGATTATATCCCCAACGGATAGCGTTGAAAAAGTTAGAAGAAATTAGATAGGAAAAATACAGAGTGATTCGAATGTAGAGATGTCATGAAAAAAAATGGTCAAAAATCGAAATTTAATTATCAATTGCTCCTTTCCTATTACGAATGAAGGAACCAAAAAATACGTTTATAACGTAGTTCGGCGAGGTCTTTCCGATAAGGTACATGGGATTTCGATTTGAATCCATTTTGACCCCCCAAAAAATTGACATTTGCATGAAAAATCGTAATTTCCACTTTTTCCCAAATGTTTCCAATTTGTAGTCGTTTTAGGTATAGGTAAATGTATTGCAAAAAGAAAGTATTTGAGATTCTTTAGCTTTAAGTTCAAATAAGTTTTTCTGTCCGAGGTTCCGGCGACCGAGTTATTTGGTGCCAAAGAGGGGTCTGCACACGGCATTTTTCGACATAAAAAAATTCAAAACAATTACTTCCCATTTTCCGAATACCGCCAGTTTCAATAGGGTTCTGAAGCTCCCGGTCCTCTACAACCTCTGAAAATTTAAATCGATTTAATTAAGTTTTGCGACCTGTAATCGATCCCATAGGAATTCGCAGAAATTTCGACTTTGACGTTTTATAACTCCGAAACGGAACACCCTGTATAGCTGAATTTTTTATCGAAGCTAGTCGCACTATCCCTCTATTAACCCAGAAAATTTGGTTGCTGCCCCTCTAACCATTTTCGAGAAAAAAAATTGAAAAAGTGAAAATGTCGAAACGGACAACCGACGCACATACACACATTTTTCTGACCAACGGCTCGGTATATAGACCGCTTTCGCGGTCTATAAAGACCGCTTTCGCGGTCTATAATAAAAATAATCGATACTTCCATGTATGGTCGGACGAAAATCCTCACGCAATAGTCGAAAATAATTTTTAACATAGGTGTTCAGTAAACGTGTGGTGCGGCATGATCGACAATAATTTAATTGGCCCTATTCTTTTGGAAAATCGCCTTACAGGGGATCACTACTTAAGTTTTTTTACAAAATGAATTGGAAGGACTACTGGAGGAGGTTCCTTTAAACATCAGAATTCAAATGTATTATCAACACGACGGAGCGCCTGCCCATTTCGATCGTCGGGTCAAGCAATATTTGGACCAAAGGTTTCCAGGGGTTTGGATTGGTCGCGGTGGTCCTACTAGTTGGCCTCCTAGATCGCCAGACCTCACACCGTTGGACTATAATTTATGGGGTTGGTTAAAAAATGAGATATACAAAGTAAAAGTAGATACTAGGGATGCATTAATTAGACGCATTAGAAATACTGCACTCAATATTAAAGAAAGGCACGAATCAATTAGAAGAGCCACGCCCGCCCGTCGTAAACGAAGCAATAAATGTTTGGAAGTCAATGGCGGTATTTTTGAAAATTTACTAAACCAATGATTTATTTAAAACAATGTTAATGTTGGATATTTTGGTTTAACAAATATTATTATTCTATTTAACGCTGTAATTTGAAAACAAATGAATATTGGATAACAACATTTGAGTTTTTTCTTATTATTTTGATGCATAGATTACACCCTTAGAGTTAGGCCCATTCCTCCAGACTCACCCTGTATATAAACCAAGGACTTAAGCCCCCCCAAATATGTAAACCGGGGGCTTAAGCCCCCCCAAAAATAGAGGTCTAGAACCACCTATGAATAATAAATCATTCTTTAATTGAATACGTTTTCATTCTTTGGATAAACGTTAAGGTTTAACCAATAAATTAGGTTTAAAGCAATAATAAAGCAAATAATTTCAATTGTACGTTAAATATTGATTCAAGTTATCAAATATTATTTGCGTGTATGTGGATTGAGATTAAGACAATTTTTACAAGCTTTTATTTAACTTCACCTCTTAGTATGTATGTTTGTTAGTATGTCTAGGTCAAATATTGCAATCAAAATTTCGACTAGTTCTAATTAAGCTAGAGGTTTGAAATTTTGTACACGTGTATAGGTCCGGTGACAATGCAATATAGTATATTTAATATTGTTCTAAACCCAATATGGCGGCTGCCACAAGATGGCGGATTACCTTTTTTTCACCTTGACATGGGTATCAAATGAAAGCGCTAGACGAGTAGAATACGATAAGCTATATGACGTCATTCTAAACCCAATATGGCGGCCGCCACAAGATGGCGGATTACTTTTTTTCCCAACCCCCTTGACATGGGTATCAAATGAAAGGGTTTGACGAGTAGAATACGATAAGCTAGTGACCTCATTCTAAACTCACTATGGCGGACGCTACAAGATGGCGGATTGCCTTTTTCGTCACAATCCCCTTGATATGGACATCAAATGAAAGGGTTTGACGAGTAAAACACGATAATCTATCTGACATCATTCTAAACCCAATCTGGCGAACGCCACAAGATGGCGGATTACCTTTTTCTTGACAACCCCCTTGACATTTGTATCAAATGAAAGGGTTTGACGAGTAGAATACGATAGGCCATGTGACGTTATTCTAAACCCAATATGGCAGACGCCACAAGATGGCGGATTACCGTTTTCTTAACAATCCCCTTGATATGGGCATTAAATGAAAGGGTCTGAAAATTTAAAAATACGATCTTATAAAAAATACTTTTTATTATTTAGATGTGCTAAAATGAAAAAAAATAAGTATAGGTTTTTCACCGTGGTAATGCTAAATGCTATTTATAAGTGGACGTAGTTCGCGTGGGTGGATCCTAATAAAAGTAGTATCAAAGTTATCACTGAAACATATATAATATATTATGTTAAATTTACAGCCAGATTCTCCAACGCTAGTCCGGTCTAATTTGACAACCAAAAGCTTTAAACTGACAAGTGTAAAAATAAGACAACTAAGTTTTATACTATGAACTTATTTCTAAGCTTTTTCGCAAATGTATCAAGAAAAGGACAATTTTAGTACGTACTTTCAACAATAATAGAACTAAATTCATTACAGCAACTCGTTCCAAGATGAAAATCATTTGGAAACCAAGTAAATCGCTGAAATATCACAATAATTCATAAGTTTTTAATGACGATTTATTAACAAGGACAGGACAAAAACCTGTCAAAACAGAACTGATCAACTATAAGATCTTAATTTAAACCTGTACTAAATCTTAAACTTTGTTAGTGAATCTGAACGATAGTGTCTTAAAAACTTGTCGCGTGAATAGAAAAAAAATACATACTTAGGTATTTACTGACAATTTCTGAAACAAAATTAATGCCTGTATGAACTTTTCGCGCGCTACAAGCTTTTATGACAATAAATTTAATATAATATATTATATCTGTTTCTGTCATAACTTTGATACTACTTTTATTAGGATCCACCCAAGCTCCCACGCGAACTATATCCACTTATAAATAGATTTAGCTAGCATTGCCACAATTATTAAAAAACTATACTTATTATTTTCATTTTAGTACATCTAAATAATAAAAGCTGGTTTTTAAAAAGTATTTTTTACAATATTGTATTCTTTTGTGTTTACGACCGGTCCATATCTTTAATAGATCTTAGATAATCTTAAATATAATTATTATCTTGCTCTTCTGGTTTCAGATTTGGGTTACATTTTGTATGTAAAATGGCGTTTTCCTAGCTTCCTGAGCGTTGAATAAATTTGTTTCAATTCTTCAGTAGCAACAAAATGCTCATATCCACTAGAAATTTCGATGTCTCTTGATGCATCATTCATTTTCCATTGTAAACCAATCATGTTTTGATATAAACTAATAAGTTCTAATTAGGTAACTATCTTTTTGTTGCGGAAGGCTTTTTAAATATATACTATTGTTTAGAGTCGTCAAATATTTTTTTGAAATGGCGATCCCCTTTGAGAAATGCGAAGACAAAAAATACCATCTACTAATTTTGAAAAGAACTATCCTTCGCCCGCCCTCTAAACTGGCGCTTCGCTCCGAGAGTGTCCAAAAGGAAGAACTATCGACCAAAGAAGAACTTCTTGACATTAAAGAGCATGCGTCCCTGGCTTCTGCCCCAGTTGCCCTATCCTAGTTACCAAACTGTCTAAAGTGTTGCCATAAGTGGTCTTGCTACGGGACAGAGTAACTTGACCTCGCGAAATGAAGGTATCAAGAAAAAAATACTAGGCGGAGAGATGACAGTAAAAATACTACGCTCATTTCTAAAAGAATTTAATTTTACGGCAATCGTGACAATGTACAAGCGCTACGGTTGCCTTGGCAAATCCTGATCAGACGAGAAGGGGGGCTCATTTCAGGAAGTCCTTCCCGCCATCTTATTAGGGTTTCTCAAGGCAACCGTAATGCTATGCATTGTCACTACGGTTGCCTTGGGAAATCCTTATAAGATGGCGGTGGGAGAGATTCCCCGCTGCCGTTTGATCAGATGGTCAAGGCAAAAAGAGTCATCCTATATAAAAGGGCATGGCATTTTACGGTCGCTTCTTGGTCTATAATGTAACTGAGAATTTACTCTGGGTCCCTTCGTATTACTCTTTCCCTTCTCTCTTCTTCCTCTGTTACTTCTAATCCTACTCTCTTCTACCAGTCTTTAAAAAAAATTGAAAATGGTGATGTCGCTCCCAGGGGTAAAAAGTTTCGGAGGTAAAATCCCCCTCTATTCGGATTTCCCGGCGATGGGTGCTCAGGGAGGCACCATTGAAGAGTTCCAAAAGTGTAATAACTTTTGTCAGCATCTGCGGGCTTAATTCCAATTTGAACTATGTCCACCACTACCTCCAATCATGCAAACCCCACATTATTTTTCTGACTGAAACCCAAATCAGTCCCAAATCCTCAACCAATCATCTTCTACTTCCAGGCTATCAACTTCTGTCATCTTTTCGTTTTCATGGTGAGGTATACGCCTACGTTCGCAGCAGTTATTCGTGCATCAGATTCCCAAGCCTGGAATCAGGCAAGCCCGATGTCCTCTGGCTAAAACTTACCCTTTAATTTTCTACAAAATTTATCTACCGCTCCCCATCCGACAACTCCTACAATGAGTTTTTTGACCTTCTCTCGGCAAAAATTGACCATCTTATATCTAAATTTCCCTCCGCTGAAGTTATCCTCCTAGGCGAGTTTAACGTTCATAGCAAGAAGGAATGGCTAGGATCCACAAAATCCGACCTAGAAGGCAATCAGCAACTCGCTTACCAACTTAATCAGAGAGCTAAATTACTTTCCCCGCATTCCTACCCATAATCCAAACCCACTAGATCTTTTTCTTACCATCTATGCTCAGCCATACTTAACATCTGTATGCGCTCCCCTTGGTCGTTCAGATCACGGCCATCTTGTTGCACACATGCCGAGTTCGTTGAAATCGGGCCAGAACGCACGATCTGGCACTACAATTCTGACCACTGGGATGGTCTTCGAAACTTCTCCGCTTTCCCTTGGAACCCTGTCTGTTTCTCCACCCCCGATACCTCCGAAATTTTCTCCCATATCACAGATATCATTCAAGCAAGTATTAAAAGTTTCTTGCCACGTAACCGTAAGAAACTTAAACGTCACCATCAAAAGCCATGTTTCTCCAAGGCCTGTGATAAAGCCAGGCTCAAAAAAGTCGAAGCTCACAAAAGGTACCTTCAAAATCCTACACCCGAAAATCGTCAAATTTTCCCCGAGGCAAGAAATCAATACAATCAAACTAAGATAGTTTCCAGTGTCCAGAGTCCAAAAATGCTTTTAACAACCGCATAAAAGATAAAGTCCTTTCCTGTCCCAACGGCAGCAAATTTTTCTGGTCACTTGCCAAAAACGTTAGTCAAAACTTCAGTAGAAACACTGTTCCTCCCCTGACCTCTGGCAACGAAATTACCTCCACCTCTAAAGGGAAATCTGAACTATTTTCCAAACAATTCGCTGCCTATTCAGCCTAATTCCTCCTGCCAATTTCGCCCTTTCAACCGCCACGTCTGTATCTCACAAAATATCTGACAAGCTCACAAAAAGTACCTTCAAAATCCTACACCCGAAAATCGTCAAATTTTCCCCGAGGCAAGAAATCAATACAATCAAACTAAGATAGTTTCCAGTGGCCAGAGTCCAAAAATGCTTTTAACAACCGCATAAAAGATAAAGTCCTTTCCTGTCCCAACGGCAGCAAATTTTTCTGGTCACTTGCCAAAAACGTTAGTCAAAACTTCAGTAGAAACACTGTTCCTCCCCTGACCTCTGGCAACGAAATTACCTCCACCTCTAAAGGGAAATCTGAACTATTTTCCAAACAATTCGCTGCCTATTCAGCCTAATTCCTCCTGCCAATTTCGCCCTTTCAACCGCCACGTCTGTATCTCACAAAATATCTGACATAATAGGTACTTAAGGTCAAACAAGATTATAAAATTATTCTATCCTTTGACACCAAAAATTCCTTCGGTCCGAGTGGCATATCCGCAATTGTTCTAGAGCTTGCACCCATCTTAACTCGTCTTTTCCAGATCTTCTGTGACAAGGGTATCTCCCAGATAGCTGGAAGACTGCTCGTGTGCACTGTGCAGCCTGTCCCGAAGAAAGGTTCCAAATCTCTTCCATCCAATTATGGACCAATCTCTCTTCTCTCTGTTGTCAGCAAAGTTATGGAGAAAGCGATCAAATTAAAATTACGGGCTTCCTCCAAAACTATGTACCTGGATCGGTAGCTTCCTCTCTAATTGACGCATATCTGTCGTGGTGACTGGAGTGCCAAAAACCTTGTTCAGTTCAACGCCTCCAAAACCCGGTCTTCCTCCCTGTCACGCAAAAAATCCGGCAACACTTACCCCATTCACATGACTGGCCAAGCCCTACAGAGCAATGGGACGTCCGATCTTGTTGGCATCGCTTTCGAACATTATCTCAGCTGACACAAGCACGTTACTTCAGTAGCCACATCGGCAGCTAAAAAGCTTGGTTTTCTCTTTCGAGCCAGAAAATACTTCTTTTTACACACTCTCTTCCCAAATAAGACCTAATCTAGAGTACTGTTCCCACATTTGGGGATCGGCGTCATCCTCGACACTTAACATCCTCGATTCATTCCAAAAGAGACTCATCAATAACCCAGTCCTTACAAGAAAACTCCCTTCTCTCGCTCATCGCCGCTTTGTAGGGGACTTATCCCCATTCTACCAGTACCTCCACGGAGTTTGCGCTGAAAAACGAGTCGCTATAATTCCCCCCTTGACTGTTCCTAATAAAACAACAAGAGGCGCGTTACGTATGCATCCTTTGACTGTCCAGAGTGACCAGCTACAAAAGCCTAGAACATCCCACTTCTCTCGCTCATTCATACCTAGGGTTCCCAGATTATGGAACAAATTGCCTGCAGGTGTTTTCCCTTCCCCTCCTATCTTCCAATCCTTTAAATCCTTTTAATAACAGTCGGCCGCCTGTCGGCACTGGTGGGAAGTCTGCGGCTCTTTTTGCCATTTTCTGACTACATAAGGAACGCGCATGTTTTTCCATGGGATGAATTGCCAGCCTTTAATCTAAAGCATCTTGGACTCGGCACACCAGAAACGATACTTCAATTTTGAATCGAACGCGGTTACGATTCTGGCAGCCCAGTTGCGAAAATCAGCTTTCGCACTGCATTCGGTTCTTAAGCGGCTTTGTTGGAGATGGTTAACCGACAAGTTACCGCAGTCATTCCGCTTGTCAATAAGCATTCGTGATAGTAAATTTCCGAGTTTACAGGACGGCACGATTCGACAGCATGAACCGCCATTTTTGTGGAAGCGTAGGTATAGACGCATTATAGACGTGTTTGGTGCTTTTTTGTGTGTTGTGTTCGCTTGTATTTTTTTGGAATGTGTATTGTAGCATTTTCAGTCGTGATCTCGTTTTTTATTTTCCGTGTTTTGTATGTAAATATGTTTTTAAATAAATTTGTCCACTACTTTATAAATTAGAGTTTAATATTTTTTCCTTATCTTCTGCCATTTTACTACTTTCCTAACTAGAAAAGTTATAAACTAGTTTAAAGTGCTGAGTTAAATTTACTATTTATACCTATCTCTTCCACCAAAAATGAGCAAGGTTTGTTAATCTGCAAATAGCTATTTAAATACTGGGAGCCGAGATGTTCAGCACGTTTTTATAAAGAACAAAATGAACGGTATATTCGAATGTATGTATATACTTTAAGAGGGTTAACATTGATTATTCTAGAAACATTTTTACAGAAAAAAATATGTAAAATTTCCAAAACTAATTGCATTTTAGCCCGGCATTTTCCAAGTTTAGGGACAACTATTTTGAATTCATATTTAAAACGTCTCGTATAGAATTGATATAACAGCAAGTGCAAATTATTTTGGTTAATTTTCAGTGACTATTTTTCTGTCAAAGTCTTTCTAAAATGCCCAATGCGGACCATCTTAGATTTCTACTAAAACCACGCATTAGGCACTGCACCTAGCAGTGTCCGGGCCATCCACTGTACTTGGCTAATCCACCAGTCCAACGGTACTGCGCCCTAGAGTGTAATGCCGGTTTCTGTCCGCTTCTGGAGCTGCCAACTTGTGGTTACTGGGACGGTACGTTAGTATTTAGGCTTGAAGTCTACGTGGGCTGTCTCAGATAAAAAAAATCTCCCAAGCTCAGACAATGACTAAACCTTATCCTTTCACCGCGGATCAATGCCAGCTGACTAACTTAATATTTTGTTTTATTTAGGACAGTCCACGTATAGACTCCAAGCCCAAGTATTAATATGCTGTAAAGGGGTATTGAGACACTCTAGATACAAAACGACGAAAAATGGAATGTTTGAAGCTTCTGTATGTGGACAACAGGCGCCCGTCCATAAGGCCATTGGGTCAATGACCCACCTAAATTTATTTTTAATGATCCACCTAATAATTTATTTCTTAAAACTAAACTTTTCTTTAAAAAAATTGCAAGTTCCATGCGGAAACTCCCCAAGAAAGAATTAAGCCAAGCCATAGTCGAAAGATATCCAAGATTGCTCCGGGCTGGGTCGTATTTTAAATTGGCCTCATAGGTTTATATGGACGATATAAATTCATTAAAACTAAGACAGAAGAACAGACATTCGCGCTTTAGGAAGTTAAAAAGAGACAAAATTTGTCGACGGCCCACCAATAATATCGCACCCCTCCCACTATGGAATTACACTCGAACCGCCCCGTGAAATATACTCTTTCAAAACATTTGGGTTGGACAAACTAATTAGGTATCTAATATGCGCATTGTATTTGCATTGAAGTATTATTAATTAGCGGCTAAACATAAAAATTTAGGAATACGACCACAGCCACGCCAATGTTAGTCATCAAATATAACGGCATCGGACGGGGTTTCTCACATTAGCAGCGTAGTCCAGAGGTAGAGTCTCAGCGAGTTAACCAAGAGGTCGTGGGTTTGAGGCTGTGCTGGGGTAGACTTTGTTTTTAATTTTTGTTATTTCAAAAATTAGATCGGCTCTAAAAGGTGTATTGCCAACAAGTTATCATTTATTCTTCCATAAAATATTTTTAAAATTATTGGTAATCTCATATCTACTACAGCTCAGCCTGCGCGTGCGTAAACAAAAATCATATTACTATGTCTAGCCGCCAGTATTGTATTTATTAAAGAAAACGGAGTTTCGGCAGCGTTCTTATTTTTATGTTACGAATAATCATACTTTTAGCCCAGAATAAACACCATCTATTTACTCTGGGCTTTTAATACATTTGAGGAGACACTAAAACTAAACGAATCAAAACGGGAAGCCGCTTACAATCTTAGACTGCTAAAACACAGGAAAATAATACTAAAAGTCATAAACATCTAGAACAGCAATGTTCAATATACTACAGTAGGTAACTATTTTATGATTTTTGCGGTTTTTATTTGTAGGTAAATAAATTCTTAAAGAAGGTGTGAAGGCTGTGTGCACTTTTTAAATATGAATGAAAATACAGTCTTGTATTAAGTGCAAATTTAATAAATACTTAAGCAGAGCGCTTTCGACCTTATAGGTCATCATCAGTGCTACTTGTCAGGTTCACAGTCAGCAATCCATCAGAACAAACAACAGTCAACAAATTAAAATATTATTACAATACATTTAAAATTTAGACCTTCATTTGACAAAACAATTTTAACTTAACGGTCACATCTTTGATGGTGCAATGGTTCAGGTTCCTGAACGTTTCGAATTGCACCATCAAAGATGTGACCGTTAAATTAAAATTGTTTTGTCAAATGAAGGTCTAAATTTTAAATGTATTGTAATAGTATTTTAATTTGTTGACTGCTGTTTGTTCTGATGGATTGCTGACTGTGAACCTGACAAGTAGCACTGATGATGACCTATAAGGTCGAAAGCGCGCTGCTTGATTATTTATTAAATTTGCACTTAAATAAATTCTTGGCAAAACTAGGCACATTATTAAAAACCTTCCTTAATTAAAAAAGGGTATTTTGCTTGTTGCGTTGATATCCCTAATTGCCCACAAAATTTTGACCCACCTGTAAAAAAGCTTACGGGCTCCGCTTCGCGTCGGGAGACAACACAACCTCGAGCTAAAATCTAATACTTTTTTCCCTTGTATAATAAATAGCTATTAAGTTTCATACCACTGAATTTTAAGAAATGTTCGCCAATACCTATACAAAATTTTCTCGAAATCTTTGGTCATTTTTAAAATTTGAAATTAAACGTAATTCCTTCCTTCTGTGCTAAAAAATCTACGTCATCAAGATTTAAGAAGCAGATTGCCGCGGTCTAGAGAACTCCACCCAAAATTTGCATGAGAGCTTTTGTCGGGAATCCTGTGCAATATGTTTGACCAGATCAACATGTGCATTGTGCATTTTATTCTAATTGAATGGAAATATTATTAATTACATCAATTGGTTTTAGGATAACGCGAATCTTCTAAATTAATATGGAACAGCTGCTTTTTAATTATAGTCTTTCTGAGCTAAACTATCCATGCTAACAGTCCTGGATGTCTTTTAATATAAATTTTAGGTAATTTGTTGAATATTGCAGTGAACAGTGTCTTAGTATCCATGATTTTTTTATCGGGTATCTCCCTTAGAGATAGAAGATTAGCGGTTTCCATTACTTCTTCAAGAAAGAAGAAAAGAAAAAACGAAAAATACTGCTTTAATTTATATATAATCTAATATAAGAGCTATTTCACATTCGGTTGCTATAAATACAAACGGTTTTTAGATATTTAGTCAGAAGGGATTTTACTGACAACACTGCAGATGACTTGCATAATGTAACTAACTGATTGTAGCAAAGACAAAGTAAATAAATATATCATTTTAATAGTGTTAATTTTGCAAGTAATGCAGACCAAAAATAGAATTTTCATCAATTTATTTCAGTCAATCGTTTCAGAAATTTCTAGACTTTTTATTATGAAAAACTGTTGTACCCAATAGTCACGATGACTTGCATGACATATAACCGATACGTTAGCTAATATAGTGTGAATCAAAAATATGGAAATCTCGAAATATCTTGCAAACCGTTCATCCGATTTTTATGAACTTTTGTACTCAGCCCGATCCAATGGTTCCGCAGTTCCGCATTGTTGTCAAGTTTACCTTTTTTGACAGGAACTTTTTTTAATTCGATTTTCGAATTAAGCTTAAAAGTCTGAATACTTCTTATTGGGAACATTTTATCCTAAAGTTAACAGTTTATGAGAAAATGGTGGTCAAAAATCGTTATTTTATTATATTTTACCTTAAAATACCTGTACACGAAAGTTTTCCTGAAATGTCTGACGTTGTCAGTTTCGTTTATTTACAAAAAAAGGGATCATTTAACAGAAACCCAATGAATTGAAATTTTAATAATAGGTACTGGGCTATGGAGACAGAATGCGAACGCAACAAGAAGTTTGTAATATTTTTAAGGACAAATATCCTGACAGAAATCCATTAACTGAATCTACTGTGGTGAGTAAAGTTTAAAAAAAAATTCGTCAAACTGGAAACGTAAAAAAAACGTTGTACGCTCTGGCCGACCTAAAAGTGCAACAGATGGTGATAAGGCTCTGAGTGTTTTACTCAGTTTAGAGGAAAATCCCTATATTTCTATCATAACACTGGGAAAAGAAAACAACGTTTCACATATGTCCGTAGACCGCCTTCTGTACACCGAAAAGTTTCATCCGTACAAAATGAGACTTGTGCAAGAGCTCTCAGAAGATGATTACGACAGGCGCTTGGAATTTTGCGAAACCATTGTGGAACGTTGCAACGCCAATCCAGAGTTTGTCCACCGAATAATTTTCTCTGACCAATCAACATTTGGTTTTAAATGAAAAAGTTAATAGGCATAACTGTCGATATTGGGCCAAGGAAAATTCTCACTGGATATGTGAAAATCATACTCAGTTCCCTCAAAAGGTAAATGTTTGGGCTGGTATAATAGGTCGGAGAATAATTGGCCCCTTCTTCATGCAAGACATTAAATGGAGAAAAATATTTGGATCTTCTAAGAAATGAACTTGTCCCGGCTCTTGCACAACTATTTCCAAATAATCGTAAGTGTTGCTACTTTATTTTACCTGTTGTATTAATTATTTGAATATGATTTTTTAGGCAATAATCAAGCACCAAATGATGAACTATGGTTTTAGCAGGATAGTGCCCCACCGCATTATGCCCATAATGTTCAGCAATATTTCGATGGTGTCTTTTCTAGGAGATGGATTGGACGTAGGGGTACAATCGAGTAGCCAGCTCGGTCTCTAGACTTGACGCCCCTCGACTACTGCTTGTGGGGCCACCTCAAAAATGTTTTCACAAGTAAGTCAAATGACCTCGATGATTTAAAGTTAAGGATAGAAACAGAATGTAGACGAATTGAGGAAACTGAGATTCTTCTAAACGTTTTGCATGTTTTTCCGCAGTATTTATGGCTTACTGCCAAGATGTAAATGGACACCATTTTAAACATTTGATTAAATTTTATTTATCAATTTTTAAATTATTTCCTCCTGTATTGTTTATTCTTGTACTAAATATCCAAATAGTATAGCGTTTTTTACGTTTCCAGTTTGACGAAATTTTTTTAAAACTTTACTTACAGTAGATTTGGTTAATGGATTTCTATCAGGATATTTGTCCTTAAAATGATTACAAACTTCTTGTTGCCTTCGCATTCTGTGCCCATAACCCAGGCACGTAACTACGAGTGGGCCTGGGTGGGTACAGGCTCACCCAAGAAATGGTAGTGCCCACCCTAGTGCCCCCAAAAAATTTTTGAAATTTATTTATTTGTAAATATTCAGTTTCTACCACGTCACTCTGTCCCAAACAGAAAGAACTGCAAGAAAATCACCTTTTGAGATAAAATTATAGAAGAGATATATGTACTTGTCTAATCCTATAGAAACCTAGGTTTTGGCTAAATCTTTTATTTAAGCAAACATTTTTATCAAGAGTTAGCTACTCTTTTTTCTTATCTTTCAAAATTTGATTCATTTGTTGTCTTGTAAAATCCATTTGCGGATCGGCGGACATAATGTATACCCTTCAAAATTGCTTGGCAAATTATGCTAAATATATGTGCCCACTATTAATTGTCAGGTGCCCCCTCTATGCCCCTCCAAAAATTTAGGTCTAGTTACGTGCCTGCCATAACCCAGTATTTTTAAAATTTCAATTCTTTGGGTTTCTGTTAAGTGATCCATATTTTGTAAATAAACGAAAATGACAATGCCAGACATTTCAGGCCAACATTCGTCTACAGATATTTTAAGGTAAAATACAATAAAATAACGATTTTTGACCACCATTTTCTCAAAAACTGTTAACTTTAGGATAAAATGTTCCCAATAAGGAGTATTCAGAATTTTAAGCTGAATTCGAAAATTGATTAAAATGTAGAGCGTTCCATCTAAAAAAAGAGTTGCAGTCGATTTCAGGAAACCGGTAAACTTGACAACAATGCGGAACTCACCATTGGATCGGGCGTAATTTCGTACTTAAGTGTAGAAAAATTCATAAAAATCGGATGAACGGTTTGGAAGATATTTCGGGGTTTCCATATTTTTGTTACACACTGTAGGTACAATAAACTGAACATTGAAGAATGATGCAATTTTCTTGTGGTATTTTATTATAAATTTAATTTTTACATCACAAAAGTGTATCCAGAAAAATTGAGAGTCGAAAAAAAAAATTCGAATAATACTTTTAAATAACAATTTTTATAATTTCTTTTGATAAATAGTTTTTGGAATTTATAAACTCCTTATCACTAAAATAATCGGTAAACTCGTTTTTCCAATAATAATGATTTACATGATGTGATATAACTGATTCACTAACGCAGTGATCCAGTGATTCTTAATCTTTTTGTACTCGCGGAACACCAAAATTAGCAACAGGTATATCTTAGAAGTAAATTAGTTACTAACATAGTAATAAGAAGATTACAAAATATAAAACAACATATGTTTGTAATATGTATGTTGTTGAAGCGCAAAATAGGAACATTAAAATCGTGTCACGTAAACAAATATAAAAACATATAAAAGTCCAAACAATAAGAACAATACAGAGGTGGCGTACAGAAGCTGAGTAAAAATCATGTTTTTAGGCAACATAATATAAGGTACACGGTCATTCCTTATCAATTTATGCACCTTCTATAGATCTTAGTTAAAAAGTAAATAGAAACGGTCAATAGAGAAGTTTTAGGTTTCTTTGTGATTCGTTAAAATTTGTTATTAAAAAAACAACCATCAGAAAAGTGAAAGTTTTGGTCAACTTCAATTTCTTTAAATGAAACTTCCCGCCTATTGATAAAATACCGAACGAAGTCGAAATTAAAAAGTTATGCAAGACGGCAATTCGGCGTATTATTATTATTATTATTATTATTATTATTATTATTATTATCAATATTATTATTATTTGACAGTGTTTCAGAAACAATGTAATCAAATATGAACAAGCCATATTATATTTTTGAAATCGGAAAAATATCCATGTATATACAAAGGGTCCCATTTATAAAAAGTTGATCAAAACTTGACACTATAATTGTATTTTTTTTACAACAAATTTTGCTGGTTCAGAAGAAAGTTATTTGTTTACCATCTTCTACATACTTGTTCAAGTATTTCTTTTTTGAATTTTCATGAATTTTTCATTTTTTCATTTGACTCGGTTATAAATATTATTTAGGTATATACATATTATAAATTTATTTATATTTTTTAAATTAATTCGTGGAGCACTTGCAACAACTTTGTAGAACAGCAATGCTCCGCGGAATAACGATTGAGGATCACTGCACTAATATGTGCAGTAAAATGAACGCTAGAAAATAATGCCATTTCTTTGTGGTATATTAACATACCACAACACACCAATGCTCCGCGAAGCAACAATTGCGACTCATCGCTCTAATATTTAATGCTGAATAATGATGCAATTTCTTTGTGGTGCTTTAACATACTACAACACACTAATGCTCCGCGGAACAAATATTGTGCAGTAATATGTTCGATAAAATGAACGCTGAAAAATGATGCAATTTCTTTGTGGTGTTTTAACATACCACAACACACCAGTGCAGTGCTCCGCGGAACGATTGAGAATCGCTGTACTAATATGTTCAATGAAGCGAAAGCTGAAAAATGATGCAATTTCATTGTGGTGTTGTACCATACTACAACACACCAATCCTTCGCGAGACAACGATTGAGAATCACTGCACTGAAATGTGCAATAAAGTGAACGCTGAAAAAGTATGCAATTGCTTTGTGGTATTTTAACATAGGTACTCTTACGGAATTCGCAGAAGTTACACGTTTTAGCTTATGTTATGTTCGTGTATTTTGAGATTTTATGTTTATGTTATATTAGTGTCTAATAATTTAATACCCTGTTTAATTTTCACATGTTACGCCTATGAGAGAAGGTCTGGATCTTTATTATATTATTATTATTATTATTATTATTATTATTATTATTATTATTATATCTTTATATAGAATATTCCATTCTGTTATTTTCTGCGTGGAACGGCTGTGATAGAGCGTACCGCAGTCTTCAATTTTCTCCTTTTAATGTTCCTTGTCTGTAATGTTTCAGAATTATCCAGAACGAACCAGCGGCGGCTCAAGGGGGGAGGGACTAAGGGGCTATCAGTCCCGGGCGGTGGACTAAAGGGGGCGGTGAGTGGAGTAAAAATTGTAAAGGTGAAAAACAATTCCATATACAGGGTGTAACATAAAGGTTGGGAATAAATTAAACGGTAGATTCCTTAGTAAAAAGTAATAGTTTTTTTTTTCATATAAAGTTATGCCCTACGGGATTTCGTTTCCAACTTACACGGTGTTGAAAATATTTAAAAAAAATTGTTTTTGTTTAATAACTTTCGAACACCAGAAGATATGGAAATAAACTTTTAGCCGTAGCTTCATTTGGTAATGCCCTAGTAAAATTTAAAACATTGACTTTGTAGCTTACGCAGAGGCGTGCATACGAATATTGCCGTAGGGTTTTCCAAAGAAAAAAGTGCTACGCCACTTATAAAAATATTTTTTTGTTAATTTTTTAGAATACGCATTTTGTTTTAAACAAAATTTCCCTCTTGCGTTTTATTTGTATCTATTGCCATTTTCCCGTAATTAAATCTTTTGTAAATACCAGTTTTTCCACTGCTGAATGTAATCGAGTATTCTTTGACCACGATGTTTTCGGACAAAACGTCATTATTAATTAAGATATTTAACTTTCCTTCGAAGTTTTTAAATTGGTTATTTTGCGGAATAAACCTGTTAAAAATGGATTACTCAATTGAAGAATTAGCAGATATGCATTTTATTTATGGCCTTGCAAACGGGAACACTGTGTTAGCTCTGCGTCTGTATGTTGAACTTTTCCCAACTCGACGCGTTCCGAATACGAAGACTTTTTCAAGAATTCATGCTCGCTTGCGTGAAACCGGCTCGTTAAAACCGGGTACCTCTAGCGGAAGACCTCCAAGTGTAAGAACAGTACAGCGCGAAGAACGAATTCTACAGATTGTTGAGGCGAATCCTGAATCTAGTACTAGAAGAATTGGAAGAACGGAGGGAGTAAGCCATATTATGACAGTCCAACGAATCCTGCATGATAATTCGTTGTACCCATACCATTTACAAAGAGTGCAGGCACTTTCTGCCGAGGATTATGCACCACGCCTTAGATGTACCAGGTTTTTAAATAAGTGTAATCAGAACTTTTTATTTCACTCTTCCGTTCTGTTTACCGACGAAGCTGGGTTTACAAGAGATGGTATAGTTAATTTTCATAATAAGCATCTGTGGGCCGATGAAAATCCTCATGGAATAACACAATCCCGGCACCAGCAACGATTTTCTATTAATATTTGGGCAGGAATAATTTGCGATTTTCTGATTGGACCTGTAGTACTACCCAATAGACTAGATGGCTTATCATATCTGGATTTTCTTCAAAATGGATTACAACCTTTATTAGAAGAACTCCCAATTGAAAAGCGCCAGCACATGTGGTTCATGCGTGATGGCGCCCCAGCTCACTTTAGGCGAGAAGTAAGAGAATACCCTAATGAAACTTACGGGAATAAATGGATAGGGCGTGGAGGGCCTCCTCGTTCGCCCGACCTTAATCCATTGGATTATTATTTATGGGTCACTTAAAAAACATAGTTTATTCCACTCCCATTCCTGACGAACAGACTCTTCTTCAAAGAGTTGAAATGGGGTGTCAGCAAATTCGAGCGATGCCTGGTATTTTTGGACGAGTTAGAGAATCCATGAGAAAACGCATTGAAAAATGTATAGAAGTTGGAGGACAACATTTTCAGCACCTTTTGTAATTTTGTTTGTTGTTTTGTTAATTATTATTGGTGAATATATTTTAAATTTCAAAGTTACTGTTCATTCCCATGTAAGCAGTGGAAAAACTGGTATTTACAAAAGATTTAATTACGGTAAAATGGCAAGAGATACAAAGAAAACGCAAAAGGGAAATTTTGTTTAAAACAAAATGCGTATTCTAAAAAATTTACAAAAATTTTTTTTATCAGTGGCGTAGCACTTTTTTCTTTGGAAAACCCTACGGCAATATTCGTATGCACGCCACTGTGTAAGCTACAAAGTCAATGTTTTAAATTTTACTAGGGCATTACCAAATGAAGCTACGGCTAAAATTTTATTTCTATATCTTCTGGTGTTCGAAAGTTATTAAACAAAAACAATTTTTTTTTAACATTTTGGAAACAAAGTTGGAAGCAAAATCCCGTAGGGCATAACTTTATATGAAAAAAAACTATTATTTTTTACTAAGGAATCTACCGTTTAATTTATTCCCAACCTTTATGTTACACCCTGTATATATATATAGATATATATATATATATATATATATATATATATATATATATATATATATATATATATATATATATATATATATATATATATATATATATATACATATACCGGGTGTCCGCGGAAGCAGGCTCGCCCCTATAACTTTTTTGTTTTTAAAGATAATGGAATGAAATTTGGAGGATTTGTATACGACATAAAACTGCATTTTTTGACGGGTGACTCAACTTTATGGCACTTCCGGTATAACCGGAAGTGACATAAACTTTCGATTTTTAAATGGGACACCTGGTATATTTTTACTTTTTTTGACTCCGTATGACATTCTAAAAACAACCATGTGCTACTTGTCACTTTTGGTCGCCAACCTTTTTTTTTTGTAATTTATTTTTTTTTACCTATACTCGATTTGAAATTGGTTGATAGTAATAAATCATTTTTAGCAGCCGATTCCATAGGCGCACCTACCTGACGTGCCGGTTTGAACCCTATTTACTTATCCGAATAATTTAGTAATCATTATTGTCATAACAGGTAAAAATAATTATGCCGAGAATTCCGGGAACAATTAATACACAATGTTACTTTTCAGGTAGTTACGAAAAATTAGGTACCTCTACTTATTGGTATAAAACTGTGAGTCATTTTAAGAGCGAACAAACCTAATGCGAGTATTCTAGGACACACATTTGGGTAATTTTTGAAAATGGAGAGTCTTTCAGGATTTATTCCAGTTAAGCGAGCTGCGAAATCAGCGCTAAGCATTAGTGAAAAGATTATTGTGCTTAATGTATTTAATGCACTTAGATATCAAAAAAGTGCAATAAGTATCGATTCTGCAGTGGAACTTTGTTCAAAGATGACAGGTATTGGAAAAGCAACCATCTACAGGCTGATGCGGGAAGAAAAGACAGGAACCGTGACGCCACCAAAACCATCTCCAGGAAGGCGAACAATACCGATCGATGAGGACGAAAAGGCCATCATAAGACGAAAGGTGCATTCATTCTATTTCAATAAGGAGATCCCTACTTTGGATAGAGTTTTAGGGGCAGTAAAAGAAGACTTTCCTGCAATCAAGAGAGATAAACTATGGAAAGTTCTAAGAGAAATGAATTTTAGATGGGAAAAACATAGTCGGAAGTCTCATTTGCTCGAAAAAGATGAAATAGTATGTTGGAGACGTAATTATCATCAGTTCGTACAGGCGATTACCACGAGGATATGAATGCTGATGTTTTTGAGGAGTATTTCGAACAAATGATAGAGCTGATTCCACCTGGCTCCGTCATTGTGTTAGATAACGCTCCGTATCACTCCAGAAGATTGGAGAAGATGCCTACAACTGCTTGGCGAAAAGCAAAAATTATCGAGTGGCTTGTGGAGAAACAAATACAATTTGAGGACAATATGGTTAAAAAGGAGTTGCTATCAATTGTAAACACCCATAAACATCGGTTTCAAAAATATGTTGTTGACGAAATGGCCAAAAAACAAAATATAATAGTGCTTCGGCTCCCCCCCTACCATTGCGAATTAAATCCGATCGAACTGGTATGGGCTCATGTGAAAGGTTATGTGGCTAGAAAAAATACCACTTATAAAATGAGTGATGTTCAAAAACTCTTTGAAGAAGCGCTTCAAGAAGTCAACGCGGGGAAGTGGCAAAGATGTATAGAGCATGTACTAAAGGAGGAGGAAAAAATGTGGCAATTGGATAGTTTACTGGAGAAAACGGTCGAACCACTTATTATCAATTTAGGGGAAGAAGACAGTCCCTCAGATATTTCATTTTCTGATGATGATTAATTTAAAGCGAAGAAATGTAATGACTTACTATAAATTTTATAGAATTTCAAATAGAAACATTTTTCCAAATTTACTTGTTTATTAGTTGCTTTATTGTTATTAGTATTATATTTATTCAAATACAAGGGTAACAAATTATGCCACACATCCGAATGTTCACTAAATTATATAATTATTGTGTTTAATATAAACTTAAACCCACCCGAAAGCACGTGCATGAGTGCAAAACATCACAGGTAGAATACTACCGCTTATTGTTCGAGCCTCGGGTTAAGCTTTGTATTCGACGCCCTTATCAGATCTATAGGAATGGAAAGTTTAATAAATGCAAAAGGGTCTAGACTTTCAATGTATATACTATTTAAAACTTGGCAATTTAGGTGGACCACTCTGTGTACGTGTTTGACGGATTTTAATGATTTATTACTATCAACCAATTTCAAATCGAGTATAGAGGGCTATGAATACGCTATTATAACTATCTACATATCTATTCGTTTTTAGGGTTCCAGATGTTCAAAATGACCTCCATCTTGTTGCTGACAAAACCGTACTTTTTCTATTGTTGCTGTTATAAGGTTTCTTAACTGTCGTGGTGTAATTCTATGAATAGCTGCTATTACTTTGTCCTCTAATTCACTAATTATTCATTCCGTGTGGCAGGAGGTACATCATAAACCTCGTTTTTAATAGTACCCCATAAAAAAAAATCTAGAGGCGTAAGGTCGGGTGACCTGAAAAGTTTGAAAAAGGAATAAATAAAGGTATGAATTAAAAACAATTTTGTTTTACCTTGCCGGCCAACTAACCGGACCCCTATTTCCAATCCAATTTTCGTTGTATAATTCATTCAAATATTCCGTAACTGCCCTCATGTTGTGTGGAGGAGCACCATCTTGTTGATAAAATAGTCCCACTCGATTTATTAACGGTATCTCATCCAAGAACTGCTCAATTTCTTCTGTGAGAAACCCTAGATATCTCGCTCCTGTTAGCGGACCGTCAAAAATTATAGGGCCTAAAATTCTGTCCCCTAAAATCCCAACCCAACAATTAAAACCAAACCGTTCTTGAAAATTTCCTTCCTGCATCAAGTGTAAATTTTCTTGGGACCAATATCGCTTGTTATTTCTGTTGAAATGACCCAAATTAGTGAAACGGCTTTCGTCAGTGTAAAGAATTTTATATGGAAATGTGTTATCCTCCAAATATTTTCCTAAGAACCAATTACAATACTCAAGTCTCCTTTCACTATCGTCTTGGTACAGGTGCTGGTGTAGTTGATATTTATAAGAGTGGTATTTATGTTTATTTAGAATTTTACCTGCAGAAGACTTACAAATGTCACATTCTAGCGCAATCTCCCTGAGTGACGCATTGATATTCACTTGTATGTATGCTAGAACATCTATTTCTTTTTCTTCACTTACAACAAATTTATTGTTTTCATTATTATCAGGCTCATTTCGCATTTTCTGAACCAGTTTTGGATAATAGTGCCGGGTTGGGTGACGTCGATCAGGATATCTCTGTGCGTAAAGACGTGCTGCATCGGTTGAGTTTTGCCTACACTCTCCAAAAACTAATAACATATCAACTTTTTCACTCCTCGTATAAATATTATTATTTTCCATGTTTTTTAAACAATAACCTAAACAGTAATTACCAAATTTACTTTTGCAGAAGCGAGGTACAATACGATGTCGACACGTCAATTCTTTTCAAGTGTTTTTGTTCCATCAGTTTTGTTGGTCATAGGCTACTCGATGCATTTAAATCTTATTTCATCCTCAAAAGATGCTTGATTTTAGGAAAGTTCTAACGTTATATTTTTAGAGTTTTTTGTTTAAAACCTTATAGTGTGCGGTATCAAATTAATCGTAATAAAATGCTCTTTTTTCCTAACCCGACGAGCCACCATGTTGCCATTTGAAAAAAATGAATAATACAAATTTAAAAATTAAATTTTACACGGCAAGTAGGCTTTGATCGAAAACAGTAAAGTTGTATTTTTCCCAAGATTTTAGGACTGAAATTAGTGGTTTGAACGTATTCATAGCCCTCTAGATGAAAAAAAAAATTTCAAAAAAATTTTTTTTTTGGTGACCAAAAGTGACAAGTGACACATGGTTGTATTTAGAATGTCATATGGAGTCAAAAAGAGTAAAAATATACCAGGCGTCCCGTTTAAAAATCT